>VZRL01005455.1:0-161235 GCA_013397895.1 Origma solitaria
GAAGCAGCACGGGTACAGCCCCGGGAGTAATTTGTCACCCCATGTGTTACACATGTTGAGGCATTAATAAGAATCAGATTGGTCCTTCTCACTCAGAGAAAAAAAAAAAAAATCTATCATTGCAAACTTCTGGGTTGTAAAATGGTCACGATAGAAGTAGCAATAAAAAGGAAAAAATACAGTGGGCCTACAGTATTGAAAAGATTCTATAAAGCCCTTTTTGGTTATTAATGTTGGGTTAACCTTGCCGAGCTGCTGGGTGCTTGCCCAGCTGCTGGATTCTCTGCTCTGTCCATCCCCTTCCTTAGCAGGCTGGGGGAGAAAATAAAGTAAAAATCTTGCGGATTTGAGAAAGATCACTTACCAATTACCATCATGGACTAAAGAAACCCAGCTTGGGAAAAAGTAGTTTAATTCATTGCAGTAAAAATATATTTGGATAGGGAGAAACAAACATTGAAACAATGCCTTTCCTCCACACCCCTTCTTTATTCCACAATCCAGCTTCCCTTTTTCATTCCCAATACCACTCTCTCTTCCCCCCAAATGGTGAAGAAGGATGGGGAATAGGAGGTTTCAATCAGTAGATAATTCCCTCTTTGCCATTCCACCTTCCTCATGCTTTCCTCCTGTTCGTCTATGGGTGCTTTTCGTGGCTGTAGTGGCTGTAGCCCTTCAGGAACAGCATGGGCTCTCCATGGGCCATACTTCCTTCAGCCAATATGCATTTACTCCCATGGATCTGCCCACAGGAGAGGAAAAGACCTGCAGGAAAAGACCCATTCTACCATGGCTGCTTCCTAGGGCTGCAGGGGAATCTCTGCTCTGGTGCCCAGAGCATCTCATTTCTTCTCTGTTTCTCACTATTCCCTCCCCAACATCCAGTTCAAGAAAGGTACAGACTGTAGATGTTCTGGAGGAGGGTCAATGTGATGATAAAATTCTCTTCTCCATGGAGAGAATGCTCAGGGGAACCTGATCACTGTACCCGATCACCTACATAAAGGGTGTCTGCAAAGAGGACAGAGGCTCTCTCTTCACAAGGACCCACATGGAGAGGGAACAGGTACGAGTTGGTCCAGAAGACATTTCAACTCTAGAAAGAACTTTTTACAGTGAAAACAATCATTTCCCTGGGATGTGGTAGAATCCCCATTTCTGGAGGTTTTAGAGAGTGAATTGGAGAGGGTGTAGATAATCTCATCTAGGCTCTCTTTCCTACAAAAGGTTGGATCACGTAATCTTTCAAAGTTGCTTTCTGGGACATTATATAGTGATTGATCTATAGAAAACAAGTGATCACCAGCTGATAGTATATTTCAAAATTTCTCACTATATCTCTCTAATAATTATGTATTTGGACAGTTACTGTTCTGCGGTAGTCATTTAGTTTAGAAGGTAAAATAAGAACTTCACAGTAGTGTATGTAGTGAGGCTGGATGAGTGGGTGGAACTACATTTATTTTAAAATGTTGTGATGGAGAGTGAACTGGGCAAGCTACCCTACAAAACATGGTAAAGAAAACTATAATATTTTCACCCAAAACTCAAGTTCAGATTCAAATACCAGAAGAAAGCTGATGTCATACTTTTCAAGGTAGTGTTTGAGACACAGGTTTTAAGAAAGAAAACGCTGTACTTGAAAGAGAAAACACTAAATTCTTACTAATCTGTTCCAAAGTGAATACAATTCTTTTTGTTTATGGTAGCATTTGAATGTCTGCATTTACTTGACTGGATTTTTTCCCAAGGTTAACTGTAACTGACAGAGTCCCGCTGCACCTCCAATAATAAAGTATATTGTCTTAATGATTTCTAGGATACAATCAATTTGATATAACATGCAAAAGATCAGTAAAATTTGTAAAATACCTTTCTACAGTGGAACTAATCTACTTTAAACTACAAATTAACACTGCAGACAAACGAAAAAAGTTGTGTCTGACTCCAAGACAAGTTTTGTTTGGAATATAATTTGAAGCACACTACTTGAATTTAAACTCTAGATCAAGTACTATATATCAGTTCTTTCACTTAGGATTAGCTCAACTATATGCAGGTCAGAAGAACATTTAAATATGCTGCTTAAAAGTGGTTTTGGAGCATGTGAGCAGAAAAGTTTGATTTATCTGCATTTATCTACATTTGATTTACCTGCCATCAGAGGAGAAAAATAGAGCCATCCCTATGACACTTCAGTGATAATGATACGACTCTCTTCTGATGGTCTTCACTTGCTGCATTAGATATGAATCAGTGAAAACTCTAAATGAACTTTTGTTCTACAGATAGAAACTCCGTTGGCCCATTTATCTTACAGAAATCTTTGAGGGTTCATACCACTTCATAGTCCATATGCACTAGAAACTGTCTGCATATAAATCAGTCAATGTTTCTTCATAAGGAACAGAATAACTTAATTTCCAGATGAAACTCACATTGAAAGAAAAAGTATTTTTTTCTTTCTTCCTTCTCTTGCTTAGTACAAGCAAGAGAGCTGAATTTAGTCTGGAGTCTATAAAACATCTCTACAGTAGGAAAGGAAAATTCCATTACCCATGGTTAAAATACTGACTAAAACCCTGTGCATGAATGCTGTTTGTTTGTTTGTTTTTTTTTGTGATGCTACAGATTTTTTCAAGCACAATGATGGAAATAAAGGACAAGCATTACATTCGTCTTCCTCAGGGACAAATAGCACAGCAAAAAAATGGCTAACTATTGCTAGTGTATGACATCATGAATTGTCATGTAAGAAAATACATTTTTTTTTAATTTCAGTAGTAAAGTCTATTAAAGCAGATGTAGAGGTTTCTCGGTGTGTGGACCACAGTTGTTATCCTCATGAACCTTTAATCCTAACTGTGTCAATAAACAACATGGATATTTTAAAAGATGAAGATTTGCTATCCATAATGAATTGATTGCCCAACATAAAAATGTTGAAAGAGCTTTCAGACTGATGGCAGATGTGAAGGTCTTAATGCTCATAGGGATAAGTATTAGATTATTCTTTGAGCTGTTTTTCTTTCATGGCACAAGGAAAGTTTGTTCTATTGCCTACAGGAAATAAAGGGTGAAAATTAAGGACTTGAATGCAAAAAATATTGAAGAATATCCATATTATGGTGCAAAGTACAAAGGCCTTTTATGGATTAAAAAATAGGCAGTGAGGCAGTCAGAATCCCTTAATGCAAATGGCAGAGGCTGCAGAAATTCAAGTGACTGAAAAGTTACTGCTCCTTACATGATCACATATACATATATTTTTTGCCATGTGAAAGTGTCTCCAGCAACACTTAAGTCACACAAATGGATATCCCAGTCTGAGAGAAAGGTAGCCCATTTGGTAGCCACAAGTATCTGCCGGAGACAAGTGAAAAGAAGCAGAGTTGTGCATAGTCTTGGGAAGATCCATGAGAAATACTTTTCTCTAAGTGAAAGGGTGGGGAAGCTGGCGAGTAGCTGTGTGGTGCTTAGTTGCTATCTGAGGTTAAACCACAGCAACAGCCAAAATATTATGTACTACTTTTGAAATTATAATGAACTGTTTCAGTGGCAAAGCACAAAATAGCATACATAGAAAATGAAGAAAAAAAAAAAAAAGAAGGAAAACCGTAAGGCTGTAAACAAATTCTCCTTTGGCCATGGCTGAGGTGGTATCATGAATGGCACCATTCAGTTGCTGCATCACTAAAATGAGGCAAGCCACAAAATAGTTTTTGTGGCTGCTAATACATTTCAGAATTCTATGTCTTGGAAACTTAGAGTACTCTGATATACGATATGTCCTATTGACATTAAATGTGCTAAAAATTACTGTTAAAGCAGAAGAATAATATGGTAACTGTGTAGAGCTTTTTTATGCAGCTTCATTGATTCTTTTGTCAGTTGAATAGTTTATTTAAAGATAAGCTTGCTCGTATTTGTATTCTTTACTATTCAACAACTGCATCTATTTCATTGTTTCGTTATTATTTAATGTGAATTTATGCGCCTGTATGTATTACCCCATTCGAAATATCAAGAATAAGAACAAAATATCTGGTTGATTCCAAGGACTTGAATCAGGTCTGTCCTTTGTACTTACTTATTTATTTTTTTGCAATAGTTCAGAAAAAAAGAAGTGTATTTTTGCACTAATCTCTTTCCATTTTTTTTGAGACAATAACAGAAACTCTCCTTATGCAATTAAATGGACACAAAGATTATAAAAAAGAAACATCTGACCCTCATCTGTACAAAAAATGAGGTCCCAATAGCTCAGCAAGGCCTTCCATTTTGCAGAGCTGGGAGTTTGTGGTTCACCTGTTTGCCAGCCTAGTTAACAAAAGGCAGGGACTATTGATGAAGAAAGATTGGTCATACTAATTCAAGTGTGTCAAAATGCAGTTCTTACAAACTGAATTATTCTGGACCAGATAAAAGCTATTCTTTTAATTGTTGAATTTTTGTTTCATGTATTTGTACATTTAAGTATGATAATGAGATCTTTAATAAGATCTGATGTATTGTAGCGAGATAAAAAGTTTACTAAAATGAGACAGAATTAACTCTGATCTTACTGTAAGAGGGAACATCAAATTGTATTAGATTTTTGTTTTACTTCCTTTATTTCAGTAATGTACTCTGCTTCACTGATTATCAGATTAGTGTGAAAAGAAATATTTCTTTATTAAAAAGGTTGATTTTCTACAAACTCATTATGATGTTGGAAGATATTCTAGTTTGTTATAAAATTTTGAAGAGAGAAGCAGTTGTATGGAACAGTTCGTATTTTCTAAGAGGGTAAGCAAGGCACTCATAAAAATTTAACAAGCCATATGTTTTAATCTAAAGAAGAAAAAGGAGTTTTGGACAAGACATATTTAATCTTTTTACCTCATATGATTTCTTTTTCTTCTCTGAACCTCTAAATTAAAAAAAACCTAAATTATTTAAACATATCCAAACTTATCAAGATGGGAGCATAATTTGTATATGATTTGGACAAACTTCAGGAAAGTCCATAATGCTCTTTCATATAAAGATATTTGCACATATATATAATGCATAATAGGGGAAATAGTAGACATTTTTATTAATGCAATATATTTTCTCATCTAGTCAGAAAAGTGCAAAATAAATGGATTTGTCAAAAAGAGAATACTGCACTGGTCTCAAATGTAGAAAAATCACATAACTGATATGTCTTAGAGGGAATATTTTGGAGCAAGGATTTTGCTATGTTTGCACAGATACACATATACTTCAATGAAAATTCAGATGCCAGCAAGATCCTGCTTACAGTGCGAATAACTGCAGTGCAGATTTTCACAGAAATGGTAGTTACACCAGGATTAATGCTTTGGAGCAGGAACCGTATGAGAGGGATATTGTAAATGTTTGTTTATATAATTTTCTTATTTAATTATAAAATTGAAGATCAAATTTAAGTTTTCAAAGGTGTATTGCAAACTAATGTGACTGATACCTAGATGAGAAGAATAATCTAAAAGTCACACTATGTATTCTGTTCCTGTGCAAGGTACTACAAATAGAATCACCAAGGTAGGGTAATATACTTTTTGGTCTCTAATATTGTCTTTAGCTTCTTAAAATTACAAACTAATGTTTAAAATGTTTGTTATGCAGGCAGTAGCTTTAGCCTTCCGGCAAAAATCGATACTGCATGAATGAAGTCCAATATGCAACCAGTTCCACATTATTTTCTCCATCAGTTTTTCTGTAATAACAACCAAAAGATGATATCACAGGTGCTGTTACAATGCCTTCTTGTCAAACCTCTTCCACACTAGAGAGGTTCTACAGGCACAAATAGTTTATTAAAAGCTACTTTATACTAGTAAAGTTGTCTGAATTTTCTTGAATGCCAGAAACAATTCTTTCAAAATTTGCACCTGGACATCCTCAGTTCATGTTGTAGCTAAAATGTTGAGAGAGCAATTGAGGTAGGAAGGTTGCCTGTTTGCTTGTTTTTTAAGTCCAGAAGTGTCAAGTATTAAGCAGAATGAATCAGGTAATGGAAAAGCAGAAGCAAGGAACTTCTACAAATATGGAAGGGACTACAAGGAAACTGTCAGAATATGATTCCTGGATATCAAAAAGGGTGCTACTGACCTTTTGTTCCCTTCTCACCATGAAATTAATTATGTCCCCTTTATGTCAGCGTTAATGATCATGGGGATGTGCAGGGGATGAGTTCAGTTTAATAATCTTACTTTCTCCTTTTCCTCCAATTAATTTTTAGCGGAATCATCAAACTTCATGTTTACCATATGACTCAGTAATTGATAGTTTATACACAGAAGAGGATATGTGAAAATCTAGGCCATCTTTTTAAATGGATTTCTTTAAAATGAATTCTGAAACTGTACCTACAGGATTTTTCTTCCTCTTAAGAGAATGTACTAGATTAAAACCACTTGATTGAGTAGTCATGTCATCTGTAGAACCCATTTTAAATGTCATCTTCTCTGATGGTTTAAATTACATTTCAGCTCAATACAAATAATAATGGGACACTATTAAAAAGAGCTGACATACTCCTAAGTTTTTCTTGATAGATAAAACTTTTGATGACAGAAATGAGTCTTCTCCATATACCAAGCTAATGCAAGAGAAATTAATAAGTGTGTGAGAAGATTGAGTGAAAGAAGGAAAACTGTTGTCAAAAATACCAGGAACTAATAACAGTTTGGATTTGAGATGACTTAGAAAATGTATATGCAATAAAAACTCTATCCAATCAAGGAGCAACATTCAGAAAGAGAGGCAAACTTTACCTCTGGGGAATCTACTTGAACTCATCGATTTTTTTTCAGTGAAATAGAATAAATAAAAATTGCCATATTATCTGTTTAGACTGGATTCTAATTAATTCAGACATTCAGATATTTCACATTCTTTCCAGGTGTTTCGGTTAATGTCTGAGAACAAAGCTGCATACATTTTAGTAACATTTTTCCTCAGTGGTCTCATGTGTTGCGTATGCCAAGTCTTTCCAGAAAAAAAAAGTTCTTCAGGTAACTGAGTTCATTATTTTGTTAAAATATGGTGTTTCCATAGTTCAAAAATTCTCATTGAGTCTGTCAAACACTTTATTAGGGGGATGCTGAAAGCTACAGAGAGACTGATGACCTACCACCAAAAGATATAATATGAAAATATTTTGGTTTTTGGTGTTTGATCTTTCCACTGTATAAAAGCTCAGCATCTACTGAACTGTACATGCATTTAAAAAGCTCATGTTTATTGGCTTCTTGGTGTTAAAAAAGCAGTTAATATAAAATCACAGAAATTCTGACCTTCTTAGGCTGATAAAACTTTAAATAAACATTCCTGTTCTCAATGTAGGGCACATTATTAATATTGCAATTTGTTTGTTTGTTTGTGGGCTTTTTGTTGTTGTGTTTTGGTTTTTGTTTATCTGGTTTGGGTTTTTTTTTGTTTGGTTTTTGGCTTTTTTTTATTTTCGTATTTTTGTATTTTTTGTTTTGTATACTAACATTTGGAGACTGACTGCTATGTTCCTTCATTTGGGACAGATGGTAGAGTTTGCTCATAGCTTTAAATAAGAGGTGATACAGATTCATATCTCTACAGTAGAGAGGCGTTAAGTTAAAGTATGCAAGATAACATAAAAATGATTTCTATATTAGGCAACATAATTCTCCATGAGATGGGGAATAGGAAAGCCATTGCATAATTAACCCAGATTTGACTTTGCTACCTTTGTGACTACTGTCTCAGAGTCAGTCCTGTGAGGTTTCAGACACAAAGAGACAGAAGGTATTAGCAAGTTGCTGAGTTTATCTTGGAGTTATGAGTACTAGTGAATACCCCTCTGCAGTGGTAAGGAAAAAAATCTTGGCTAGGCTCTAGTTTCATCTGACATCCCTAAGGATCTCTTAGCCATCCATGCTGGATGTTTAAGTTCTGTGGGGTTGGTTTTGGATATTTAGGAAGTGCTCTTGTGCAGGTTAAAAATTGAAACTGTGTGCAGCATAGGTTTCCAATCAGATGAAATACACTATGAGCAAACAGTGTTTGTGGCAAATGACTCCCAAACTGTACTAGCTGGTATATAGGATTGCTAGAAAAACTTAATGTCAATATTCGCTGCTGGCTAGGTTTCTGTACATGACAAAGCATCTAGTATGTACTGCTTTTACCTATTTCTTCATGCTGTTTTGCAGTTATGACTGTGAGAATAGCAAATACAGATGGTATTTATACACGGAGTTGTTGGTGTTTCTGTAAGGTAAGCATATTGTAAGGTAAACATTCTGTAAGGTAAACACTTTAAATTAAATCAATCAATATTAGTATCGTATGGAGAGATTAGTAGTCCATAGGGAAGGGGATTCCCTACCTACCATAGGCCACATCTGGACATTAAGGAACACATAGAAACAGACAGATTTTGGAGCAAATTGCAGAAAGTTGTTCAATTTTATGGTCTGCTTTTTGAAGAAAAGTAACTATGAATCTTTAATCATCAAATGGCCGTAATGAGCCAGAACAAAGTCCATTTAGCTAAAGGCTTTGTGGCCAGCAGTGAATGTTAGGTGCTTGCAAAAAGAGTGTGAAAGAGAGCAAGCTTAGAAAATGCCTAAGGCAATCAACAGATTAGGAAGTCTAACTATGTGGTGTAGTATTAGGCCTATATACCTATCTTAAGTTTTATAAGTCTGTTTTTGGACAAGTCACTGCATTTTTTCACATTTTGCATCCATCTTGCGTTCGGCACTAGCTTATTCTTTTAAAAAGTGTGTTTGTACACGGACCTAACACAATACAGTCTTGATCTTAGTGGCGGTCTGTAAATATCACCGTGATTTAGTCAATTCTCTTCAGTAGTAGTTCAAGATCTACTTTTATTTATTTTGTAGAAAGCATACAGACATGTACATTTAAATTTGCTAGTAAATCAGATTAAAATTGTCAGAGGCTGCTTAAGAACAGTGTATTTTTCCTATGAAAATAAATATACATAATTCTGCACAATTTGTCAAGCTTTCAGTTCAGATTTAAGTGCTCCTTGCACATGCTCTTGAATCACATAACTGGAAAAAAACTGCAAGAAGTATTTTGTAACATCTGTGGGTGTTACTTGAATGGATGCCACTCCATATTCTTTTCTAATCAAAAAACCTCTAAGGTAAGAGCAAGCAGAACGTATTACATGTGAAGTCAGAAAAGGAATGACCTCTTGTGTCATCAAGATGAAATTAAGACATTTCATTGCAAGGTATGATTGAGACCTAGAGTCAGCTGTGACAAGAAATTTTGATTACTCAAGACGCTAAATAGCTGTTGAGCTCAGTAATGCTTCTTGCTGAAGCTGACTGAAATGCTGCAGTGTAACATGCTAAAGGAGATGTGTATCCCTAAAAATTTAAAATCTTCATATGAATGATGCATTAAGAATGCTGCAGGCCCAACCCTTCTTTGATGGCACAGCTCATATAGATCATTTACAGGCAGTCTGAAGAATTTTTATGTCCTGAAGAACAGAAGTAAAATCCTTTTCTCTGTCTGTTTCAATGAAAAAAAGACTGACACAGAAAGAAATCTTTGATTATTTTCCTGCAATTATTTGCCAAATTTAATCACTATTTCTGCAGGATTAGAATGGGTCTGCTGTTCCTTAAAAATTTCAGGGTAGTGTATTTTGGCACTAGTTTTAGTGTATTTTAAAGGAAGTAGTCCAATTCAGAAATAGGTGTTGTCACTGTTTGTGTCCTAATACTCACAGGCGTTATACGGTTAAATGACATGAAAGTTGAGCTCTAAGATAGTTAGGACTAACCAATTAATCTTTTTGAAGAATGCCAGTATAAGTTTGGAACTGAGTAAGAAGAAAGAAAGAGGAGTTTTGGTGTGGTGTGGTGAGTTACGGTGTGATATTACAGCCATTTTTTGTTACTTCTGTATTAATTTCCAGTTTGTGTGTGGTGTTGTCATAAGTTGGTGAGGCATGAAATGGCCTCTCTCCTACCAATTAAAGAAGATCAGACATTACTGTGGTTTGCATCTGAGAGATATTGATGTACATTTACAAGCATTAGGTCTAAATGAACAAAAATTTATAACAATGGAAGGAATAATAGTATTAAATATTTGTTGAATTTGTTGTGCAGATTCTCTCTCAAGAAAGAGAGAAACTAAAATTTTGAAACTAAAATAGTATTCATTTACATTATATAATTTAATAAATATACAGAACCTGCTATAGCACATTCATTTTATTTTAAAAATGAAAATTATCTGCTAAAGATTTTTTTCCTCCTGAAATTGGTATCATTGTCCTAGTTCTTCAACATTCCATATATTTTGACATACTAAGATGGTTATGCAGATCTCTCCATCCTACTATTTGAACACCTCCCACATGAATGAAGCAAATTAAAATTATGATGTTCATTTTACATCAACCCTATTTCATTATTAGACTTTCCCTTTTTGGCATCAATAATAAAATATTTTGATCGGGGAATGCAATAACAAATTCTCAGTAGAGCATGCTTGTCCAGAATTATAGAACTCTAAAAGTTTATTATATAATTTAGCTACTACATTTATAATCCTTAAGGGAGGAAAACTACTTTTAAACTAAGGAAACGAAATCTTTTTACATATCATTAATGTTCTTGCAACTGTTTAGAGACATATACTTAATACTGAAAAGTACTTATTATAGCCTTCTTTTACTTTCTTATAACTACCCCAAATATTAATCTCTGTGACTGGTATATTCTTTTCTTGATTTCTGCTTGAAAGTAAACTTCTTTAAGATAAGTTTTTGAATAAAAGCTCTTCAGGTATATTTGGGGTGTTTTGGGGTTTTTTGTTTGTTTAAAATAATTCTCTTTATGTTTGGATTTATTTATTTATTTATTAATTTCAGGAATGTTAAACAAAACCCCCAACCTCTTCTTAACAAAAAATCCTGAATGTGATTACCAAGTGAAAACAGAAATTTGATGGTATTATGTCTGGTTCAGAATGTAATTACATGGAATACGAAACACAGATTTTCATTAAATCACAACAGGGTGGTCAACAAATGAGTACAAATTCAGAACATGAATGCTTTTAAAACTTGAATCTGTTTTTTAGCCACTCTGTTCAATGAAAATGCTTTTTGGCATGACGTTTTTTAGTTTGAAATTATAAAATATTTACTGTTTAGACATGCCGTTAGTTCTGCATGTCAGTTTAGAGGCAATAACACCCTGTGTGCACAACTCAGTCCATCATATGGCTGCAAGTTTGTTTAGTAGAACACTGTGGCATGTTTCTGCTCCTGAACACTATTCCCTGTCTGGTTTGGTTTCTGATGTTCTTATTTGACCCTTAATATCATATCTTCTGTTATGCTTCAAAAATTGAATGCCATATCTATTGTGTCTGACCACTGATTCAGTCCAGGTTTGATGGTTCCACGCATGAGACAGCAATATTTTAAATCACACTGCTTTATAGTTTAGCCTAACCACTCTGGCAAGGGGAGAACTGAGAGAGGCAAAACGAAGTTCTACTATTCCTGACTTCTGATCATCTTGAAAGCTGATACTCAACTCATTCCAGGCTTAAAAATATGTTTGACATTTCCAGGTCATCTCCAGTCTCTACTGGTTAGAATATAGTAACATAGTTTGAAAAATATTCTAGGAAACAGCATATGCAAAAATTCTTAGTCATATGCATATGCAACAGGATGTTGTAGGGAAGCCAAATTAAAAAAAATATGGTTCATAAGGAAAGACTGGACAGAGAAAATGGAAGATTTTTCACTAATCTCCCTTTCATACCTTTTTTTTTTAATTAAGGACAGTTTATTCCTGCACAGAAGTATTTGGAATTTCATTTGGAATTACACTTGGACAGATTTTGCTGGGTTAAAACACACTATTTAGTTAAGGAACACTTAAGGCATGTTACTTCTGAGAAATGGTGTTAAAAATAATCTATCTTATTTATCTGGACTCCATTACATAAGGTAATGGGAGAATACAATAATTTGAAAAATACAAAGAAAAGGTACTAAAATACTTCATTTTACAGTAAAAAAATTAGATTGCATTTGATTTCTGTTTTGAGAGATTCCTGACTCAAATCCATGATGTTGTTTATTCAGTCTCCTGTCAGTTTGTTCCATCTCAGACTAGCCGCAAAACCAACAGATGTTACATCCTGCAGATGACAGCATAGAAACCTTCTGAACATGTGTTAGAAGGAGTAGGCAGTGAGAGAAGAGACAGTGGAGAAGTCCTAAATTTCATCTACAACTAAGAAAAAAGCTTTTCCGCTGGCTTCATGCCTGAGGAGCTCAAGTGGTGTGCAAAGACTGGCCCTTTATTTCCCTAACTACACCCTTCCTGAGGCTGCAGAAACATTTTGCTGGAGGACATGATGTTGCAATTATGCTTAGTAACCACTGTTTCCTTGTAAAGAATCTTTTCTGAGGGGACTAAAGGGCTAAAATGACACGGAGGAAGGTTAAGTGATCAATTAGAAAAGTTTATAACAATCTAAGGCACTATGATTACATGCAGCTGGTGTTAGGAACTGTAGGTTGTTGGTTTACATTCCTGTTCAGAAAAACAACTTTACCACTAACTTAATTTATTCTGTATAGTATAAATAATATTAATAATGAGTTGTAGTTGTTGATGGTAACGTTGGGAAGAACAGCTCGATCTGTAAGTGTATGGTATTTATTGTCAAAGTAGGAACTTTTATTAATAGTGTGTTTTACTTACTTGTTGAATTGTAAAATTTTACATATTACTTTTTTCGTTTTTGCAAGTATGATTTCTGGAGGATATATAGACAGTGTGATGTCTCCATGTTATTTGACATTGCCTTATAACAGCTGAGAAAAAAAAATGTGTCGATGAACTGTAAAGGGAAAATTCACGAACATCTGATTTTTCATTCTTAATTCTTAGAATTCTCCCTCTATTCATCTTTTTAGGGGTCCTGAAGAAACTACTTTGCTTAAATTAATAAAAAAATGGATCACTATCATCTCTATCTTACAGGAACATTGAAAGCTATTTCATTCATGCCTTCAAGACTTCTTTCAATAGCAAATTATTGCAGGTTCTGTGATGTCACAATGTCCTAGCACTAAAAGCAGAACTCTTAATTAAGTGTTCGGCAATAAACGACAGTATTTCTAACAAATTTTAAACCTAATTTTAGCTAACTCTTGCAATATCAATTGTAAATACCTCAGTTTTTGAGTAATTCAGCTGTTTTATTAATCATGTCCTGAAGGAATGTCCAAGGTTATCACCTTTTGAACTTCCTTTAAAACTTCAGTTAATATTATTTAGGAATAGTATTAGCTTGAGTCTCTTATGATTGTTAATGGGAGTTGCAACATCAGATTAACTGGGAAAAGATTCTTTAATGAGATAGTATTCCTATGATATTATTTGCCACATTTTTTCTGTACCTTTACTATAAGTAATTTTAAATACTAAAACCATCATATGTGAAAATAAACAGGGTCCTTAGCCCAGTATCATTATTGCCAGCGTTTTTTTGGGGGATTGAAGTGTGGAGGGTGTCTATGAACAAAATATTTTTAATTTCTGCCCATTGCCTAACTTCTTTTAGTGCCTTCATTTTAGAAGCATGATAGCTGTCCAATTCTAATGCATATAACACTCACAAGTCTAGTCCATCGCTGGATACAATTCTCAGTTTTCTTCCTTTACCTCTTTGGATCCTCTGCTGAGATGAGGTGAGTGGAGTTTCTCAGATTAAGAGGTCAAGCCTTTGAAGCATCGACGTATGAGATTCCAGATCTCTGAAACTTCCTAAGAAAGAGACAACTTGTCTGAAGTGATAGAAGATGATTAATGTTTGGCAGTGCAGAAAAATGTCTCCTCATCATTTCATACTGGCTAGTTTTTCTCTCTTCTTGTAAGTATTGAAAGAGAAGTTCTCTTTCTGTGGACTGTACTGAGGAAAGGATTTCCTTTACTGTAGTTATCCAAGTAGCTGGGTGCTCCTTTGGCCAAATTGCTTATTGATAAAATTTTTTTTTTTGATCTTACTCCAAAGTACTTGCCTATATAGAGAATATATTTTAAAATGATTACATGGGGTTTTTTTGATTGTTTGTTTGTATGTGGAGTTGTTTGGGTTCTTTCCTTTGGGAAGTGGGTAATTCTTGCCTTACACATTCTAAGGTTTCTTATTTTATACAAAGAATTCTTGTATGAAAATTAGAATTAGATAAAGGCAAGTTGTACATTTAAAATGGAATTGCAATCTGTTCAGGAAAGACTTTGAGAAGCACTACTTAACTTTAAACCATTGAATTACACAACATCTCCTTGGGATTCTTAGTTCTAATATTATTATTTGCATTTATATTAGAGAAGTGCCTAGCAGTCCAAAGCAAGCACAAGTTTGCTGTATATTGCACCTTCTAGATAAACAGCAAGGAGCAGACTGTATTCAAGCAGCTTAAAAAGTAAACAGGCAAGACAGACTAGCAGAAGTAAATTTTAGAAAGCATTTTCTTCCAAGTCTTACAGGCAGAAATGTGGAAATAAGGTGGTCTGTGCTTTAGATCTTCAGTGAAGTATTTTGGTTAGTCCTTAAAGAAGTTTCCTCATTCTGCTTAGGATCTGCACCTCAGAATCTTGCCTTGAAGGGGAACACGTGCTCATTTCACTCAAAAATTGAAAAGGAGTAGTCTTTGATTTTGAAACACAGATACAGAATCTGTTACCAATACGTAAGAACAGATTAAATGTAAGGGACTTCTCAGAGGAAGGGGTTCCATGTGTGTACATGTCAATATATGTTTGTGAGAGAAAGAGCAGCTAGCTCATAATAAATATAATTAAACAGGAGGACAGAGTCATATGCTTTAATTCCTGATAACTGGCAGAGTATAAAAATAATTTTGGTAAATGAGTTGAATGCAAAGAAAGTAATTTAACCTTTTATTGCAACCATGCATGAAAGATGCCATCTTCTCCTCTGTATTTTAAACAAAGCTCCTGTAGTGGTTTTATTTTTGTACAGAACAATAGATCTGATTGAATACCAGCATGCTAGATAAAATGTGATTTGATTAAATTTCTCAAAATTTAAGTGAAAAAGTATCTTTCTTCTAGAATCTACCTGGCCTTAGAAATGAGAGAAGTAATGAATTCCTGGTAAATAACATGAACAGAAGAGAGTTTTATTATATTAAGACACTTAAGTCACAAACAAGTTCTGTAATCTTCCACAAAGTTTTTCAAGATCAGTCTTGGGATTAAATATCTGGGCTGAAATTTAGATGCTTAATCTTAAATTCTTAGTGACATTTAAGATGTCATTTTTATCTGAGATATCTACAAAACCTATGACATAGGAACTATGAGATGTCCCATTTAGAGGCCATTTCTGTGATTTTAGGATACCAGATCGGCTGATTAACATGGGCATCTAGTGTCTATTTACATACCTAATATGTGCATTAGATCCCCAAAATACTTACTTTGTCTTTCGGATCTTATATTTTGTTCTGTCCTTAAGTCTAAGGCCAAACAAAAGTCCTATGGCAAAACCAGTTGAAAATCAGAGCTTCACTTCTTGAACGCTGCTCAGACAGTTTTACCATGAGGCAGGATTTCTTGCTTTCCATTTTTTCTTGGTTTTTTTTTGTTGGCTCCATGGATGCCAGAAAAGTCTTCTTTTTAGGATGGCAAAACTGACTTTGAGAAGAAACAAGTAAATGTCATAAAAAACCAACCAACCAAACAAAACAAACAGACAAACAAACAAAACCTATAAACAAAGTTATTATTTATTGCTATTTTACACTTGGCCAAGACAAGGGGAAGGAACCATTGCTCCTATTGAAAGTGTTACAAATATTTAACAGTAAAATTGTTTATACTTTCTCCAGAATCTCACTGAGAAGTCCAACAGTCTTTATGAAACAGCATTTCATAAAGCCTAAGTTTTGAAGTTAACATTACTACAAACTGCAAATTAATCAAAAAGACTACTCTATTTTTCAGAGGAAGGGAAGGGGGGAAACCAAACAAAAAAACCCTGAAGCCCAATCATCATTAGTTTCCACTACCAAATATTGCTTATCTGGAGTTCTTCCACATGTCAGTGTACATTAACATTTTGCAACAGAATATAAAATGCTGATATATATATTTAGGGCCTAAAAAGTGAAAGTCTTGCTTTCTCCAAGGCAAATTACCTTGGTGTACATTGGATCTATTGTACACAAAATATTAAATTGTCTACAGACTCTTTTTATTAGGTCTACAGTAATTAATTAAGCACAGATGTCTCACCAGAAGATGAAATGTGATGCAGTCAGGGAAGCAAGGAAGAGGATAAAGAATAATGAGTTCCTGAAATACAATACATCAAATGAAGAGAATAATGTAAATTAGGGCCTAATCACATTCTGCATTACACAGATGCTCTGGGAGAGTATGTGGACCTTCAAGGCAAGTTGTGCATCTCATGTTCAAATCTGTACAATGCTTCTCTGCAGATGCTCCACAACCTCTAAGGATAGCACATTCAGCTGATTTGGGCAAATGTTATGTAGTAAGAGATACAACATGGGCAGGCTGAAAGCACTCATGATTTCTCACTTTTCCTAGTTGGAAAGAATTTCCCTGTGACTCAAGGGGAATAAGACCTACAATGTTTTAAAGGTATTTTTGGACATTGGCTTCTTCTTGTGCTACCTTGTTTCTTTGACTGTTGAAAGCCATACAGTTGGCCAATGCTAATCAGACTGTACCTTTACCCCTGAGTGCATAGTGGGCATGCAGAACATGCAACCAGCTGATATTTTCTCAGCTCTGAATCTTCTTCACAATCCTACGTGTTGCAGAATTCATAATAGAAGCAGGACTTAAATATAGAAATTGGCTTTCTCATTTACCTTTAATGAATTGTGTATGAATTCAGAATATTAGAGTGACAAATGGTTATTTTTTTATGTCAGAGAAGTCATAAATTCAGCATGCTTCCAGTATCCTTGGGATTAAATGAAGTCCAGTGAATGACTTTTAGTGAAATGAAGTTGGAGAAGGATTCCAAACCAATTATGACCTCCATCAGAGCATACAGTAGTTACAGAGATATTTCTTTCTGCCCTATGAACACTGAGCCAGAAATGGTGGACACTGCATATTGTATCACTAAGGACTGATTAAGAGTCTAATTATATACACTACAGCTTTATAATACTGATAATAGTGTTTCCGATAGACTGCTACCAGAAATACAGTGAGCAGCTGTAAACAGAACACTAGTCATCACTTTCCATGTTTTAATTTGGGAGGGAATGTAATTAATTTGTGAATGCTACTTTTTTTGCATATTCATCAGAAAATGTGGGGTTTTAGTTTAAATATGTACTGTAGTTCTAAATAAAGACTCATCTTTGTGTCTGTGAAGTTTCAAATACGGCTTTATATAAAGGTATAAAGAAACTAAAATAAAGTGTTGCATTTTAAATGTTTTATAGTTTATACAAAATTTTACTCAAAACATACCAGTTCATTTGATGATTAGAAAAACAATTATAGTTATTGTAATGTTTAGATCACCTTTTGTTCAAGGAAATTCTGTTATAGAAATAAGAAATCTGAATATGTAAATTTCTCTTAAAACAGCAGCAGCAACAATGTCAGGGAAAAGAAGAAATTCTACATGAACAGCACCATTCATGCCTGTAATTACTGCTTTACTGGACCAGTTCTCACCTCACAGACTAACTGATTAGTTAGGTTTGCTTAACTATCAGACTTTCTTGGTCAAAGGCAAAAGCCATGAAAGACTGTACTGAAGGTATTGGCGGGAGCTTTACTGATTATAGTATGTGCAAGAAAGGAGCAGACCCACAGCAGTCTTAAAAATAAGAGAGACTGATATTATAAAGAGAATTCATGGTGGCAGTTTTGTCCTTACTTTTTAACTCTTCCATTGTTAAAATAAGTGGTATATAGTCTGTAAATTAAAAGGCAATATTAACACGCCATTTTTTGCAAACAATTTATCCAAGACATACATTATGTTGGTGAATTTGAAAATATAAATTAACTTACAACACTTAGCATGTGAAGAAATTTTATTTTTTAATAATCTCCAGCACTTCAAGAAATTACTGAAATGTGAAACAAGTAGATACTAATTACTTTGTTATAAACAGAATTTTAAATGGAAGCAAGAAGAACTTTTTATGTGTGAATAATAAATGACTGCAGACTATGTTTTTCTGTAAATAATAGTTGCAAAATCCGTAAATTCCATGTTGCACTGAAAACAGTGGATTTATGGCAAGGTCTACCCTATGTAATGTGCATACAATATTTTAGAAAAATTAACCTGCTGTTAATGTTGCCTGTCCTTCCAAGAAGTTGATCAGCATGTAACTGAAAACAAAAATGTATTATGTTGAAACTTGAGTTGTTTGGGAAAAACTTTTTTCTTCATTAGACAGTGAAATTCACACCCTTTTGATCCAGTAAATATTTTGATATAGAAAATTACCAGAATAATCTCAAAAAGGAGAACGGTTTTGCAATTATTAAATGCAAGTAGCTATTTTTGCTCCCCATTGATCTATAAGTTAAGGTATTAGGACTTTTGAATTTTAGCCACTCTGAGTGGAAAAGGAAAAAGAATGCACAAGAAAAACAGTCAGTTAGTAAAGTTGTACTTTGTCATTGGATGAGAGAGGAGTGGAAGGAGCTAAAAAGAGGACTGAGAAGAGAGAAAAAGAAAAAAAGCGTAAGGAATACTCCAGTACTTATGAAGGAAGCTAGACTCCACTAAATTACTTTGAAACAGGTGGTCACAAGCACTAAGGACAGAGGGTGACATGGAGATGATATTCTCATGGCCTCAATCCGTAAGTAGCACTGTTGGAGCATGCGTGGTGGGGCATCACCTCAGAGAATGATGGTGCTGCTGTAAA
The DNA here is from genome assembly GCA_013397895.1 of Origma solitaria. NCBI lineage: Eukaryota > Metazoa > Chordata > Aves > Passeriformes > Acanthizidae > Origma > Origma solitaria. Next base: position 18,983 of record VZRL01005455.1, read on the forward strand.
ATTTGCTGTTTTGTGATCCTAACTTCCCATCTGAAACAGAGCTTTTCCCCATCACCCTGACAGTTCACACCTTTGTAACTTTGGAACGGGGCTGGAATTACATATGGAACAATTTTCTTCTGGACAAAGAACAAAGAAGTTTAAAAAATCTTTTTTTTTTCTGTTTATGTTACTAACAGAGGTGGGACCATGGAATACTCTTTCTTTTTAATTACATTTCCTGGGAAAATGAGGAAACAGTCTGTCCTTATGTTTCTATGACGCATTCTCATTGTTTTTGTCAATCACTTTTAACCATATAGAGGGTAAAGGTTATAAATATAAATCTCTACAAGTTGTGTAACAAAAGGAAACTGTCTGAAGGAGATATATTGAAATGGGTGATCCTTGGGGACAGACAGTTACTGGAATAATTTGATACATTCTGAATCAGAGCAGCCAGTTATTATTAACAAATTGGCAAGGGTTCAGCATAGTCCACATTGTCACAAGCACAACCAAGCAAGTTGAATGAGTAGGTTTAAAAAAAAGAGAGATGGGTTTGGTCAATTTACTACAATCCAAATATGATTTCTTTTTTGCTCGGCAAGCTTATGCGTTCCTTTTTTTTATCAAGACATTAATCTGGATGAACCTTTCTTCTTTCTGTAGATGTATATACAAGCTCTTCATGTCTTCGTGTCTGCACTTTCTTAGTATAACATCCATGTGTTTTTGGGATGCTCAGAATGTCATGTCATTTGATGTTTCGAGACTACAGTGTGGAACACATCCTAATGTTAAAAGGGTCTGGAAAAACTGAATTATGGTGTGTTTACATTTTCCTTTAACATATGGAATTCTCATTATTTTGATTGAGATTAAACTAAATTTCTGAGAGAAAAAATTGTTTGTCAGAAATATTTATACCCAATGGTTATAACAGTTTGTTCCTAGTGGTTTTCAAAGTATTTTACTCTTATCATTAAATATTTAAATATCATGTTATTATAAGTTTTGAACTTAATTCACAGCAGCTGTATAATTCAGCATACACAAACAAAAAAAAAAAAAGATCTGGTTCTCATATGTCTTTATGCTATGAATTGTACAACCCAATAAATAGTATAGCTAGAAATTCACACTAGCTTAGTAGAGGATGAAAAGCTGGTTTACAGGGTTGCCAAAGTTCTCCTGAGAAACCAATCTACTGCCAGCTGCTGATTGCTGGATCTGGAAAGTAACATTACAGGTATATAATGCTGATTACTTGGAAGTAATTGATTACAGATTACTTTTTAAGTACTTTATTCAGTACAGCTGCTACCATGCTGGCTACTATGACTTAGTACAATGATATTGCACACAATCAGAAGTGGTGAGATTGCCACTAAAAGTAAGAGAGAGTAATTAGGGTTGCATTTTCACTTGAGAAGTGCACAGATAACATCTTAGAACAGCATTTAAAAAAAAAGTCATTTCACTTACTCTTCTCTATTCTCTCTATTCTCTCAAAGCTCCTGCAAGCAGTAGTGGGCCTTCCTCGCTTCTAACATTCTGGTAATTTGGAAGAATTGCTGTTATAAAGCTAAGTAATTTAGGTACCCTGTTAGACAAGCATATCGCATGCATTCATCCTTTTTTTATCTCCTCTAACTTGGACAGTAATTTCAGTTATGTTTTTCTCTCAGGACTATGATTTGTAAATCCCCCAGGGCTGTGTCTAACCTTATTGAAGACAGGGGATGTCTGATATGATACAATGCAGCTTCTCCCCTCTGAAATGCTGTGGAACATGTGACCCTTACACACTGGTTTGGAAATCATGGCATGAGCCATGCCCATGTTATTAGGTCTTTCCTATCCCTTTTAATCTCAGCTTTTTCCTCCCTGGCATGCATTAGTAGATGTCTCTATAATTGCACAACCTCTGATCTGAGAAAAAAATTTTTGTGGGAAGATCTTGTTCCAAATGAACAAAAGATATCCGGATCTTAATTTATGTGAATGATCACAAAAAGTTATGACTAAAGATTGTCCTCACCAACTGCTTGTTTTAACGAAGTTGCTCACTGAAAAAGACAAGTCAGACATCCCAAGGACCAATTCCATTGAATTTTGCTTTGCTAACTTCAAAATGATAAGTTTCTATTGGCCAGACAGATCTGTTAGTGCTAATGCAGCACATAAAAAGACAGCAACATAAGATTATTAAAACTGAAATGAACAGACCAAACTATGGACCTTCCGTCTGCATAAGCTGAGTCTATATTGTATACAACACAAGAGAATAGTCTTCTTAGAGCTTATTTTATATATAGGCTCAAGGAAACTTTTTCTCAGTTACTGTTCAACAGCAGCAGCAGTAATTCATCAGCATTTTAGTCTAGCCTTCGTTCTTATTCCAGAATTTTATGAGAGCTGTTTGGGTTTGGGGCTTTTGGGATTTTTTTTGTATGTTTGTTTGTTTTATTGTGGTTTGCTTTTTTTGTTTGGTTTTGTTTTGTTGTTTTGTTGGGTTTTTTTTTCCCAAAATAATAAATGATCCCATGCTGGAAAAACTCTACAGATCAAGAAATCCACCCTCACCTCCATCATCTTGATGTATCTGCCTCTTCTGTATGTCCAGCACTCCAAGTGGGAACCTGCCTGTACTCAGTATAGGCACTCACTAAGAATATGGCATAAGGCATGTAAATCTGCTTCACATCTGACCTTGCCGGTGAAAGGTATATTATATAGTGTACTATAAAATAATGTATTTATATTGCTAACTTTGAGGTTACTGTAGAACATATTTCCAGAAAAAACTTAGCTTTTTAAGGTGATTCTTGCATTGAAAAGAAACACAATTTAACAGCTCAGATTTCACCTAACAAATGAAGCAAAATGAAGTTCCTACAAATAATGGCAGCTAGCCTTAGAAAATAAGAAACATAGAAATAAAGATTAAAGCCTTTTAAATATGATGTTTCAGTATTTCTGAAGTAAAGGGAGGAATTCATTGCGACTAGCTAGATTGCTAAAAGGCCATCTTCATTAATACAAAGTATCTAATACAGTTTTTAGTACAGTAAAAGCTGCCAATGTCCTTTTTCCCTGGTGTTTTATATATTTGTTTATTTTTTTGCCAATTGAATTCTCTAAAAAACATCTATTTAAAAAGACCTAGTAATTGTGTAAGTAAATTCAGCTTTGGCAAATGGTTCATGTATCCTTTCTAACAAAGAAAGTACTTGAAGCTGTACTGCATCTCACACTTGATGCAGAATAGGCTTTCTTTTTTAAATAGGCATGTTCCTGTTTAGATATTCTCATTTATCTGGACTAGAGTTTCCTTCAGTGCATTTTAAAACATACATGGTAATAGAAGTTGGCAAGATAACATATTTTTCATGATGTTAACTATGAATTGGTAGCAAATTCACACAGTAAAACTTTTTCTTGTTACCTCATCCTAGATAATACTATATAAAGAAATGTCTGTGATTGTGTAGCTTCACATTTTATTCTTTGCAATAGATTCAACTGAGGTCTACTGTATGTTGTGTTATAAAAAGAAATGTCAATAACATAATTTGCCACAGAATGGAATGACTGCTAGAGAAAAAAAGCAATGTGCGGATTGTACAGATAATAGAGACTGTAATAGGTACAGAGTTTAGACACAGATAAAGATTAGTAGTTTTGACATTGTTTTCACTAATCACTGAAAGCAAAACCAGCTCCTTGCTGAAGTGACAGATATAAAGGTAGGTGTTACAAAGTTCACTGTATTTAAGAATACAAATTTAATGAAGGATACTCAAAGTTAATATGTGATATAAAACCAAAACATTAAGATATTAAGCACGTAATAATGTCCACAATATGTACTACCTGATTGATTACAATCAACAGATTCTTTTGTGAAAACTACTTCAGGAAGGGGAATGAAATTCTGTGGAGCTAAAACAGAGGTTAGTAATGATGTGGTTAAGGGCTAGTCCAGTGGCAGCCAACATGTCAGAGCCTGGAACAAAAATGTGATAACTTCTCCAAGTGACACTCTTATGATCTGATTAGTGAGAGATGCCTCTGCCTGAATTATGGTGCAGACGAGACCATATGCTGAAATCAATAATACAGATTTTATTTAACAGTAAATGTGAGGTAGAGAGATAGAAAGAAATAGAAAAGTTGGGGGGAGACAGGGAGTGAGTGAGATCAGAAGATAGTAAACAACTGCTATTCCACTGGCATCCCATTGGTCCTTCTTGAGCCTGGGCTTCTCAGTGGTGGGGTTCCAGATTTGTTCTTCTGGTGGTACCACTTTTATATAATCCTATATTAGTTGTGAGTGTGCAACAATGTGTAGATCTAGTCCTTTATAAACTCTTAGCTATCAGGCTAGTCAGCTTACAGAGCTTGTTGATCAGGGAAGACAGCAATGCAGTAGCTTTTTTTCTCTCCCCCAGGTCCTCAAATCTAGTATATCTTCCTTTCGTAAGACAGTCAGATTTCTAGAGAATTGCTAACCCATGGCCTCCCCTCTCTCTAGGCTTTGCACTCTGCAGCAGTGAGGCAGGACTGTTTTCCCAGGCCATGGCATGTGACTGCTCCACTCTTTTTAAACTTTGCTCAGTGGCGGCTCCTATTCTAAAAGTAAAACCTATCTTCACCCAGCTCTCAAGGCTGTGTTTTCCCAATGATCAGTAATCAACCATTGGTGAATTTTTATCATTTTGGGGCTTCTGCTTTCAACCTGTGCTCATATTTTATAGACCTTTGTTGTTATCCCATGATAAAATTGTACATCATCAGAAAAGGCCACAGATACCAAACTGGTTCACACTGTGAGCTCTCAGAAGCAGTTGATAGCAAGCCTAACAGGTCACATGTAGGGCCTTGCACAAAAGATACAGTTAGTATGAGCCCCCTGTGGTCCAGAAAAGAATGGAAATTCTACTTTTACAGGACCACTGAGCAAAATAAAATGCATAAAGAATTATAATAGATTGATGTTCTTAATGTTTAAGTTCAAAACAAGCTGCTTAAAGTAATTCTAGTTTTGCAGATGCAGGTGGCCTTTGCTATATCTACACACTTATACTTTCCAAATGCCGTTTACTACTGTCAATGTTTGTGGCAGTTATTTAGGAAGCATAGTCTAAGTTCTTTGTTGAGACGTGTTAGAATCAAAAGATCTTTGGATACTTAAGTACACAGCTGTGATTCAAAGGGTCTGTTCTCCAGTCATCCCATCCAGTTGGTTTTGGCCAGGGAATTGCCATAACACTTGAAATTATTTGTAGTGCTCATGCCTAGAATTGCACTATGCAGCTAGCGATCTTGGTGCTGCATGAACCACAAGAGTTTTTCCACCATATGTTCAAAGGCCAGATCCATTAGAAGAGCACACTTGCAGAAGAATTTGTAGAGTCCTGTTTGAAAGAACAGGCCTTAACTGTTTCATATATAGTAGCTCAAATCTATAATCTTTTCTGGAATAAAATTAACAGATTATAGACTAAGATATATCGTACTTAATATTGTAGTGCATGGATGTGTTGTGATTCCCATAAAATATGAGCAGGAAATGTGCCAACTAGTTGTGTTTTAATACTTATTTGATACATGCAGTATTATATTCACAGGATTTGTTTCCATAGAGGATTATATCATGTGTTCTAGCCACCATCTAAAGTCACTGACCCTCTTATGATAAGGAGAATGACTATCCCATTTCTTATGGAAGAAGTCTTTTAGTTGCACTACAGTGCAATCCATTCAAACAATGGACTTTTCTCATGAATCTGCCTAGCAAAAGGCCACATATTATCAAAGGGGACTTTTGTTTTCAGTACTAGCTTTGACCATAAACTGAAAGAAAGCCGTAATTCATTGTTCTCAGAATTATGTCTGCATTCCAAATTTTGCTATTTATGGGGAAAAAAGAAACAGGGAGAAAAAACCAGCAGAACAGGAGAAAGCATTCCAGAAGCAAATGTCATACAGAAATGCAGTACAATAATGAAAGCACTTTGTAAAGTGTATCACCACAGGAACTAGGAAATAGCTTTTATGTTTACAGCATTTATGTATTTCTGCTTGCATCTAGTCTGCAGTAATATATTTCTCCAAAGCCTCTGTTTATATGCCCTTTTTCATCTGGTGACAAACTATATGCTTTCTCAGAATCCTGTCTCTCTCATGGAGATTTGACATCTGTAGGAGACCATATAATCGCAACCTGAATAGTTTGCTACAAAATAGGTTCTTTTTCCAGAGAGGGAAAGAATGCATTTCTTTCAGCTGTGGCTTACTAATTTACATTTGTTTTCTGCATATACTTTCACAGATTACTGGTGTTACTGATTGACACTTAAGGCTGAATAAAGTCCAAATATAATCTCAAAAATAAAAAATATCTCACATTTTAGATTCAAAACAACTTTAAAGTTCCCTCGTTATCAAGGCTATTCCTTCATGTTTTCATTATGTGCGACTAATAAACTTTCTAGAGAAACTCAAGACGTGAAACAGCAAATGATAGCATTACAATAGTTCTCTTAGAAGTTGATTGAGAAACTGCAGTAATGAGCCTGTCTTCATAAAGACTCATAACTCAGAACTGATTTCTTACTCTGGTGCTTTAAAATCTACTAAATGATTCGTCCTTTCAGAGCTTTCCCCTGTGGAAGGATCTCACAATCAATTTACTCCCCTGCTCTGGGTTGTTCTGCAGTATAAACATAACTTAATATTTTTCTTCTCTAAAGTGGCAATCTGTTTTAAAATAAAAATTATAGTACACTATTCTTGAAACTTCTTTTCCTCTGTCCAATAGGACAAAAGGTGTTTAACAAGTTGATTAATCATATTATATTCCATCAGACCTATGCCAGCATAGATATAATTCAATGTATTTATTTCATTTTTGCACCGGCTAAGGGCTTATCTTGGTCTTCCATAATACACTGCATTCAATATTGTGCAAACACACCGTGTGATAATAGAATCGTAGAATCCTTTAGGTTGGAAAAGACCTCTAAAATCATTGAGTCTGACTATTCACCCAGCACTGCCAAGCCCAGCACTAACACATTGTCCTTAAGTGCCCCATCTACATATCTTTTAAATACCTTCAGGGGTGACTCCACTACCTCCTTGGGCAGCCCCTTGCAATGCTTGACCACCCTTTCAGTGAAGATTTTTTTACTAGTACCCAATCTAAACATTGCTTGAGGCCATTTCTCTTGTTCTATCAACACTTACTTGGAAGAAGAAGAGACCACAGCCATCTCACTGCTACCTCCTTTCAGGTGGTTGTAGAGAGTGAGAATGTTTTCCCTTAGCCTCCTTTCCTCCAGGCTACACAACTCATGTTCACTCAGGCATTTCTCATAAACTTGTTCTCTAAACTCTTCACTAGCTTCATCTCCCTTCTTTGGATATATACACCTGGTGAGTACTTAGACCTAAAATCAGGGTTTTCACTACAGTATAATCTGAAAAGCTGGTTACATGGTAGGCTATGCTGTTCTAATGTCACGCTTTGATTGAACAAATCAGCCTTTTCCTCCATGGTGTGCCTGTAACTTTATTGTCCCTTGTAACAGGCATTTCTGTTGTAACACTGGAGCACAAAGCTCTCTTCCATGAACTAGTTCAAACTAACACCTTTCTCCTCCCTCTCCTTCACAATGAACATCATTCTTCTGAGCTGATGAGCTAACTAGTAATGGTATAAAGAAGGGAAATAAAATGTACTGTCAGAACTAGGGCAAGAGAAAGGAAGGAGGAGGAGTAGAAAGTAGGATAGCATAGAGATCCAAACCTCTTCTTTGATAGGAGACTGGCTCAACAATCCTTGTCACTTCAGCCTGCAGCTGAAAGCTAAAAAGTTATCTATAACTCACCCTGCCTTGTTTAATAAAGAAAAAAATCTGATTACATTCCCATATAGGGAAATTTCATTTAGAGGTGCGCATTAAAATAACTCTTAACCTCCTACACAACAGTCTCACAACTGAAACAGAAAAAACTCCTTTTATATATCACTGAACTAATATGTGGATATTCTACTATCCACCTGCCACTGCTGTTTGGGGTATGACATCACAGGTACTATTTGAAAATTACCCAAGTATTTTTGGTATTTGAGGTGTCTCCTTATCATAGATTAGGCTACATTTAATATGCAACTTAATGTTTCTGAGCACATGAGCATTTTATTAGGAATCATGAAGTAAAATACATGAATATTCCTATTTTTAAATATGCATAAGATAGGTCCAGGTAAAAAATATGCTCACATGCTCTAAGGTCTAGGATATTTTATAAGGAAGAATGACAAAATATTTCCGTCATAGCTACTGTTTTCTTTTTTTGTTCAATTTTAAACATATCTGGTGATGGTGCATCACTTCTCTGGACAGCCTGTTTCAGTGCCTCACCACCCTCAACAGTAATGTATTTTTTTCCCTAATAACTGATCTAAACCTACTCTCAGTTTTAATCAATTCCCTCTTTTCCTGTCACTACTTGCTCTTGTAAATAGTCGTGCTTCATCTTTTCTGAAAGTTCCCTTCAGGTATGGAAAGGCCACAATTAGGTCATCCTTAAGCCTTATTTTTTCTAGGTTGAGCAAATGTAATTCTCAGCCTTTCCTCAAAGGAGTGGTGTTCCATCCTCTGTGCTCCTTAACAGTTTTTAAAGCATAATTTTACTGCACTAGTCCAGAGTATTTCAGCTGTAAAGCAGTTGAAATATCCCATATGATCTCATGAACCTGCGGTTTAGTGATCAATTGGTAAGCTCTTGATTAGCAGCTACTGAAGTTTTTAAATGTCTATCACTTCCCAGAAGCCTTTGACTGGCTTTCCAGGTCCTTGAAGAAAAATGAGAATCTCAAACTAATCAACAGTAATAAATTACTGGGCTTTCTGCTGATTAGGAATCATGTCTTCTACTTTTCAGGTTGGTTGTCAGCTAATATCCCATTTAAACATCTAATGTCTCTCAAGGGGGCTCCTATAAAAAATATTGAAAAAAAAATTGGTCAACTCAGGAAAAAAAAGAAATTTATGGTAAGAAATCAGTAAGAGAATTATTTTTTATGCTTACACATTTGTATTCCCAAATTAGAATAATTTCATCTAGTTTGCTAATACTAATTAATTGAATTACAGCTACTAATTGAAATGAAAATTATTTATTTTACATTAAAACAGATTTCAGGCTTTAATGTGGCCAGACACTATGTAATCTACTGAAATGAATGCAAGTTAAAGCCCCAGACATAACATAATATTCCAGTATTTAAATATGTATGAAAGATTAGGTGCAGCTTTTAAGGATTTCCTGGTATTACTCAGATTCCAGACAGGGTCTGACTGCTGAGTTTTCCTTATGCAATAAACCTGTGGTATTGACAGACAAACAGAAAAGGAATGTGTTACAAAACAGGTGTTAATCTTTACCAGAAGATATGGATAAGGCAGATATGCTTTTCTGTTAATGAATAATGTATCATTAAATTCTGTTTTTTTCAAATGTCTATTATTTTAATTATATTAAGGAAATCTTTAGATGTAAAAGTAAATATTTTGAAAGAAACTGATTAAGGTTTGTATAATGAAAATTAATATAAATTATATATATAATTACTTTTACATATTGAAAAGTATGAAAAGGACTGAGGTTTTTTAGACTGTCTATTTAGATCTGTACTGCTCAGATGCTGAATCCTACATCATATAACACAGTATAAAATGTGAACTGTGACCTTCACTCACTCACCTCTTTCTTAAAGAGAGTGGTGTTCCTCTCTAGCTGGCTGTGCCTTTCATCTCAAAGGAAGCAGGGGCACGTAAACTAAAAGGAAGATGTAATTTGCAGGTTGAAGATATTTTTGATAAAAACAAGGACACATATTTAAAAAAATAATGAAGGTGAAGATAAGTAGGCAAAGGAAGTACAGAATATCATAATGTTTTATTTTAACTGTTACACAGACAAAGTCTAGTTATTACACAGGGTCAAAGAGGCATGTCATACATCACCCTATTCTCTTGATCTTTCACCCCACTTCTGCAGATCCACTCACTTTATACTGACTTTCCCTAAAATAAAAGAATAGGAATGAAAAGAGAAAACACTCAGTAAGCAAACAGACATACTGAAAGATACTGTGAGCATCAGGAGGGAAATTATAAACTTAAAAGACATATGTGTTTTTCTTCAAAGCCGAAAACCTTCAGTCATTCTCTCAACTTTAAATCATCTTTAAGGATCTACACCAGACTTTTTCACATCAAGTTGCTATAAAATTGAAACTTTCACTGATTAAAATTTTTCTATATCTGCTTTACAGTATTTAATTCTATGGTGTATTTTATTCCATAATTTTGCTTTTTTGAGATGAAACATAAAAAGATTCCATGGGAAAAAATAAAATGGCACAAATTATTATGAAAAAAGAAGGCCTCAAATCAAAATGTTTTAAATAAAACTAGGTAACTATCTATTAATATTATTCTTGTTTGTTCTTCCTTTTTCCTTTTTTTTTTTATTATCACTATTACTTATGATGGATAAGTGTGCTGCATTCAATATCATTTTCAAGTGTCTCCTGACTGTTTTTCTTCCTAATTTCACGTGGGCATGGTGACAGATATTTTTGTCTCCATTCTGTCTCTTGTACAATTTTTTTTAATCTCCATAAGGAAACCAGATTACTCTTCTTTGCCCTATTTCCATCACTTTGTACTTCCTTTTAATCTGAAAGGTATCTTTAAGTTGCTTGCTAGTTATGTTGGGGTTTTTAAACTGCATGTGATATTGTTACTGCATGTTCTGCCTCTGAGATATTAAACTATCTCTTGCTTTCATTTTCTCATTCCATGTATCTGTTAATTTTTTTATTTAGAATATTTAGAGACCTGTATAATTTCAGAGGACAAAATGAGGGTTATGATAAAATGCACAAAAAGACCTAGAAGTTCTAAATATTTATTTTTGCCTTTACGGAGAAAGCCTGTCTTTCACCATAAATTGTTATTAGCAAGTAGTGGTCACAAAAAGAGGAATGCTTTCTCCACTCTCTGAATAAAAAGGTATCATAAGAAGAGATCCAAAATGTCAGAAACATTATACATATTTTAATAAATTTTTTAGTCTACATGCGCTTCCTTTACTATAAACCAAGTAGTTTTCCCTGAAAAAATTTTCTTTTCCTAATGTGTTATTTTATTTATCAAACCTATGTTTTGCCTATTTATAGTTGAACTCCAATTTATTTCTAAATGAAAGTGTCAAAAATGTGTAAAAGTGAGCCATTATTTAGGTATAATTGAGATCTTTATTCACTTCTTGCAAAAGTAATAGAAGTTCAAAAGTATCTGCATAAATACATATTAAGTTAGACAATTGATTAAAAAACAGCTATAAAGCATATAGTTCATAACAACTGGTGTCAGCTAGTTAGAAACAACTTTTTTGGGGAGGGTGAATATGTAAATCAAAAACCAAAATATTAAAATTTACTGTTTAAATTAAGATTCACTGCTTCCTTGCTTAAGTCAGTTCACTACATAATGAGAGCCCTCCACAGAAGTAGAACAACAATCTTGCTCAATAAACTGTTACAACTGGTAGCCTTAGGATCAGAAGTGAGTTCCGTGGATTTCTATTCGTAAACAAATAAAAAATTTGTAAATTATTCCATTGAGAATATATATTGAAGGAGAAATGAGGAGAGAAAAATTCTTTGTGGTTGTTTATTAATTATACTGAGCAGATATTTTAGTGACAGTGGGCACAGAAGGAACAGAAAGATTTCTATGACATGGCCTACTTTGCTTGCCATGCCTAACCCACACACAATTCATCTCCCCCAAACTACAGTCACAAAGAGGTGAATTGCTGTAACATTTTCCTTGAGAATACCAGTGAAAACTGAAAAGTTATAGATTTACATTGAAACCACATTGAAGTCACTGCACATTTACTTGGATCAATATTTACAAATGTGTGTATTTAGCCAGAAGTAGAAATAAATGGAAACTTAAAAGAGATGTGATGCTTCTTCCGTTCTTACAAAACATATTGGAACAGAGAAAACTATTACACCTTAAAAGCAATAAATTATTTAAAGACATAAGTTTAGTACGATGCTAAATACTCTGCAGCAGCTCTGGAGAACTTTACCATGTGAAAGTATTAAGACAGACAGTAAATTAAAGGTAACAAAATTCTTTACAGCATGACAGGTTAAAAAAAATATTGTATAATACATAGTAGATGAAATATTGTAACCTGACTGGAAGGTTGTGATTTAGAATAGTAAACAAATTATATGGGAATCAGGCAGGTGTTCCTTTTCATCCCAGGACTTGAGAACATGCAAGACCATGTGGAATTGAAGAAGCTTTTCCAGATATTATGTACAGAATGCTATCAATCACAAGCTTAAACTAAGTGTAGTTAGTGATTATTCAGCAATTTCTTATGCATACATTTTCTTCTACCAAGTATATTAAAAGAAAGCCGTAGCACACACAGACACACAAAGACACACAATCAAATGCTGTCCATAATACCTGACTCTTAAAAATTTTCACTGTCTTTTTTTTGTCTTTTAAAACCATGGTCATAAAGCAAAGTACTTAGAATTTTTCAAGAGAAAAATAAAGAAAACATGAACTTTCCTTAAAAAAACCCCACCCCACCCCCCCAAAAAACTCCAAACCAAACACTTTCACAATCTTACTCATTCAGTTTTGAAAAAGTTCACTGGGTTTTTTTTAATCATGAGTGAACAACCCTGACAAAAATATTTCTGTGAGAAGCAAAGATGAGAGAAAATATATATTCACACTCTTACTCTGTAAAGGTGTGGCAAATGAAAATCTAAAACACTGGATGTCCTTCTAAGGCTGAGAAAAGGCTTTCATGTCAACATGCTACAGGACAAGCTGGTGAACTGTTAATAGACAAGAAATAGCCATAATGCCTAAATGTACCTAATAAATGTACCTCTCATGCTACAGTGCTTATGTCCATAAAACAGATACAGTAAAATGTTTTTATTCAAAGTGATTGAGTTTTATTACAACTAGATATTTTGATATTTACGGACAATGAGACACTATTTTTCAAATTTATAATGTATGCAAATTCAGTGAAGTTGAAATATACTTTAAAGAAAAAGGCAAGCAAAAGAAAGCCTTCAAGAGAGTAAGTCAGAAAGGTCTGTTTTAATATAACATGAATTGTAGGTATAGTATATTAGAAGGACTCTTAAGCACCTCAGTAATTTTCTCTTGTCAGAAGGAGTTCTAGATGAGATGAAATTTCAAATGCTGAGTCCTGTCTTATTACACCAGAAGTTAATAGCTACAGCTTCAAAGTCATATGCACAGTAATATGTCTGATCTATAAGGATTAAAATGGTTGGATAACTTAGGTGGTGATGTAAGCCTCTATCTGCCACAAAACATACACATCCACTTATATCTTTGCAATTTCTGGAAGAAGGAGAGAGAAAAAGAGACTTGTCATTTCAGTGCAAATATTAAAGTTCACCTTGTGCAAAAGGGCATGTACTTTTCTGTTTCAATTCTCAAGATGGAGAAAAGAGAAGATAAAATGTTAAGCAGCAAAATGGTAGGAGCACCTACCATGGAAAATATTAACTGGCTGAATTCCTTCCCAAAGTATTTTCATTATTTGAATATCACCTCCTACCCCTTTTTATAATTTTTTATTTTAGAGAATCCTTTCATTATTAAGGAGTATATATACTTCATGTATATGAAGTATCTGAAAACTGAAAGAAGCTATACGTTCCTTGCAAAAATATCACCTCCACCAGATAACTTCATAAAAACACATGCTAAGCATCTTAACTTTGGAAAGATTATCCAAAACCCAAAGCTTTCTGAGCTTCGTTCATCCCTAATTACAGGATGAAGATTCTACATCGTCTGGTTTAGACTGGTTCTGTTGAAAGTTTCATTTCAGTAACACAGTAAAAAAGCAGGCAGTACTGAAGTTAATTTGTATGAAAGCATTTCTTCTAAAGAATAACATAATTTAAGCAAATTAAAACAAGAATGATTAACCACGTAAATAATTTAATCTACTTATTAACAACTGTCTGAAATGTGAGCCATAGCAAATATCTTTATGCAAAGACAATCAGCTAGCAGTCCTTATAAAATCATAGCAACTATGGAACACGATATATGCATAGATATCTATATAAAGTCATATATACATGTGCAATATAAATGGAAGTTCCTCTTCCCTGACCCCCCAGATGAATCATGCAGTCTTGCCTCAGATTGCCATATCCTGCTACTAGTGCAGGTTTGGAATCATTTGTCACCTTGCTTCCGGCTGTAAGTGTTTGAGAATTTTGAAGAAAAGTTTTTAATGTATCAGCTTGAAAAATGCCTGACAATCAAGCAGCTGAGATCATCAAGTATGAGTGGGCCAAAATTGCATGGCCTTGAGTGAAGATCACAGTTATATGCAGAAGTCATTTATTTATATGTAAACAAATACTTTTTTTAGATTGCAAGATTACTTACATCTCATGTAACGCACACCTATATATTTCCTGCCTTTACTTTCTTAATTCAAGAAATTCATTCGAGTGTCATTTTTTACTTCAAATTTCTTTATCTGTAGTTACTTTTTTTTGAGCTACAGAAGTATGTTCTTTGCTTTGCTAAGTTTTGTCTTTCAAAGTCAGGCTGCGCATGCTTCACTGACATTTCTTTTGCAGCAAGGTCATTGCCAACCTTGTGTAATAAGATTTTTAAGGAAGCTTCATATTCTAATTTTACTTTTCTTTATCTATCTGTTACCAGAGCCTATGTCTTCACCCTCCTCAAGACCAATTACCAAGTGCTTAAAAGGAGAGGACTAAATATCTTCGAGTGTGTAATTACTGAAAAGTACATTGTAATCCTTAAGCATGGGTTTGTTTATGTGTGTGCTTTTGTGTGAGTATCATTTATTTAAAGTACTTGCTTTTTTTCCCAAATGTTGAAACAGTCTTGTTTTAGAGAGCTAAAGATTAATCACAATGTAAGACTTCAAATAGAGCACTTGGTAACATATCTAGTTTTCAGTGTCCTTAATTTGTATAAATATGATTAAGAAAATACAAGTAGCTAAAAGAGAAAACAAGTATTTCATTTTACCATTTTAAATAATAAATACAACAAAGGCAATGATTACTTCACAATTAACGAAAATTTAAATCAATATTATAACTAAAACAGTCTCAATCCATTATTGCAACAAAATAATAGTAATATTAACCAGACATCTAGAAAATGTGTGTGTCATGAAATTTCAATCACTTTTATTGTAAAATCCAATTAAAGATTTTTACTGTTGATTTTCTCTAAGTCAATCAAATACAGTTACACTTCTCAGCTTAAAAAACAAGTTATCTAATGCTCGTTTTGCTGGTGCTGTATGAATATTTTCCTGTACTCAACTGCCAATTTATTAAACAATATATACATATAAACAGTTTCAATAATTTCCCACCTAATTTGATCCACTCTTAAGCACTTGCTCTCAATTTATATTTTATAATTTTGTGAGTACAGAACAAACTTTTCTGAAAGCGCATGAGGTTTTTTATAAACCAACTATAAAACCAATTATAAAACCTTTTCTTTTTTTTTTTTTGGTCAGGTAACTGAGAGAAGCAGACTATCAGATTGTAATTTCTTACAAAGTTCTTAGAATTGTAGCTAGTAATGAGCAAATAAGTTTGAATGATCCTCTGGAACAAGGTAATGTATATCAGCAACAGAAGGCTAACTAGCAGTTTTCTTTTGGGAATTTCCTGATTTCAAGCAGCTTCATAAAACACCTAATGCATGCATTCAGCAAAAGAGTGATTATTTCCTGGCCATTAGCCACGTACATTCTGTTATGTGTCATGAATAAAATATGACTGTCAAATAAATATCCATCATGCTCCCTAATATTCTCTCACTAAGACTTGCAGCAAGTAATAAGACTACTGAGTATCTAAGGGATTAGAAGACCAGTTTAAAGTGAATGGGGAACTTTTCATTTCCTAAATGGAAATGCCTCAGCTTGCTTTAGATTTCAGGTTGAAATAAAAAAAGTGTCCTCACCAAATTCTGTTGCAATCAATACTAGGGCAAAACCACTGTGATATAATAAGCTTAGATGATTTTAGCCAATAAAAGATACTACCTTTCTTTAAAAACCCTGTTCATAGTGAAGACATCTCTATGTGATTTTATGTGTATGCTAACAAACACATATATAGAGTGGTACTTATGGTACTCAGGAAAAGTATTTAAGTTGGTTGTGAAGAATGTGAATCTAAGTGACAGCACAAATTTGGAGTACATGTGAACTCTATAACATTGCTCTCTGCCCAATTCCTCATTTAGATTATCAACACAAATTGCATATTAATTTTTTTGGCCTCTTGGGTATAATTTCTAAGTATTCTATTGCTCTGTAGAGTAATTTAATAAGGAGATAATGCAATAATAAAGATATCTATAATAATAATATCAATAATATTAATAATATGAATAATAATAATATCAATAATACATAAGCACAGTGCTTAAGGCATCTTAATTTTGGATCATAAAAGAACAATACACAGTTAAGTTTGTGCCACCGTAAAAAATATTGAGGAAAAATATGCTATTGAATCTTCTTCTCACAAAGTCCTTAATATTCATTGTTCTTAAGTCTACGGTTGGATTTGATGATCTTGAAGGTCTTTTCCAATCTGAGTGATTCTATTATTTTGTCATTGCATTTAGCTGTTGCTTTTGTAATTGAAAGATAATCATGCTCAGCTGGAGCTATTGCAATCAGCCAGATAGGTGGAAATGTAAAATGTTCTTCATGTTTTGACTGACACTTTTTCAAGCGTATTAATTAATTTATCTGATCTAATAATAGTTTAGATATTTAAGGCTTCTTAGACAAGCAGGAGGGCTACAACTAATTTTAGTGAGAACTTAGTTTTGATTTAATGAGTCAAATTAATCTCGGAGAGTAACTCAATTGAAATTAATGAAGCTGTCAGTGAGAAGGTATCTCTCTGGTATATATCTGTTCATCCATATTTGGCACTTGATTTGCAGAATTGAGTCTGTTTCACAGAGGAAAACAAAAATCCTTTACCAAAAAAAACTGCCCTGTGATCAACTCTGTTGGCATATACCACACTAAAAAGTCTTTTTTTGTTAAGTCTTCATGGTGCCAAGCATGGCTGCAGAAAGATATCCTGCCTGTCTCAGGAGAAGCGAGTAAGCATATGAGTGTGAAAGCAGTGTGTTAGACAAAGAGAATATTGTGAAAACAGAGAAATACTGCTACTTAAAGTCAGCATATCGGGCATGGAACAGCACGAGCAGGATGAACATACAATTGATGCATTAACATAATGAATTTCAGTTTCTCTCCTCAATGTACTCATACTCAGAGATATACTCTGACTTGAATAGTTCAATCCAATTAATTTTAAGGGACAAAACTACATACTGACATAAGAACATGTAATTTCACTCAGTGTTTCAGTAAGTCTGGATTTCTGCACTGATTATGAAAGACTGTCTTCTTTCTTGGTTTCGTCTAAACTCACTTGCAGATATAGACAGTAGGTATTTTTAATTGTACAGTCTAATTTCAGAATGTACTGGTAAAACCAGTTTTGTAATTTTTATGCAGGGATGCAGGATGTCTGAATCCGCCTAACCTATTACAACATGCAGAATTTAATGGAGCTTTTACGGATCAGTTCACAAAAGAAACATTGTGCAGGGGTATTAAGACAATTCTAAACTTTCCATAGCATTCTTTTGAAGAAGTGAATTTCAGAAGATGAATTCAATCATGAAAACTGGAACAATTCTATACAAACAACAAATATACATGTAATTGTTTCCTCAGCAGTTTTTTTCTTTCTTCCAAGGTGCACATGGTTTTACAGTAGTTGTACTTGGGGCTCTATAATACTAATGCTGTCCTTAAAAGCAATCTCAGTCCATACATTTTGTAATTCAATAGCTCTTTTGGTTGCAGGGTAAGTGGCACAGGGATAGAACTAGCAACATTAACGCACACCCCCCAACTACTATCTCTGTGCTATTGACATTAGCTTTTATTAATAGCAAGTATATCTTCAGAGGTTTTATTTATGGCCTAATTTTATGTCTGCAAACCCTAACAGATCTGTGTTACTCCAAAATGTCCCAATCAATCAGTCACAAGTGCATATGCCCTAATGTATTTTATCTTTGTGAAGTGATGCTGCCAGACTGTACTTTCAGATGTATAATATTCTAAGCTTTATTGCATTGCTCCTGCCCCTTTTAATTTGAACTTGAGTATGTTCTATTTTTTTCAGAATAAAATCCAAATGGAATCACCAGTTCTTCAGAATACGATCAATTAACAGAGTTATTCAAGTTAAGGCAGGTTTCCTAAATCACACCACATATGTGATTAAGCGCTAATATACTTCTCTTGCAAATATCCACTCTGCTGCTAGGAAGAAAGAAAGGCAGAATGCAGATCTCAGTAGAAAAGCTAAATTTGTAATAACTGATTGTTGGGCAACTTTCATCAAAAGCCAATTTTCTTAAAAGCTGTTAGGCAATATTTTTATTTCAGGGCAATCCTCAATAAACATGTCAAGACTTTTGAGAGCAAAAATAGGCTAATTGGCTTCACTTCCACAGTTATAAAAAAGATGATAATAATACCTTCTAGAGGTAATGAGAATTTTTATAAGCATATCTGTTAGCATGAGTGCAGTACTTAATTACTAAAAAGCATCACAAGAGTGTACAAACAATTACACTGTTTAAGCTTTCCACTCCTTTATGGCTCACACAAAGGCACACAATTCCACATAAACAAGGAAAAATTTTAGTTTATTTCATTCCTCCATCTGAATTCTCATAATAAGACAGCGTTGAGCAAAAATAGCAGCAAAAACATTTGAATTGTATGGAAATAATTTATCATCCATACAAAGTAGTCACGTGACTTTGTTTTCATTTGCTGACTTGTTTTATGATCGGTCTCTACTTCCAGTTAGATAAATTTATAAAATAAATAGAATAAGTAAAGCAAACATCCATGAATTATATCATAGCTTCACATGATGTTAAGAAGCTGTCCCAGTTATATTCATCAAAACACAGATCTTGACAGTTCCAGAAAAGTCACCCTGTAAAAACTGTTCCTTATAAGTGCAGACCTATCACATCTTTTTATACCATATGGCAAGTCAATATTAAATCCTAGGGGAAAGCCACTCTTAAAGAGTTTCTATGCCTATGATCACCCCACATAAGTTTACATTTCAGTAACTTTTTCGTGGGTTCCTTCTCAGTCCTTCAATCTAGTAGTTTAAACTCTTTTAGTAAGTTATTTGAAAATTACAGCCTGGTCAGTAGAAACTTCAAAATGCCAAGCCTTCCACATCATCACCATCTAGATCTACTTTAAAATATTCCGTCTCATAGGAATAACTCTTAAAAATGCTAGGATCTTTGGAGCTATAAAAAATTTGTCAAGGCAAAAAAGTCAGTATCCTCTAAAAAGTTGCATCTGTGGTACTGTTTTATGTATGACATATTCAGTGCAGAAGAGAAAACACCTTGTTTCCTGTATGGTCACAGAATTAATCAAGCCCATTTTATTTTACACACTACTGAAGTTTTAATTATTTACTATCTTGCTGAGCTACTGTAACTGCTATGGTAGCTAATGATGGTTCTGTAATAACAGTTTTATTCATAAGGTCAAATGCACAATAAGTGATTTTAAAAGGGATGGAAGGAATTCTTTTTTACATTAGTGCATACATTTTAACCTATATAATATCTCAGTTCATTTTAAGTGCCTTTGTGAATAACACCCAAAAATTAGTAGCTTTTTTAATTATTTTGATAATATTTAGATAAGTGATTGGCAAGATTTTTCTGAGTGCATGAAAAAGAGATATCTTTCCAGAGAAGCAATTAGATATAGTTTTATTTCAAAAGCTTTTCTCATTTATATAGAAAACTTTAAACTACTAGTAAAATAATGTGAGGACAAGAAACACTGAAAAACCTTCTTTTAATTCTTTTTTTCGTTAAATTTCTTAATGCTTTTCATAAAAATTTATTTGATTTGTTGTTGTTGTTGTTGCAGTCCTTGGGCTAGGAGCTGCTGCACTGTATTTTTCTCAAAAGTATGTGTCACAGCTATTGTGTAGACCTCTTGTATCCTACATTTTCTGTATTTTTCTGCACTGTTTCTCTTTTTGAACCTCCAGGACAATTTGTTAAAAGACAAAAATAATCCTTTGGTGCAGATATCACAGCCAAGGTGTTAACTTACGTATGTGAGTAGTACTAGACACCAGACTGATGCTCCTCCACCTTGCTTGCCATTCTTCTCATCCCACAATTACAGTTGTTAGCTCCATAGATAGAAATATCCCCAGACTGAATGTCCTAAGGACATTATCCTCAGAGGTGACAGGGAGAGAAATTCCTGTGCTGTGGTGATTAAATTTACCCAGATCTTCTTTGACATTTGTCTAAACATTAACAATTCTGCAAAAGATGATAGAATCATCTGGTTTTATTCAGCCTATTTTACTAAGGAAAGAAAGCAGTAAGGTTCAAATACCTACTAGTGGCAAGCATGCACAGCACAATTGCAAATTTGTTAAAAGCTTAATGATCTTGCTTTCCTTATTCCTGAGTAGTCCCAGGAAATAATGAATTAGTGCACACCTACAACTGAGCTCAGGTATCTCGGAGCAGATCCTTGCTAAGGAATTCATTGACTATTTCTTAGCTATCCAACTAAGACATATTTTAGGCAGAGTTTTCATTCATTTTATGTCCTTTCTAAGTTCTTCCCTGAATGAAGATAAAGTTCCACTAAATTCAACCAAAATCTCTTAAATATTCTTAAAGTAAGTACAAGATTCTCTATTCATGTTTATCACTAAAAGTTATTAAATTTCTGTGTATACTTGTATCTGTTTGTTTTAAAATACAAAAACATTTCATATTAAAAAATGAAAATGCCCTGTAGTCAGGTGAAAATACAAACATATTTTTTAGGAAAATAAAAATGCCCTGTCAATCACTACTCTATGTTCATAGTTTCATATTCTTCATACTTTATTTCATTTGAGTGTTAATCATAAACATCCTCTTTATTGTTGGCTATACTGTGATCTATATATGTATAATAACTTGATTTGGTTTTTATTTCTTCCAAATCAGGTAAAATACAAAACTCACCAAATTATAACTCCAAGTGTCCAACACTGCATAAAGCTCTAGCCTTTATTTGTATCCTGTTTCTCTCTTATTCTGTTTTTTGGTGGCTTAGTTTGTGTTGTGGTTTTTTGGTTTTGTTTTCGGTTGGTTGGTTTTGGTTTTTTTGTTGGCTTGTTGTTTTCTTTTCTTTTTTTTTCTTTTCTTTTCTTTTCTTTTCTTTTCTTTTCTTTTCTTTTCTTTTCTTTTCTTTTCTTTTCTTTTTTCTTTTCTTTTTTTCTTTTCTTTTTTCTTTTTAAATTTTTTTTAATTTTAATTTTTATTTTTTCCTTATGACTGTTTATTTTCTTAGAATACCATATTCAATATTATGTGTCACTGATCTGAAGGTAAGTGAATATTCTTTTCCATGTGACTTCCAGGAACTGCTTTAATTTATTATATTGTTTCTATGTTTGCAATACTCATTCTGTAAAAAACAAAAAAAGGAGTCAATACTTCAAGATTGAAATCAAGAAGGGAACTATTAGCTGCTCATTTAGATTTTGTGAACTTTTATAAACATAACCCTATAACTGTCCAGTAATCTTGTGTCTCCTTTTTGTAAGTTAGTGGAGACACAGCTGTTATTTTATTGATTACATCCATTTCATTATGATGATGCCCATCTTACCATTTTATTTATAAAAACTGATCTCCTGTACAGGTGACAGAATCACAGAATCACAGGTTGGGCAAGACTGGAGGGGATTAGTGGAGGTCACTGCATTCAACATCCCTGCTCAAGAGCATCAGTGCATCAAGGGTTGCACTTGAGCCAGGAGGAAAAAGTCCGGAGATATTGATCAGATGTCTTGGACCCCTCTTCCCTCTAGGGTGCATTCCCATGAGATTCTTCTGTGAAGATCCCTGAAGAGGCCAAAGTTAGACCTTTTGGAGTCTAAGTCATTTGACTTTCTATTGTTTTATGGCAAAACTAGCTTTCAGAAAAATCTGAATTATTCTGTTACTTTTCTCAAACGTAACTGCATTGCCTCATGTTCTGGTTTTGGCTGGAGTAGAGTTAATTTTCTTCACAGTGACTGGTGAGTGACTGTGTTTTGGATTTGTGTTGAACACAGGGTTGATAATACAGAGGTGATTTTGTTCTTGTTGAGCAGGGATTACACAGAGCCAAGGCCTTTTCTGCTTTTTGTACTGCCACGCTGGTGAGGGGACTGGAGGTGCATGGAAGGCTGGGAGGAGACACAGCGAGGACAGGTGACCCCAGCTGACCACAGGAATATTCCAGACCATGTGATATCACGCTCAGACGATAAAGTGGGGAGAAGAAGGATAAAGAGGGGGACATTTGGAGCAATGGCATTGGTCTTGTCAAATAACCATTGTGTGTGATGGGGCCCGGCTTTCCTGTGGGCAGCTGAACACTTGTCTATCCGTAGGAAGCAGGCAATTAATTCCTTGGTTTTCTTTATTTGCTGTTCCTATTAAATTGTCTCTATCTCAACCCACAAGCTCCCCAGCTTTTACCCTTCCAATTTTCTCCACGATCCTGTTGGTGGGGGAGTGAGCAAACGGCAGTGTGGTGCTTGATTGCTGGCTGGGGATAAACCATGACACCCCACATCACCATGCCATCAATACAGTGCAGGTGTTCAGCACCTTCATCCTGCTGTCCTGCAGGCTGTATCAGCCCACGACGAATGGTGGGGCTCTGTTACCCCCCCAGGGCAATTGATTCCAGGTGCACTGGACACCCACCAAGTGGGCTGCACTCTATGAATTTACAGTTATTAACACTGTTTTGCTCTCAAACCCAAAACATAGCCCCATACAAGCCACTGTGAAGACATTTACCTCTTTCCTAGCCAAAACCAGCACAGTAGCTACAGACTTTTTTTTTTTCAATGTCGAATTTTATCACATAAATTTTTGTTGCCTGGATACTAGTGATTTATCATGTAATTTTTTTTCTTTATCATCCCAAAATTCCTTTCTCAATAACATACTATTCTTACATGCATTTATTGAGAAAATCTCAGTTAGTGCCATTGCAGAATATTGACCACTATGCATCACAGATAAGCTGAGAAAAAACATACTTATAGTACTTAAATTAGTAAAATACCCAGAACACTTAATATTTCTGCTATAGTACTAGTACTTTATTTCATCAACATCTAGTGAGAAACAGTCAGTATAATAAATGCTTCAGTAGAAAAGGCATTCCTGAAAAATGCTAAGCATTGATAATTTTGACTATTGATATTTGACTATGTGATATTGATATTTTTGACTATTTGATATTGCACTGCAGAATTTCCAAGTAATATATAATGGCTTTTAGTCTTTTACTAGTAAACATGACTGCTGCAATTTGAGTTCTGTGTTTTTCTTATAAAAAAATGCTTTATTTTAAAATGTTTTGTGTCATTTCTTTAGCCACAGAGAAGTATTCTTAAAACAGTGTGGTTAAGACTGTTGATTGCTCCACTGCATTACAACTAGCTTGTTGGCATTAATCAGAAAGTACTATATGATTCATTAGCTGTGAAAGGCTTTAAATAATTGATTTGCAGCATGGGGGATTAACACGGAATCTCATTAACTAAGAAAGTTGGCTATAGTTTTCATTTAAGTAGAACTTATGCTTTGGAAATTGCTTGATACGGGAAAAAAGCTATAGCTGTCTCAACAGAAACTCGGTACTGCCAATATTACAAAACTTCCATCATATTATGTACCTTTTCTTAAACAGTTGAACATGTCTGATATTATAACAAACCTGGTATGCATGTTGGATATACATTGTTTGATTGAAATATTTGGTTGATGGTTTTAATTTTTTTTTTTGTTTGTCTATTTGTTTTGCTAAAGATTATGAGGGTTTGATGAAACTTCTTGTAGATTGACTATAAGTATCAGATTTTTTTAATACCAGTGGGGAGTTCAAGTCTCATGAATTAAACTACTCTGAGGTCCTGGATATTTTACTAACAAATGAGAGTGGGAAGGGATTGTGGGTTACCTTGTGAAGACATTTTCAAAGACATGTTCCTCTGTTATACAGCTATGTCTCTCTCCTTAATAGCTGCTTTTTCAATGTTGCGGATCAATTTCCTGAGGAGAAGAAACCCATTGCTTATATGTTGTGTCTATTCTAGGGATTTTTTTCCTCTATTCAGTTATAACATCAGTGACCTGGAAAAGAGTTGAATTGAATTTTCTATATCTTTAGCTGACTCCTATCAGAGATATTCTAGAAAATTATTATTCTGATTCTTGCACAGTCCCTTTTTTATCATTAAATAAATGTAGCAAAGTTGCTGCTACTGAGTTAAAGCATCCCTCTAAGGTGAAATAGAAGAATTAATATATATATATTTAGAAAAAGTAATATTTTTACACTAATTTATCAAAACATGTTTTCAATTTTATCAACATCCTCTCTCAAAGGATTAAATAAGGTAACATAATGTTAGATCAGTTTTGTCCAGCCTTCCTTTTTATTTCTGATATCTGCCATTTTTAGGTTCCTATATAAAAAACATAATTATAAAACAATCTGTTCATAAAAGAATGTCCTCCTCCAAGTACTTAATGACTGGTGCATGCACTGAAGCATAAGTGTTTATATCCCTTGTAGACTTTTCACACATCAAGCACATACAAGAGTTTTTACATCTCTATATATCTAAGCTTTTTGGCTACTAGTTAATACATTATTAAATTGAGTTACTTCTGCTCTCCATGTTCAAGGTGAACTTTGCCCTCAATATTCTTTTCATAATGAAAAAACCTGTAATATTAGTGATTATATTTTGAAAGGGAGTGGATCAAACTGCACAGACTTCTTTACACTGACATTTTTCAAATTCCATACAAGATTGTATGAGCAATTCTACTGCACCACGCTTACATTTTACTATGTTTTTTGCTCATTCCTTAAACCTTAATTCAGGAATAATTTATTGGGTTTTTTAGCTCTACCTGAATCAAGTGGTGGTCAACAATGACCTACCTCTTTTTTTCGCCCCCCCCTTAAATGTTGGATATTTATAGAGAAGGGGAGAGTTTTGTAGTTGCCTAGGTGTATATTGATTTAATGATGTATTTGACCTCTTCATTTAGGTTTCTTTCCTCTTTCTGGTTTTGTGACCTCAACCATTCCTGCTATTTTTCTGGTGCCAGCAGACTAGTAGAACTCTGGTTTGGGATACTGACAATCTACCTGCTTTTCACTAAAGCAAAAACACTATAAGTCTTCAAAGCACTGTAAATTTTAAAATCTTTTCCACATACCATTTCCTAAATCACTCAAGTGGAGTTGTTTATGCCTACCTATATTTGCATAAGAAACCAGAGACATTTTAGAAAAATACTATAAAAATTTATTCATTTCTAATTTCTATATTTTCTCTGTTAATCTAAATGTATAATCTTAAATGTGGCGCTAAGGTATATTATGAAGTTCTTAGTGTAATTTTGTAGTGTCTGTTTTAATAAGCAGCATATTAAACAGTTTGGATAAAAGTGTTAGCTATGAATGTTTTATTATTCATGCCATCACTTCACATACAGCTCTAGTGTAACATTCATGGTGTTTTTTATCATTTTATGGGAGGATCACAGGTCATCAATTGGCAGTTTTTAACCACTGCCCTCCGAATGTGTAGCATGACTATTTTACAAGAGAGGTGATTTAGAACAATGATCATCAGGCTGGAAAAAACAAAATAAAAACAATATAAAAAGACCCTAAGCAAGAATGGTTATGAACATAAAATAATCTCACTTCACTGAGCATTCTCCAGTAGAGGTGAGGTTCCTTAGAACAGAAGAGTCAAGGATTTGACACTGCTGCCACATAATATGTGCTTCTATTGCCATTAGTCTGACAGTTCTTGTAAGTAGTAATTCCATTATATAGCTAAAAAAGGTCACCATTGAAAATTCAGGTGTTAAATCTAAGTACAAAAATTAAGTAATCCATAAACATGTAGCAATGTGTCACTAGCTTATGTCTTTCTTTATAAATTTTAGCAAACTAATCCTCTTCAACAACTTGTTCCAAGTAAATTATTATGATTTTAACATTGTGGTGCTATGCAACAGCTTGTGTTGAAGCTACATTTAAAGACGATAAAATACAGAAAATTATACTTGTGGGACATACATGTGTCTTTATTATTCATTCTTGTAACACAGAAAAATAAGCAAATAAAATAAATAAACAAATCTAATTGTTTTCTGAAATGTGCTAAAGGTTTAAGAAATATTTCTCCCCTCTAAACTAGAAAGATTCAACACTAAACCTTTCCAATTTAACTCAAGTATAACACTGAACATAGCATGTCTTTTTTTCTCTGTTCTATCAGAGGCTGAATTTTATCTAACCTTACTGGAATCAGGTCAAAAACTCTCCCATTCTGTGAAAGTAAAGTAAGGATCAGAATAGCATTGCATCTTATACCCATATTCAAACTAGGAGCAAAAGTGTCTAATGGATTTTTTTCTTCTCGGTTTTGCTTCTGTGATATTCTGTCTCTGGGAAAGTTATTGATTCTACATTTGATGAAGTGGCTTTTAAACTTAATAATTCTTCCCTGCCATTTCTCTTTTCCTTAATATCATGCTACCTCAGACAGTGAACATTCAATAAGTAAACCAAATATGTTTATTTTGTCTTGGAGTAAGAAAGAAACATTATTAATGTTAATCCTTTGTCTATGTTCTTGAAGCCACTACTGCCCAAAACAGCGTTCATATCCTCTTCCCTCATATGTTAAATTCTCTAATTAAAATTGTTTAATGATAACTAAAGAAACTGCAACCCATATAAAAATATAGCTAAATTGCTTATGAATTTCCAAAGTGATTGATGTGAAAGAAGAAACACGACGCTCATGGTATTGCATGGCATCATAAAAAAATCAGTAACTTAAAGTAGCTATTGACTGATTTTCAGATGGAAAATTGATTGCCAAAATGCATGCAAATTACATTTCCTTCCCAGCACAAACTCACAAATTGTGCTTTTACCTAAAAAATGCTGAAAAGATTTACTTTCATATTACATGCTGTCAGTGTTGTGCTGCCACACATTCTCTACAGATATACCTGAATAGTTAAGAGAGAGAAAAATTAAACATATATTTTGTCAACAACATAAGTGTATTGTATAAGACTTTGGTTTTCATTAATAATGATGGAAATTATAAAAGACATGATCAAAAAAGAGAAATATTAAGGTTTTTGGAAGCCATACATGATATTGAAGGACAGAACTGGGGATTTTAGATAACTCAAATTATGGCTATTCATGCTTCCTAGGAAAAAACAGCCTCAATTTGATGCCAAGGCTTAGTCATTCATTTCTAATTTGATTATAGTGTTTGTCTTTAACAAAAAGATCTTTCTTGATTATATTGTTTCATTTTTTAGTACTCTCAAGTCCAACCTTTATCAAATCTTTTTTCTGTCTTCACCCAATTTATGCAGATAAAAAGTATATTTGAGTAATTTGAAAAACGTGAATAACAAGGAATGCAGCATGAAAACTTCATTCAATTTAATCAGCATAAGAAATATTATTTGTCAATAGTAGCAAAAGGCCATTGATTTTTTATTCGTCTGATCTGACTTTGATGGCTATGACAGCATTTGTCCAGCAGACACCTATTGCCTAAAATGGTTTTAGTCAAATTTTATAACAATGCCGAGAAAAATGTGTATACTGAACTGTTAATGATTTCTAAATAAAAATTGTTGTAGAAGGATATAGACACAGAATGATACCTGAGGCCCAGGAATGAAACCTTGTGAATCAGGCTAACATGTTGGACTAACATGGGCTAACATGTAATTGTACTGTTACCATCAAATTTACTTTTACCTAGACGTGACAACAGGAGTGATAATGAGAAAATAGCACAGTGATAAAACTCATTATATGAGCGTTTCAGCCTACCTCCCCAGATCTCAGCTGGAAAACAATAGAACCCAGAGAAACTTAGATCTCAAAGTAATACACTTCAGTTAGAATTTTACAAGATAGAGATTTTGCTTAAAATTGTAATCACACAGTAAAATAGGAAAGAACCAAAGAATCAGAATAAGAATAAAGAAAAATTATGCTAATATGAAATTTAATATTATCGGGAAAAAATGAATTAAAAAACTCCTGTGCCTAAATTTATATTTTACTTCAAAGTATATTACTAAGTCTGTTAGAAATAAAATTGCACTCACCAAATTTAAGATGAGAGACAGTGAGAGATAACATATAAAAGAAAAAGATGGAAATCCTGAAATGAACAAAAGTTCTCTACTGTAATGCATTTAAATTCTTTTTACTTTATTTTTACATTTGTATCACAAACACAAAATGACTGATTTTTTAAAATTATCTTGAAATGTATAAATCATATATATCTATAGATAGATCATATAGATATAGATAATATAGACACATATTAGATATAGATATAAATGATATAGATATAGATAGATATCTGCTGGAAGTACAAATTTATATTCAAGCTGACAAATATATTTTCCATTCTTCATAGTAGTTTTCTACTCTTTCTGTCTAAGAGAAACCTGGCCTAATTATTTATTTCCAAATTGTTTGCAATTCTTAAATTTGATGGTCATCTAAGTTACTCTGAAGAGGATTAAATCTGAGTGGGGTGTATTTTTGTTTTTGTCAGTCATGTTCATGTACATTTTTACTGGTGTTATTTTGTCTCATGGTAATTTTAAACTATTTCTTGTGTTAAGTAAGAGACATAGGCATAGTGAAGGAGTTAAAATCATGTTTTGGTTGCCCAGCAATGTCAGAATTCATTAGATTCAGACTTCTGAAAACAGAGAAGTCACATCTCTCAAATTGAAGCTCATTCAATGAAGCACACAGAGGACAAAAACGAGTTTTCACCATTTGCTTTATGAAGACATTGGATATATTGCAAAGCTATCATTGTGTTCCAGTACTATCTCTTCTCATTTAAATAAACCTGATTGTTCCTCAGAGATCATGTTTTCTCATTGTCTTACCATGTGTAATATCATCTGTGAATGATTAATTTTGCCAGAAGACCAAGTAACATTTTTTGCAGATTAGGAATGTGCTCAAGCCACTGGCATAACTGGGGATTTTAGTTAGATTACGTTATGTACAACTATGCATGACATAGAAACATTTTTGTTAGTACTTGTAATGACAGATTAATTAAACTGTCATTTCTACTCTATATAATTACTTACCATATCAGAATCTGATGGGAGCCATTATATTATAGAAACAGAGATGATAAATATATTATTAAATCTAACAGTGCTTGACTTAAGATGCAAACTGCCTTCCTGAAATCTTAGTGTTCCTTACTTCAGAGGTTTGGGATCTTTAGGATCCCTTCTCATTCTTCAGTTATTTATGCAGTTTTCTCTTGCTAGGCAGGAAAAGAAGCAGAAGCCAACAAGAGGCAACTTGCCAAATCTCTGCAGACCACAGCTGAGAGCTGCAGTTATTGGTGCATCAGCCTCTGTCATTCTAAAGTCTCATGCAGAGCAGCCAATGCACAGAGTGCTCAATGCCTACATTACATCCCATATGTTCTTGTCCTATATTTCCTCATGAGTTTTGGCTTTTGTTTTTGTTGACTGTGCTGTTGAGTGTCTAAATACCATAATTCCAAAGGAGGCCTAACCAGAGGCACAACCATCTCAGGAGAAAACAGGAAACATAAGATCTACGGTGTGAATGTTTGAAACTTTATGATGACTGATTGGGGCGTTTGATTGTTTAAACACTGCAAGGACTACAGGAGTAAATGTGTAGAATATAATCCTGAGCTGGAGTTGTTTGAATAATGCCATAACAGTCACAGCCACTTGATGACTTCTTGTGTTTGACGCCAAGAACCAGCTCCATGGTGTCTTTTTATTTTTTATTCCCAGATGGAATTCAGTCATGTAATTTTTGTATCAATCACAAATTTTTCACTACAGTCTCTGAGAGACCATTGTAACCTACACAAGCAGACCTAAACTGTGATTTAGCGATCAAATTCTATTTTGTCTGCTGTTTTAATAGTAACAGAAGAATTAG
Source organism: Origma solitaria (assembly GCA_013397895.1). Classification (NCBI taxonomy): domain Eukaryota; kingdom Metazoa; phylum Chordata; class Aves; order Passeriformes; family Acanthizidae; genus Origma; species Origma solitaria. Next base: position 49,376 of record VZRL01005455.1, read on the forward strand.
TAGCATTTCTATTTAGTGAAATGTTCATTGCCACTCCTCTTTCTTTGAATAGGTTTAATCTGTTTTTCATTCATTCACTGACATTTTCAAATGCATAACTGCAAAACTAAATAAAACAATTGATTAGTAATGTTTGGATAGATACATGAATAGATATACATCCTTTATTGGTATTTTTTGCTTACACAAGAAAAAAGTTTCACACAAGAAAGTAAACTTTCAAAATATAGCTAATTCTCTCAATTACTATTATTATTTTGAAGGAAGGCTGTCTCAGATATGTATTTAAATCATTACAGTCTTCTATGTCAAATATATTTGTCTTTTTATTCAGTCCACTTTTTTTGTCTCTGGTTTTCTGAACACTTACAGAATAATAAAAATAACCATCAGTGACCTAAGGAAATCCTCATTAAAAAAAATACAAATTTGTATTGTAATATTTTATTGGATAAACTTAAACAATCCCTGAGAAATATATGTTTAATTTTTTTTTCAGTTCCTGTGTCTATAATATATGTTTTTGTTTTATAATCTTTATTAGAGTATCTATATAACTATACATATGGTGCCTAGGCAATATATCATCCTTATTTTTGTTCTTATGAAACTCAGTAAACAGTCATTTATTCATTTAGTCATTGCAACCCTTTCTTATGTGGACAAACACATTTACAAATGCTCTCATGTGAATTTGCATCCACCAACATCTGAATTTTCCGACCCAGCATGAGCTTTGCTAGCCATGACAATAAGGTTGTATTCTGCCTATTGCAACTATTAATTTGCACTTGGAGCATCCTAATAATTTTCACTGTCCTGCTTTAAGTAATGATGAATTGAACAATAAACTTAAAGTTTAATGAAATCAAAACCCTCAAAGAATAAATAGAGCTTTGGAAGATAATGACCAGAATTTGTATCAACACAGATTTAGTTCTATTAAACCATAAACAGGACAATCAAGACCTTATTATGTTCACTTTAGAATTATTATAATTGTTATTGAAACATGAAAGACAATGCATATTGGCAATGCAAATTTAGGAATTTTCTCTTATGAAAACGGAGGACTGACGTAAAGCATATAGTTATGTATAAGCCTAATTTTTTCAGATACTGCAGTTTAGATGGTGAATAAACTACTTAAAGAACCTCAGACGATAAGAAAACTAGTATTTAGAATAAAATCATAACAAGTTTCAAAACTTACATTGTAGACACTAATAAAAATGTCCCAGTTTCAGATGGGACAAAGCTCATTTTCTTCTTAGTAGCTGGCACAGGCTACCAGGATGACTTGGATTCAGTATAAGAATAATGTAGATAACACACTGATGGTTTAGTTGTTGCTAAGTAGGGCTTAACATCTGCCCGCGAGGAGGTGCACAAAGAGCTGGGAGGGAGCATGGCCAGGACAGCTGAGCTGAGCTGAGCAGAACACAGCGTTGTGCCCAGGACATGAACTGAGCAAGGTCTCTGGAAGGGGGACCGGTCACTCTCAGGGATGGGCTGGACATCACTCTGTGAACAGTGAAAAATTGCACAGTGTGTCACTTGTTTTTCTTGGGTTCTGTTACTGTCTCACCCTTTCCTTATCATTACTATTATTATAATTAACTTGTTAGTAATACCTTTTTTTTTTCCCAATTAGTAAATTGCTCTTATCTCAACCCACAAGGTTCACCTTTTCCTTCAGCTGCATGGTACTTCATTGCTGCCTTAAGTTAAATCATGATTAAAAAAAATTTTGTTTCTCTTGATTAATGAAAATAATAGTAATAAAAATAAACTTGGATGTATGATATCTTTTGAACTTCATTCTCCCTAACTGATGTACCTAATTGCAGAAAATAGCGCTAGCTCTGAACTTTAAAAAACTTACTGTTTTTTATCTCTTAACTAATTATATGCATTTCCATTTATAATAAGTAATCTTTGCAGGAAATAAAAGCATCTGATACCTAAAAGCTGGTCTCACTTTTTTTGTTCAGCAATTGTTCCTCTGGAAAATGCAATTATTTTTTCTTTCAAGATTTCTAACTCTTAGAATCTGCTTACCTTAAATAATTTTAGAAGCAATAAAACTTCTTTCCAGACCTCAAGCCTGGAAGAACCTAGTATAGTAATCCCAGTTCTATATATAGGTGCAGACCAAAAAAACTTTATCATAGAACAGTTTTATTTGCTTCTTCACAGCTCCACAGGACATAGAAGCCCTTGGAAATGTTGAATTAACTTCCTTGAATATAAGCTCAAATGTTGTATAGTCTGAGAATCATCTAATAACTTCTGCCGAATTTAAACTTGCACATTTAATAAAAGAATGAATTTTAAAGAAAAAAGAATGAAAATATTTTTTGTAGATCCATCACATTTCCTGATACTCAATTCTCCTGACTGCAGCTCTTGTCCTGCAGACATTGCTATTAACAAACCTGTGAGAGCTAAGTATCAAAAACAAACTATTATCAGGATTTCTCTACATCGTTAAACATAAAGAACATTAACTAAGAAAGTCAGTGTAGAACCCAATTTATTTACAAAAAAAGGAACAGCAGGAAAACAAAAGAGTTTTTAAAAGAGCTCAATAACTTCATCTCAAACATTTGTATATGCACCCAGAAAGGAAAACTATTAAATTTGTAATGCAAATATTGAATGAAATAAAACTCTTAATTAAATAGCTTCTGTCTTTTGAAAGGTTTTCTTCTGACAGTTTATTTAGACAGTAATATCCTCCACTGACTTTAAAAGTTTACATCAGTTAATGGAAAAAAAATTCCATTGAGCAAAAACCCACAAAAAAACCCCATGCAGAAATACGTGCCCAGACTGATCCAGGTATTTTTTGTGGTTGTGCTCTATAACAGTATATATTCGTTTGTTTACATCTTACATATTGTAGAAAATTTAACGGAGTTTTTAGCATATAATTAAAATGTGCATGAACATCTTCATTAAAATCAGATCAACCTCACTGATTTTTTTTACCTGATCATTGATGTTTGGTTTAATTTCATCTGTCTAAAGCAGTAATCTAAGGTCTAGCTCATTAGAATTGAGTATAATCTTTCCATCCAACTCAAAGAAAAAAAATTAAAATACTTATTTTAGAGAACTTATCTTTAAGAAATGCTTATTTCTCCTCATGAGTGATGCAGAGGAAATGATGTTAAACCATTTAAGTTTTCATCGTCAAAAATTGGATGAGATCAAACCATTTCCACTGGTTTTAGTAGCATAGACTGAAATATGAATTTAAAAATCATCTTAGTAGATGACTTTCAAGAAAGAAAGAATGGTGTTAAATGAAAAAAAGGAAGAAAAATTATTAACACAAACTATGAGAATACAACTATCACAATTATTGGCAATCTATAAGCAATAAAGATATTATACTAATATAAAATATGGCACTGTTCAAGGTAAAGATGCAGTAAAATTATCATTAAGTAGATTGAATAGTTTTATGATTCAGACGTGGAGAGTGAGGACAAAATTTTATGTATTTTTTGTTGGTTTATGGCAAGATTACAATCACCATGGTAACGTTTCTCATATTCAAAAAGTCGGATAATAGATTTTGACTAGTTGCTCATCTGCATCTAAATTTTCTGAGACAAAAAAAGATACTGTTTCCATTTGTTAATGATTACAGGATCATATTTTTGTCTTTATGAAAAATTAATGAATTAATATATTTTGCATAAATATATGGGACCATGAAGATTAAAATCTTACAAATGGTGTGAGTGAAGTGTACTACAAAACAACAGAAATAAACAAAGTCCTAATAGATTTCTCTCTTATCTAAACACTCCTGGTCCTTAAAACTCCATTAGTGAACATGTTGGTTTGGGGTTCTTTTGCGAAAAACTAATATTATTTACTGGGAAGTCATTCCTACTATTCATCTATCTTATTATTACTAATTTACGTATGTGGAGTATTATTGCATTAACTTCAGAGCAAATCACTCACTGAGCCTTGTAAACAAGGCTATCAGAATATTTGTATTTACCACTGAGTGAATTCATGTTTAATTACCAGTGCAATGCCTGTTGTATTCTCATGATTGAGACATGATACGATTCCTGTTAGTCCTGCTGGCTCTGTCCCTTTCCTAACCTTTGTTTTGGCATTGAAATTTGGTCATTCAAAGGATCAAAATATTGTCTTGGTGCCTACCGGTTGCTGCTTGTGTGATGACTGACCACACAGTTATACTAGTTATTCCATTCATAACACTTTTGTTCACTGATAATAGCATTCACATTTCATTTATTTAAATTTTTTTCTACATAATTTGTTTTTAAAAATGAAACTGTGTGGCTCTCACTCAGAAATAAAGATCAAAACAGTAACATTGTTTGAAAATCCATTTTTTAAATTAGCAGCTTTAAATAAAAAGCTTGATTATGCTACCAGATTTCATGTGAATTATATAATTTATTACTTTTTAGAATTCACACCTACATATCCTTGTTTCCTGGCATTAAGATGTTTCCCCTTTATATGAATCTAAACTAAGCAATGGAATTTTGCCAAATCCTGTTGAAGCCTAGGCATGATCATGGAATCATGAGAATGGTTTGGATTGGAAGAGACTTTAAAGACATCTAGTTCCAATCCCCTGCCATAGGCAGGACACTTTTTCACTAGACCAGATTGCTTAGAGCTCCATTCAACGTGGCCCTGAACTCCTCCAGGGAGTTCATAATGAATAACATTACGAAAATCAATATATCAAATAAAATTAACATTGGAAATTTGGAACATTTTGTACAAAATAAAGTGTTTTTCATTACCTGTTGTAAGTTGTGTGAAATAATATCTAGGAAACTGTGTGTGTAGAAAACAGTGATGTAGTGACAGTAGTTCTTAATAACAGAGAATAAGAAAAAATATTTCTGTCATAATAGAACCAGTGTTACTGAGGTAAGTGTTGGTAGAAACACTTAAGTACATGAAATTAAATCCTAACTAATTAAAACATGTGAAAAAATGCTTTGAAATTGGAAGCAGATGGTATGAAGGAAGAAGGAAATCAGAAGGAAGAAAAATTAAGAGATCAGTAAGGTTGAAAAACATAAGAAACACATGCAATGGTCCTCATGTGTTCTTTCTTCTTCCATTTTATGAAGGTGACTGCCATTTTTAAATCATCACAAATTCACAATTAAGCAGTGCACAAATGCATAGACAATGAGTTAAAAATAACTCACTTCTCCATACGATTCAGCCATACACCTACAGTAGCAAAGTTATAAGATGGATGTCTGAAAGTAAGAAAGGAAGTGGGTGGTGAGAAAATAGAAAAGGAAGAGCTGGTGCTGAGCAAGATCAGGATGCACGATTCTTGGTAAAAGCAGAATCAGTGGGAAAGAGCGAAGTTTGCTGGAGGGAGGTTTTAATGGTTTCTCGTGAAGCTAAAGAAAATTGACAGATTGGCACAGCTGAAAACTTACATGGAGCTATGTAGCCTGAGATGCTTTATATGTTCTAATAGACACACAAATATTTTTGTTGTGAAATATATTACTGCCTCGAATATTCTGTGCTGAAATATCTCCAGCTAATTTGTCAGAGCTGTGTAATCATTTTGGCAAATAGCAGAGCTCAGTCTCTAATGATGACAGCAATCTGTCATCATTAGGATTTCACAGTGTGGAAGAATATACTTTACAATCTGTTTTTCTCAATTGCTACACATTCTCTATTTTACTCTACAGAACTTTCCTTGGCACCATCCATTCACAGTTAAAAACTGTGTGCAAAAAGCCCCAAAACCCACATTCCTGTTAAAAAGTTAATTACAGCACCTCAAAAGCAGATATAAAATGAAAAAAAAAAACAAACTTAAAACCTCTGTCCTTTCACATTCCTTCATACTTGGAATTAGCAGTTTAAAACAGTAGATTTATTGAAAAACTAGTAATGATTGCTTATGAAAACTATTAGGATGTCTTAACCACGGCTGAAGCAATCTCATTGACAGCACTGTTACTTTGCTATATATATATATACACATATATATATATGAATTTTTCTCCTGTTCTGACTGTTTCTTCTGGTCATATACTTACAGACATATATAGAATTAGAAAATCTAAAGGTAAAATAAATGACAGAAGAACTGTTTTAAGAATATTGTGGTCAAAATTTTGCTGCAAGATTAGTAAGAGAATAAATGAAATAAGAAGGAAATATTAACGAAAATTAAAATCTGGGTTTACTCTCTTCTAAGGTATGACAGTTTTTACATATATTTATCTTTTCTTTTTGTTTTACTTTATATTAAATCATAAATTTGTCAGAGGAGACTTCATTGCAGTTTTCAACATCCACGTGAGGGGAAGTGGAGGGGCAGGCCCTGATCTCTTCACTCTCGTGACCAATGACAGGACTCAAGGGAACGACATGAAGCTGAGTCAGAGGAGGTTTAAGGTTGGATATCAGGAAAAGGTTCTTCACCCAGAGGGTGACTGGGCACTGGAACAGCTCTCCAGGGAAGTGGTCACAGCACCAAACCTGAGAGAGTTCAAGAAGCTTTTGGACAATGCTCTTGGGCACATGATGTGATCCTTGAGGTGTCCTGTGCAGGGCCAGGAGTTGGACTAGATGATCCTTGTGGTCCCTTCCAACTCGGCTTATTCTATGATCCTATGGCTGTTTGTATGTAATGCTATATTTAATCATGTAGGTGTTGAACTTGAAATGTGTAGTGACACTTTTACTGAGTGTAGAATTTTTCAGTCTTTGTTCTATTTTATTCTAATAGATTATACAAAACCCCTGTCTTCATATTTGCAATGAAACTTCTGGAAATAGTAAGATGGAACCCTGTTTCTTTTAACTCTGTCATAACAAGTAGGTAGAACTACTTTATCACAGTACTTGCTAGTAAATATGGGTAGAAACTAACCCAAAATGCAACACAGTATTAATGTAGACTTTTAAGATTCTTAACACTCCCTATGTAAACAAGTCGGCAACTAAAGGATCTTGTCCTTATTTACAATTTTCTTTACAAGCTTACAGTTCAAATCTTAGACAATGGAATATTTTCCCACCAAAATACTCCCAAACAATAGACAAGACTTGAATTGAGCTTGAAAGGCAAAATATATATAAAAACATACCTTTACATTTGCATACCCTTAAAAAAGTTGTAGTTTCAGTATTCTTAAAAGATACTTTGTCCTTCAGAGGCAGGCTACAGATGCTCTAGGAAGCACCTTTTCCACAAGAAGTATGCATGTACTTTAACTTGATTAGAATTTTCCTGTAAAAAGAGATATTTTGGGCTAATCAGCTCACTTTCTCATAAATTCTAAGGAATAAACAAATTTTAACCCAGAAAAATATTTCAACCACAGAACCAAAGTCTGTTTTCTTGTTCCCTTTCTGTCTCTAAAGGAACATCTAAAGATTAGTGCAGTGAATGTAACAATGAATGCAGGAAAGTCCTTTCCACTGATATTCTGAGTTGGACAACCAGGAGAATCTTAACCTTCAATGATTCTCAAACCTTGCTTCAGAAAACATATAGATACACTAACTCATCCATAGTTCATCTAAAATCATCTGCTTTTTGAAGCAAGGTATTTGCTATGTTCTCCTGTAGGAGAAAATGAAGACACTGGTTTTTATTCAACTCTCTTCTTTATGTCCTTACTTAGTAAAGTGCTATCAACAAACGCATCATTCATTCCAAATTGAATAGCCACGAAATCCTATTTAGTCAGCATGATTAAGAAAAAAACCCCAAACTATTTAATGAAAGAAAAAATGTTTGTCTTATCAGCTTTTCGTTATTTAGTAGACTTTCAGAGATGCAGGTTTATTTTCTCTGTGTCTAAAAATATCCAACTCATAATTATCTCCAAAAACACTGGTCTATCTAGTTAACTAGTTTACACACTACTTTCCAGAAATTAGTGAACTGTTTGACTAGTCATACTGAAAGGGGATGATATAAAACAGTGGGTTAAGGTGCTTGTTAAGGGGAAAAGTCCTGAGATTAGTCACTGTTATCAACATTAGTTATAAAATATAGAAATAGTCCAGACTAACATTTTTTTGCATGGAGATAGAAAAGCTTTCATCCAAAAAGACCCCTCCTGTATTCTGAAAACTTATGTAACTTATGGAATAAGATAAATATCTTATGGCAAGAAAAAGGAAGTGATTTTTCATCTCATAATGTCATGAAATGGAACCTAATTTGCCTGTAAGTGGGAGATATGATGGCCAGCAATGACTGCAGGCATCTGTCTTCAGACTATATACTAATGATTCTGTTACTCTGAGAAAAACATGCAAATTCTTATTTCATGCAACATGTTCTCATCTGCCATATTAACTAGCCATATGTACATTTTGGGGTTTGATTCAAAGCACCTAGAGATTTAATTCTCTGGTTACAGCTGGTGTCTAGGGTAGCCTTTAGGGGTGTGTGACTACGTGGGTTGGATGCCAGGTGCCCACCAAAGCTGCTCCATCACTCCGCTCACCAGATGGACATGGGAGAGAAAATATAATGAAAGTCTTGTGGGCTGAGGCAGGGACAGGGAGAAATCACTCACTGATTACCATCATGGGCAGAACCAACTCAGCTTGGGGAAATTAGTTCAATTTATTAAAGGATGAAATTGAAATAGGATAACATCAAATAAAAACTAAATCTTAAACCTTCTCTACCACCCCTCCCTTCTTCCTAGGCTCAACTGCATTCTAAATTTGCCTACCTCCTCCCCTGCAGAGGCACAGGGAGACGAAGTTGCAGTCAGATCATTGCCTATTGTGTTTCTGCCACTCTTGCCTCCCTGCTCTCCTCCCCTGCTCCAGAGTGGGATTCCTGCCATGAGGTGCAGTCCTTCAGAAACAGTCTGCTCCAGCATGTGTCCCCTGCAGAGTCCTGAATCCTGACAGAAACCTGCGCCAGTGTGGGCATCCTGGTGGGTCACAGACTCCTTTGGACATCCACCTGCTCCTTTGTGGGATCCGTCATGGCTTCAGGTGGATCTCTGCTCTGTGGTGAATCTATCTTGGGAGGTCAGGGAGACAGCTTGCCCCACTATGGTCTTCACCACGGGCTGCAGGACAACCTCTTCTCTGATACCCGTGGGACCAGCACCTCCTCCTCCTCCTTCATTGCCCTTGGTGTCTGCAGGTCTGTTTCTCTCATGCATTCACACTCCACTTTCCAGCTGAAATAGCTCATTTTTTCCCCCTTCTTAATTATGTTATACCAGAGGCACTACCACCATCACTGATGGGCTTGGCCTTGGCCAGCTATAAGTCTATCCTGGAGCTGTCTGGCATTGGCTCGGTCAGTCATCGGATAAGATTCTGGCATTTTCACAGAAAACACACCCCTGTAGCCACATTCCACACACCACTACCAAAAACTTGCCATAAAAACCCAACATAAACTAACTATTCTATCCCAATCAGTCAACATCCGCCCCCCCCAAACCAAAATATTTTAAAAAATTAGTAAGATTGGATTTCTTAGGGAGAGTGAGCATGTCAACACGCATTCAGTTATATTATTTTTTAAATCAGTAGTTGTGAGATTTATTGATGGAATACCTCCTTTGTCAGTTGTGATTGGGACTAGGAATGAGCAAAATGTCATACTGCACAATCCCCAGAGCCATATGGAAGACAACCACAAGAATCTAAAATGAGATAGTCAAGTGCTTAAGTTCAAGTATGTCTTAATTCAGAACTTATTTTTGGACCGCAGTATTATATTAATTGTTCTGATAATAACCTGGTACCAGCAGTACCTGGAACCTGGTAGATCCATCAGAGAGAGGACAGCCAGCAAAATGCCTAGACTTGTTGATCAGAGGGACTGCATTGAAATAACTATGATCTACTCCTGATGCAAAAGATTACACATAGGCTACAAGTATTTGTAGCCTATTTATACTAGATACCATTCACATAATAGAAACCCAAGAAGCATCATAGGGTGCTCAGAAAATGGGATTTAAATGAGTGGCAAATGCTCTTGCAGTCAGATGGGGCCAGGGAGGACTGAGAGCATGAGTGAATAAGTTAGTAGCTACAGGTGGTTGCCACTGAGAGTTAATTTCCCTCTTCATTAAGCTCCTTATACACAGAGCCAAGGGAACTAAGATGGCATGATCCTCAATGAAGCAGGAAATTGAGTAATCCAAGTCAGTCTTCTTCTAAATAAACCTCGCTATTGGGAACTGGCTGCATAAGCAAAGTGACTAGTTCACTTTCCTCTTGCCTCAGCCTTTTTCTGCTTAATACCTCTGAGAATAGATGTCAATGTCTTGTAAACAAAAATTTTAAAAGTAAAGAGGATTATGATAATATAGCATCAATGAAAGCAATGTCAAAATCTCCCACAAAACAGCTCAATTATGAAGTGTTCAGAGTGGGGTCACAGATATCTTACTCTTCAAGGTAATACATAAAGACATTATCAGAAAGACATCCTGGCAATAATATTCTTATAAGAGGACAGTTCTCTAATAGGGAAAATAACTCTTATAAAGAAAATCTTTCAAGAAAAAGATGGAAGTTATGGTGGGTACTGGCTTAGTCTATTGCACTGGTGCAGGACTAGCATGTTACAGTGTTCCTTTATGCCTGTCAAACTTGATATTGCTTAGTTTTAACTGAAATTATTCTTGAAAGTTTATAAATGTGTTTTAAAAAAACAAGATGTTCAGCTAAAAACACTGCTGAAGGCTATCAAAATAAAAGTTGCCCCTTCAAAAAAGAGAATCAAAACAAGTGATTCTGGGTGCCGAGAAAATCTGCTAGTCATAGAGTACTTTACACTAAAAGATGCAGAAGAACACTATTAAAAAAAACCAAAACCAAACATTTATGAAATGGCCAGTTTCTGATTGTCCTCAGTTCACTCAGTTCCCCAGAGAGCTAAGAAAACTCCTCAAAGTGTGTAAAGAATCCTGAGAAATAGGTGCCAAAGATTTGTGTTCTCTGACAATCTGAACTTCTGCACAGCGAACTTCAGCTGACACTACTATTGATTTCTCAGCGTCAGGGAGGGGACGTTTGGGAGCACTGGGGATGGGTCAGCACAGCTCTGCAGTGAAACATACTTAACCATCTGGCTTACCTTCTGGAAATCTCTTCCCTCGGCCTGGCATGGGCTGAATAAATATCTTCATTTGTAATAATTTCCATAATGACTTAGAATGTTGACAGTGAATACTCATTATATTTCCATCTATATGACCCAACTAACACAACCCCCTAAGAGCATATACAGTTCATCTTTTCTATTTTAATTTTCCTCTTAAATAATGTCCATGTAATTGGCAGCAATCACTTCTGGATTTAATTATTTAATATTTTTAGAGTGCCAACTACCCCCTCTGGTCAACATGCTCCAGATTTTTTAAAATATATATATATCAGAGCTTCAATACAAGTTATAAATAAAGTCCAAATATGTAAACCAAAAAAGTTACCATTTGTCACTCTGTTGATACAACTTCAGCTGCAGACCTAAGTAAAAACATTTTTTAAATTCTGTAATGTGTGCCCCTCCTCAAAAAAACCCACAGTACCACCAAACAAAAGAAATAAAGAATCCTGAATTTTACAATCCCTATCTATTTTCTTCTCAATGGATTGTCCTTAGGTTGTGAAAAAAAATCACTTTATTTTACTTGGTTTTTTGCAAGGTAAATGAAAAACTGTCAATATACTAAGCTTACCCTTCTAGCTGAAGAAAAGAGATGTCTATGTTGTGGTTTAGGAATAGTATTCTCCAATACAGTGCTCCCATTGAATCCATGTGCTGCTTGCTCACTCCCTCTGCCCCCTTTGTTCCTCTCTCTCCATGGAGAGGAGAATTGGAGACACAAAAAGCAAAGATCATGAAATATAACAATTTACTGGAAAGAGCAATGAGATAAGGAAACAAACAGTAAAAGCAACAATACTAATGACAGAGGGTACAAGAAAGAGGCAAATTATTCACACAGAAACAACACCCCCAACTGCTCCCTCTGCCACCCTCTGATAAATGGGAAGAGACTCCCTTCTCCCTGCCCCTGGCAATGATGTGAGGTGGTTTGGACCCTAACCATGACCCCCACCCTCCCCATCCGCCCCTCCCCCCCNAGGACACTTTAAAAAGAATTTCACAGGTGGCTTTTCTTGATGTCAAAAGAGAAAAAAATTGCTTATATCATATGTTTCTATGCAGGACTGTAAAACGTGTTTTATAACACTTCATATTTAAAATATTGAAATGACATTATTGACTGACCTTGCCTATACACTTTATTTACTGTACTTACACAGTAAAATTAACAGTAAAGATAAGAAATAGTGTTTCTAATGTTAAGTATTAACAAAAGCAACGATAGTGTGAAATGTCTTCCAAATAACTTCTTACGTCATAGATATTTGAATGTCAGTCACATGTTACCAAAATAGGTAAAATTAACTCCTTCACACCAGTACAGCATCAAGAAGCAGGCATTCTTATTCGGCACCTGATGCACAGGGAATATTTACGAGCCTATTGTGCATACCAAGTATAGAAAAGGTCATGTTTATGTACTATATTTATATACATATTCATTGTTTTTTCTGGAAAACGCATACAGATGGTAATAATTTCCCCAAAATTATTAACATATTTTCCCTCCCGTTGATGCATGCAACCTCTCTCCCGGGGGTCCCTCTGGTGGTCCTTGGTTGTCAACCCCAAAATTGTACCTGACAGCTTGATGAACTTGGTGTTACTTCCCACATGTGGAGGAGAGTTGGCATTACTAGACTGGTTCATTATTTTGCATCCTCCTCCTGGTTGATGTTTAACGTGTTTCTGCAGAATGAGCATTGTGAGGTTACACAGAATACCAGAATAAGCATTTATCAGAGTAAACATTGCATCTTTCTGCCAGCTGAGCAAGTAGTTCATCTGACAACAACAGAGGTTGTTCTCCATGACAAATAAGAGATTCTGGGTATTGACAGGAGGTGGTTGTTGTAAATTCCCTAAGTTCATGAACATCACAGTATTATGATTGTCACCTAACATAGCAATAACCATTTTTTGCCTAGACATAAAGCACAGATGAAATATAGAAAAATTAGTAATAACTCTGTATTTAATAAAATCAAGGGATTAATAGTTTCAAATTCTAATAACTATTTCTTATTAGAGTTGTTTTTTAAAAAAATATTTTTGGTCCTAGAAAATTGTTTTTCTTTGCTCCATTTTGTAATAATATGATAGTATAATGCAGAAAGCTAAATACAATTTGCAGAAAAACAAGAAATCCTGTAGGAAAGTCCTATCAACAGCAAAAGCTAATCTAGGTCATATGATTTTGATTTTTTAGTTGTTGCCTATGACTTTCAAAACATCAAGATGCACATCTAGATGCACACAAACAAACATATAGACATACGTATAAGCATGTATATGTATATATATTTTTCTTTTGTTTCTACATTTTGAAAGGAAAGGCAATATTTATTCTTTCATGGAGATTGATACCCATCTACTTTAATGAAGGCCTTGCTAATGAAAATAATTCTATTAGTTTTTTTCCATCCTTAAATAAAAATCTGTAGAGCATGCTATTATTAGTTGCAAAAATAACATTTAAACATTAATATTAAATAATGAGGACATACAATTTTTTCATTTAAAAAAGACAATCAGTCAACACAAGCCACAAACAAGGAGTGGAAGGGAAGGGGAAAAGTAGCTGGAACAGATATTAAAAAAAGAAGAAAAGTAAGAAAACCCTGGACCAATTAACCACTGTTCTGAAACTACAGGTTAAAAGTAAATCTAGTATACACAAATTCTGTCTAGTTTCATTCTGATAGTCGTTAAATTTGCATAGGTGTCACAGTAGCATGCTTTACATTCCATAATCTAGAGCTTCTAAAAGGCACTGGAGCTGTATTTTGTAGGCTACTTGCTAGGCAGAAAATTTCGATTCAGAGAGTTTTTTTTAAATCCCCACCAAATACACAAAATTGAAGAAAAACATTCTTTATGAGAGATCTCTCATACAGTTTCTAATCTAAGTCACTTCTTAGTCTAAGTCACTTCTAAGTACCATCTACTTATTTAATGTTATAAGCCAGAGGAGTTTTGTCATGACTCACTACAACTCTTTGCCAAACCTTTTAGGTAATTGAGTTTTTGACTAATTCCATGACAAAAATTTCTCCTAGTATCTTAGCCAAATGAAGCCTTTTCAGCTTTGTTCCTGTTGTGCTTTTTCCCCTCTGTTTCTCGTCACAAGTTTGTATGGATGGGCATATTTTACCTTATTGTCATTAGATTACATTTTTTGATAGGATTTACCCAAAAAAAAATAAATATATATATATATATATATATAATGAGGAAATTTATAGGTAAGCAATCACTTAGAAAGTCACTGGTTTTCGTAGGTTTTATACCACTCACACACAATCTGTGATATTGTCCCATGCAATCATAGCATCAGCCAAATATTTATGTATTAGTTGTTTGATATTGTGGCATATTAACATGCAAGAAAATGAAACAATATAGCAGCTATTACAGAATGATTAGCAAATACTAATGCTGAAAGCTGAAATGTTAAACTTCTGAATGCAATCTATATAGCATAGTTTTTTAAGTTTTTTTAACATACTTAGGGGTTATAACAAAACTAAATTGCACTCTCAGCATTTGTATTTATATTAATATGAAGTAACTGGAAGACAACATTATGAAGGGATACACAGCCATTTTTCATGTAAAAATATATCAATTTTTAAAATCTGTTCTGAACAAAATTCAGAAATAAAATCGACATTAAATGAACAATGCACATAATTAATATTATACTACTTAAAGCCCAGCAGAATTTACTCTTTAAATTTTACAGTCTGTGATATTTTCCTTTAAACTTAAATGGGATGTTTTAGCTGCAAAATAAAAATAAATTGCCAAATAAGATGAAAGATTGCAGCAAATGCAGTATTTTCATGTGTTTTAATCTTGAAAATGTATTTCAAAATTTAAGTTAACCATTTTCATTATTCAATAATGGCAATGATACGCTTAATTTTATTAAAAGTAGGGTTTTTTAATTTTGGGAGAGAGACAATACTGGACAGCTTAATTTAAAAAGAAAAAAACCTGTTTATTTTGTTGCGTGTTAATCTCAAAAATATGTAAAACATTTTTCCTCCCTGTTCTTATCCAGAAACTTTTACCAGGAATTTTTTATCTTGTTGTATCTTTATTATCTTTGGACTGGACTTCTGGACTCTAAGTTGCTCAATACAAATTATAACTTATTTTACAATAAATATCCTCTCTTTATGTGGTAATTGCAAAATAAACATTTTATGTTATGCAGGTGATGTAAATAATGTCGGCAAATAGAGTTTTCTTTTAACTGTACAAAGAAGATATTCCCATATTTTTTATCTCCTCAATGGAAACCTATATGTTTGACTAAACACACTGAAATCAATGGATTTTCAGATATTTCAATTTATACTAAAACCAGTATTTTGAATACAGTTCAAATAAGCAGGCATATAATATTAGCAATGGGAAATAGGAAAAAAATGTGTACTTAAGCATATTAAAAGATGACGAAAAGCTATTTGTGCTTTCAAAAGTGACTAAAAACTCTGTCCCGCTGATCAGTATCCAAAGGGCTTTCTCTTCTGATAACAACTACTGATGTTAGGTTTGATACATTTATTCACTAAAGTTTGTTTGAAACCAGGATCTTGGATGACCTGTAAGCAGTACAGACATTTTTAAGCACAGTTTTTATTTAGATTACTTTGAAAGCAGCTCACATGACATCATAATTCGTCATTAGTGTAAGCAAGTTAAGAATTGCTTTTTATATACGTATTTTACCCAGGAATTCAAATGTAAAGTTACTGTGATCATTCTTTTTTCTTTTTTCCTCAGATTTGCTAAATATATTCATTAACAAAAATGATTATTTGGATGTAAAGAATAGGTGATACCAAAAAATCTGTACTTTATTCATTGTGGCATCTATTTAATATGCAGTCTAACAGTACTTGAATTCATGTTTTCTGGAATATTATGGTATCTCATTAGAATGACCAGCTAACTCATTTAGACATAATTTCCTCCCCAAAAACTGGTTTGAATAGTAAAAAAACAGTTTAAATTTCTATATTAAATGATTAAGGATAACTCCAGAGGAAATAAGAAGTACCAGTTAGATGATATCTGCTGGCACTAATGTAGGAGGATACAGTTTCATATGATATTTTTAACGATTCAAAAACTGAAATAAATTCAGTTTTCTTTGATTCTGTTTTTTGGGGGTTTTTTTGCTGCTAATCTGTAAAATAAAATATTCCATTTTTAGTCAGACACTCACATATTTTTCTGGCTTGCAGCAACTAACTTCTCAACTGTCTTACTGCATACAAAACTAATGCTCTTATTCAAGGTCTTATTCATGGTTTCATAATTCTCTTCAAGACATTTCCAGAATTAAAGTTACTGTAACCTAGGAGCCTCTCATTTTTAGTCAAACCCACAGAAACCCACAAGTGTTTTAATAACAGCAGACTGGAGTAGATAGTTAAAGAAAGACAGAAAGAAAGATAATAAAGTACTTTAAATCAAATGTGAAGTTCTGGTCATACTGACCTTAAAGAATTTTAATTTTGTTACATAGCCAGGGTGACACATTCACAGTATTATGGAACAGTCAGTAGCAAACTAATCTTATTTTTGTCATTTAAAATATGAACAACTGGCACAATCACAACGAAACTGACATGATTGATTGCCACATGGTTTAGAAGTTGGGTACATCCCAAGTTATGTTTCATCTAATGCCATTCCAATTTATGGAAGGAATTTGAGGAAGATAAACAGAAGACTTTTTCTTTCTTTTTTTTTTTTCTACTTAAGAAAGCAGAAAGAAACTCAACAGAATCATATAGGTAGAAACCAAAAAGTTCAAAAAGGATGAAGAAATGTTATAGATCTAGAGAGGGGAGGCCTTGCTGAAATTAACCAGTGATATGAACTAGGGCAAAAGAAACAGGAAAGTGTTCCAATATATTATTTTATTCCAATTTATTATGAGACATATGTCTATCTAACTTAAAGCAAAATATTAGACCTTGTCCTCTGCTAGGCTGTTGACTATATTTAAATTTCTTCAATTTAAAAACAAAAAACCCAACAAAATTAAGAACGAAAACACTGAAAAAGTGTGTTTGCAGTCTTGGTGGGAAGGGAATATAATTTCTGTTCTATCACCATTCATATTCCTGTCCAGTCATGTAGATTTAAAAGTTCCTATGCAGTCTCAGACACAAACACCTCACAATTCCCTACTAAATGTGCATTTAAATGCAATGCAGAAAACATCACAAATGAAATTTGGAGCTTTTTTCCTACTTGCAGATCAAAGTAGTTAGGAAGTTTTGTATATTTACTCTTTCGTTAATTGCCTAAATGCAGAATTTCATCATAATGTCAAGATACTTAATTCTGCACATGCTTACAGCCATGCAACATCTGATATACCACCACAGATATTTTCTTAATCTTTGTAGCTGAACTCTTCAGGGCATGAGAGGAATGTCAGGCTGTCCATTCTTTTGCCGATCCTTTAGACACCATGAGTAACTTGGCAGTCTAGAATCACAAGTAATACTTTTATATACAGTCAGTATTTGATTAACTGATCATTCTCTGCTAGTGAAGAAGAAGTTTTTAACCTTCATGTATTATGATACAGACCTCTTAGACATCATATAAAACGTCTTATGAAACAATTTGAACTTACTTCTTGTGGCAATCTTTTCCTTGCTAATTCAGAAAATTCAAGTAAATAACGTAAGAAAATCACATAATCTTTTTCTCAAACTGCTAAGAATCCCAGTTAAAACTCACAATAGCAATTAAAGACAATTAAATGTGTATATATATATCACCTTAGGTGACAATTGCTTCTTTCTTAGCTTATCTTGCGCATCTATAAAACACTCCTGTGGAGTACACATCCTCGTTGTGGGGGATTCTGGAATATGTAAAATTGGAGTATTTTTTATGATGTATCCAAGCATCTACGGATCATTTGACTCTGTTTGTAGTTGGAGGATCATAATTTCCAATGCTAATTCTTTGGCATGGCATTTGAAGGAACAGAAGGGAAATTACTAGCTTATGAGGGAAAATCAGAAATAAACTGAAAAACAGACCCCAATATTTTGACAAAAAGAAAGACATTTCAGAGGAATGATCAATTGCCACATTCATGGTTTCTCTTATTGTTTCTTTGATATGGGAAAAAAAATGAACATTCCTTCATCCATGCAATTATGCAAATTACATAATAGTATTGTATTTTGAAGTCCAACATCTGAATGTAAAGCTATGATAAGACAGATGTGAATAAATGCTGTTTGAAAAGTTCTAATAAGTGCTTTATATGAATTAGTTGCATGCTGTAAGTGGTATGAAGGGAAAAAAAGGGAGAATTAAACTGTGAATAGTAATAAATAAGAGCACTTACATTGGATTATGATGTGACTAAATATACCATAAATCTGTTGCTTACATTGATTGAGCCATGAATGTCTGTTATCATAAATGAGCCCATAAAAAATACTTCACACATTAAGAGTAAATTACGCACTGATTAAACAGTTGCCACACTTTAGGCACCATTTCCTTCACTTAATTCAAATATTTCACAAATAAAAATCTGCCATCAGCTTTAGAAGACAAAATGACTCCTTACATTGACTTAGCTGTGCAAAGAATTTGCCATAGCACGTAATTTAGCTTGGACCCCATTGAAAAATATACATAAGTAGGAACATTGTGCTTTCTCCTATCAAAACCCAACTCTGTGTTTACAGAAGGCATAGAATTTAATTAAAAATATATGGTAGTCTCTGAAAATGAAACAAATAGTTTAAGAATAATTCTTGTGCTTAAGGTTTTTAATAGCATTCAGAAAAAAACTCACCAGTGATACCTGAACATAGAATCACAGAACAATTTGGGTTGGAAAGGACTTCTGAAGGCCATTTAGTCAAAGCCTATGCTCAGGGAGAATTAAACAAGGGAGGGCAATATTTCCCCAGTCAAGGTCTGAATATCTCAAGGATGGAGACTTTCATACCTTCATTCCTTTTTGAGGTTCTCTTTCATTATTTGACCAGTCTTCATATTGAGCCACTCAAGATTTATCTTGAATAGCCCTTCAAGATTTCAATCAAACTTTGCAGGTTTTTTTTGTTATCAGTCACTGTAGCTATTGCCTTGTGAATGTTTCATGTTTGACTAATCTTTTTGTTTTAAGGGAAGAAAATCCCAAGATGAATGGGCTGTCTGGATGATAGTCACGAGGAGTGAAGTCAGCAGAACTGAGCAGTACCTGGTGGAAAAGTAATTTCTACAGTGGGCGATTGTGACCACTGACCCATTGACCATCTACTCAAAGTGGACCCAGACCCAGATGGAGGGAAGGGCTGCACCTGTGGACTAATCAGCATGAGAGGCAAGATACAACTATCAAATAGGACCATCGTCCTATTTACAGAAAGAAACTTAATTTGTTCTGTAAGTCAGTTGCATAAGTCACCTTCTGAATCCTTATGTCCACATATGAAAATACATCTGACAAATTATAGACAGTGTTGTAGGTAGTTACTTGGTATTTTAATTTTAAATTCTGAAATTTCCATCATGCTTTTCTCAAAATACATTGAGCAGAACGATATCATAGTAAATCATCAACACAAATCTTTTTAAAATGTTTGGTTTGTTGAAAAACTACTATACCTGAAGAATACTGCATAATACTGCATGTGCATTTTATCTCAGAAAACAGCAAAATAAGACATGGAAAGTCTTGTCAAAGTATTTTAAAAAGATGTCAGAAAATTTTATTACACTATGAAAAGGAATTTGCCAATGGCTCTAAAACTGTCTGTCTCACTAACACACAACTATCATCTACTAAACTCACTAGGAGCCGACTTAATATATTTTAAAATTTGTGTTTTCCTGCTTTTATACCAAGCTATGAGTAAACTGGTAAGAAAAATATTTGGTGACATTAGCTATCCAAGTACACTGTAAATTTTAATCTAGTTTTAATCCATGGGGCTAAGGATGCAGACAAAATTAAGGAATGAGTTCAGAAAAAAAAAATAAATGTGAACAATTTCAATATTTTCTGTTTTAATTTCATTGAGTTCTTTTATAATTTCTAGAATCTTTGCCGAAAATAGAGAAGCCACTAGTTAACTAAGGAACAGCAAGGCAAGGAAAAACAAAGCAAAAGAATAATTGACTGATACACCTATGAACTATCACAATATCGAGCTGAGAAATCGTGCCCTTGCAACTATCCATTTCCTAGCATTGGAAAATAAGAAAATGTTTAAATTAATGTCATGTTCATTAGAAGTAAGAAAATTATTTTTCTTCAGTTTCTTCTGGTTAAAAACTAAGCAATATAAAAATCATTGTTTTAAAAGGTATGTTAAAAATCCTAGATGATGTGAGAAAAGATATAGGAAGATCTGAAACGGTATTTTTTTACTGTAGCCCATAGTAAGTTTTGGTGCTCTATCCTCTCACAATTGTTTAATTCAGTTAGAATTGAAATACAATTTTAAACATTCCACAAATTTCTTGCACCTTGGTCTGGCTGCAGCCATTTTATCAGATGTGTCTGCTTATGAACATTTTTTTAAAAACAAATTTCATTGACTCTTTTGCTATATATTTTGGGGCTGTTATAACTTTCAGCACTGTCAACTGTCTTGTCCTAGTTCTGCCATTTAGAGAAGTGAACAACAAACTGTGGTCTTAAAGGAGATCTTTCAGGAGCATTTAAGTTGCTGGAGAACAGAAGACAGTGTGAAAATTACTTGGATTGAATTCAAGAATGTACTTTTTAAAAAGAAAAGCAACCTTCTGTCCCATTTAGTCATTTTTCTTTATAGATGTGTCATTATTATATTTTAGGCCTGAACTCTGGAGTAAATATTATCAACACAGCTGGACTGAGTTCATCAGTCCATTTCACCTCAACTGGTGATCTGACCCTATTATATTAGATATCTATTTGTTCTCCCCTATTTATAAATTATTTTGAAATAACTAAATGACATTCATCTCAGACTCTGTCAGAATTCCCCTGGTTGATTTTTAGATTAGATTTTTCCTTAATTATCAGATTGAATTCTCTCAATTTCAGGAACTGATTATGTTTCTAAGAAGAAAGTAGGCTTGGGAACCAATAGCTCACATATTGAGAAAGCAAGGTTGGTAACCTTCCTTCAGTATGTTTTTATTTTTAACTAAATAGGTTTGAAAGAGTTTGAATTTTCACTGAAATTTGAGACACATCTATTCTGATACACTGTGAAAGCAAACTCCTATGGTAGAAGACTACATAGTGACTTCTTCAGGGTTCTCAAAGGAGTTTCATGCAGAAAAAGCTGAATTTCCAAGTTGAGGATGCATACAGTAGATTATGCTAGATTACTGTCAGTGAAGAACAAAGCTGATGTCAGGTAAATATAGCACTAAGGAAGAGCCGGATTAAAATTTTCCCCTCAGGCATTCTGGATCCAGTGCCTTCTCCTGTCTGACAAGATAATGCATTAAAGGAGGGAAAGTGTAGGATTTTTATGAAAAAGTACAACTAAAACTAATTTCTTTGATAACTGTCCAGTTGCATGTATTACTGATATGCATATGCATGACTCCCCAAAGTCAGGTACAACATATTTAATAGAATAATGTTTTTGGCAAAACACATGAGGCACCATTTATCTTGGGGAGCTCCCCATTACCAGTCTGACAGTTTTATAGTTCTGTTGGGAAATGAAGTATAACATCAGGTTACTAAGCAACTCCACAGCTTTTTAAAAGTACTTCTTGGAACTCACTTGTGTCTCCTAATTGATTCAGTCCACATCATTTTGAACATAAATGGGACATCATGTTTAGAAATATGCTGCATAACTACTTTTAGCTAACATGTCTTGCTATCTCTGCATATCTAAATCAAGGTCTGTCATATAAATGTCATATTGAAAGCAAATTTTATCTTCTTCCTCAGTTGCATTGACATTTAATATATATAAATTATTTTGACAGTTCAAGCTAGTCTCTGAGGTTGTCTGCCGACTGTCAGAAAATGACATAAAAGGCTAAGTAGCAATTTCATTGTTCAAGTTTTACATAGAATAAAGTTTTAATTAGTCAATCTGACTTCTTTAGTGAATTCATGTGCTATAATACATCAGAATTAATAGGAGACATATCTCTGTACATTGTAATCATGTTGATATTTTATTGAGTCACTAAACCTTTGAGCAAGATACCATCTCACATCATGTCTGAATATTAAGGAAAAATATACTGGCATGTCACAATTTAGGAAGAGTAAACTAGGCTTTATCATTCCTGACTTTTCTCCCCATTTTACTAGAGGTGAACAACAAATAATGAAGCACTATACGAGATAGGCTGACTTTGCTGTTCTTTCCTCAACCTAACCTATATTTCTTTCTTTATATCCTGCCCTATTTTTCAAAAATTTTAATACTTTTGAGAGGAGTAAATAAAATTGGAAAAAAAAAAAAGAAACAGACTGATGATCAGCTACCAACGTGTTGTCTCCTGGTATTTTAAACCCTCCATTCCCTGCGTTGCTTAATATTTTGTTGATTGCCTCCCTTTTTTGCCTTCCACCTCCCAGTCTGCCATTTCCTGAAATATTTCTGTATTAATTAATGTATTTATTTTTAATTTTAATTTGCATTGATTTATGTAGGAGACAGCTTTCCTGCGACTGTGACTACAAAAAAAAATAAAAATCATCATATCTTGATCACTTAGACCTGTAATCTTTTTATTGTGTTCTAGAATTGTAGAATTGTCGAAGGCTTAAATGTAAGCTGAGCCCTTATCGATTTGAATCAGTAACTAACATATTTCAAGGTTAAAAGTTTAAATCATGAGTTAAAACATAGAGCATATTTTAAAACTGCTGAAATTGCTTCCTTCCCCTCTCAATGAAATGTAAAACACACTTACGAGAAATGGTTTTTGCTTACAACAACTTATATGAGTTTCTGTGTTGTGGAAGTCATCCATGTATCTTATATAAATTGATATATGTCCCAGATTATGAGATAACCCCTGTAGTGGGATAGACCTTTTTGCATGTCTCCTGTACTGAAAATTTATTGGTGCACTCTTAGGCTGTCTCTGACTTGAGTCCCAATATTGTAGTGCTCTGGCTCAGCATGAGTCCTCTTTCAATGCTTTGCTGAGGAAGACTACTTCACAGTGCCTCTGCTGCTCCTGGGACCATATACTTGATCACTAGCCAGGAGATGTCCTGTTTTGTGGTCTGGGGAACAACTTAGAAATGATGATACCAGAATTGTGGTGAGCAAACAGGAAGAAGGGATCATATAAGCAAATTTCACAAGTATTTTGTGAGACTGACTGTATGAGACGTACTTTCAGTGAATGCCTTCTTTCTTCCCTGCATGTTTTTACCCCTAATCAGAAACCCTCCCCTATATTTCTCCTTGCTTTCAAATATTTCTAGTCATTGTTTTGCACTTTCTTGTCTGCTGGGAGAGCGGTGTTAATTATTGTGCTTTGTGTATTATTATTGTTGTGCCTACAATCAGTGATAATCCAGGTAATGACTTATCAGGTACACATAAGATCTGGGTGGGTGGAAATGAAAGACACGGCAGAAGAGGATGAGAAATTGTCCTACAGAGATACTCAAAAAAACCCAGCTTTTAGGTGAGCTTTGTGCCTCCAACTGCATTGGACCCAGGAATATTTATCTGTTATACTTATATACTTATATCTATTTCTTTCTATATTTATATCCTCTATATACCTATATCTATCTATTTATCTATCTATATCTATCTGGTGTTAATAGATCTCTGTTACTATACTTCCTGTCGCAACACATATTACTACTGTTACCTCACTTATTACCAACAATTCTGAGTTATTTTCCTATTTCTCCAACCAACCATACTATTCATTAATCTGGATCATGCACGTTCATATAGAACTCAACCAGAACTATAGAACTGAATTGTTAAATCAAATTACTTGTGAATCTGTGCTCATGAAAGTTCTTATTGAGCTCCACCAGACTTTCAGAGCTGAATTCATTATAACCAGAAATTAGGCCCAGCTGCACCCAGCTGTTCTGATGAATAAGGACCAACTGGAATGGAAAAGGGTTTATTTTTTCCAAATTTCTATACCCTCAATGTAACCAAGAGGAAGTTTTGAGAGCTTGTCTACTTACAGGACAGAAAGAGACCAAGGACCTGGCCCTGCCGTTTTTCCTGTGTGGCACCATGAAAACTTAGAGATTTTAGTTTTTGTACTTTTGTAACTTTCTTCTCAATATGCAATACTTCAAAGTTGATACCATATAGTTAACACTGATGACTGCAGCCCTTGGTGATTTTTAGTCATTGAGGTCTCAGTGATCAGACTTAAAAACTGTTTGATGAGAGACGTCAAAGACAAAGTGGGTTTGTCTTGTTTCTTCTCCAATTCCCCCGGTTTATATCTAATGCTTGTATGCAATTGTCTAAGATCCCCAAAGGGGGAGTGGGCGGTGATGTCTCATCTGCTCCCAATAATGCTTATCTTGTTTTTCTTTTCTCTAGGTAGTCATTCTTCTTGCATATTCATTAGGATGTCCCTGCCTATTTGCAGTTCCTTGTTCTTATCTTGTTCTTTGTATGGCAATTTTTGTTTACTTTGGAGCCTCCTGTATAAAATTATACCTCTCTGACATTTTGGTGGTCACATTGGTCACTATTCACATAGTAAATATATGTCTGGCTATAAAATCACAGTATTACAAAGTGTTTATATGTTGTTAATTACACTATTCAATGCACTTACATTCAAAATCAAGGCAAGCCAATACTGATGATATCCTGATTAGGACATTTAGGGTTTAGAGGTGTCACAAGCTTCCACTTTGGCTACAGATAAGTTACTGGCAGAGGAATTATTCTGGCCAGAAGATAATTTCCATTTGTCTTAAACTGTATTCTCATTAGAAAAGAATGCTAGTTGAAAAGTCATTTTACTGGTCAACTGAGGGGTATTTTTGAAGATACTTTACAATGATATAGAAGGACCTTATATCCCAGTATTGGTAATGGAAATGCACTATTTCGGAAAACCCTCAATGCTTTGTACTTGCAAAGACCTCCAAGAAAATGATCTTCCCTCTGAAAAAAAAAAAATTATCTTCATCTTATCCCAGGAACACTGAATGATTAGCTATATGTTTGTTCCAGTAGT
Source organism: Origma solitaria (assembly GCA_013397895.1). Taxonomy (NCBI): domain Eukaryota; kingdom Metazoa; phylum Chordata; class Aves; order Passeriformes; family Acanthizidae; genus Origma; species Origma solitaria. The sequence goes on from VZRL01005455.1 coordinate 74,769, forward strand.
GTTCACCTATCCCAAACATGTGGAAACCTTAGAAAAACAAGTTTGAGATGTGTTTAAAAGACAGCAGTATTTCATCTGGTATGCGCAAACCATAAATGATACTATTTTAACTGCAAAGAACTGACAAGGTTACTTGTTTAGCCTTTAATAGATACTAAATCTATAGCTTGCAGAGGCAATATGACATGAAATTTCATTCCCTTTTGTTTAAACATCTGTAATAAAAAGAGGTCAACATCTCCCATCTAGTTAAATGTGACTGGTGACCCCTAGGTTTATACTCAGAGAAATTCAGTAGTTATATTTTGCTGGACACAGGAAAAGTGTGTCTTTGGCTTAGTACAAATGAAAAATATTTCAAGTACCTATCCTTTGACAGAGATGTTCCAGTGTCTTTGTAGGATTTACCAGTGTTTTGAATTTCCAGATGAGCCCCATGATTGTTTATGATTTCCTGAGCATCACGGCTTAAGCCAATGAAGCCTCCACACTCACTATTTTCTGAGTTTTTTACAAACTTTTGACTATCAAAAATTCTTGATACAAAGAGAGATGATAGAGGTTACATGCAGATGGGGTGGAGAGAGCAGAAGCAATGCAAAAAGAAAAACCTTTGAAGATTTGGATAATTGGCTGGCAAAGTTGCCACTTTAAACACTTCTCCATTATCCCAGAGGAAAGAATTGTACAACATAATTTCCTTCCTAACCAAGGGAAAAATCAGGCTCCAAAATATTTCAAGGAAAAACCAAGTTTCCAAATCAAGGGAAACGAGCCCTTGAAACTGTCGTTGCAATAACCTTCCTAGATATTAGCAGAGAGTTTGCCTTCCACTTTGCTCTTGGAGTCCATCCAGGGTTATCTTTATACAATTTAACACACCGGGCTTATGTGCTCTTTCTTTTCACCAGTTCACAGTCATTCAATTTTCTGGTTTTCATTGTTCTCTCTAAACCATTGTGTCTGCAGTCTTCCATGCCACTTTTTATTCTAGAGCTTCAGACAACTGAGTCTGATTCTAGGATTATGTGATTCCTATAAACAAAAGCTTAATTAACACAAGACAGTGGTTATTTAGCCACTACACAATTTTAACTGCAGGTGAAACAAGTGAAAATAAGCTTAGTACAAGGCAATCATAGAACTGTCAAGTAAATACAAAATCAATGGGTTTTCACTAGCAGTGAAAAGATATTCTGGTCTAAAATGGTGTATTGGGTTTGCACGGCCAGATTTTGTCACCTGGGGAGCTAAAGAGGTGGCTTCTGTGAGAAGCTGCCAGAATGTCTTCTTCCATGTCTGGCAGAGGCAAAGACAGCCAGCTCCAAGATGGATGTGCTGCTGACCAAGACTGGGTGGATAACAGATGGCGGTAACACCCCTGTGACAACATATTTAGGAATAAAAAAAAGTTATTGCACAGATGCAATTGTGGCCAGAGAAGAGCAGAATAAGAATATGTGAGAGGAACAACTCTGCAGACTCCCTGCAGTTCAGAAGGAGGGGCAGGACGTGCTCCAGGCACCAGAGCTGGGATTATCCTGCAGCCTGTAGTGAAAACCGTGGTGAGGCATCTGTGCCCCTGTAACCCATGGAGGCCCAGAAGGATGCTGAGATCCACTTGCAGGCCCAGGAGGAGAACCAGGCCACAACACATGGATACCTGAGAGGAGACTGTGATCCTGTGGGAGACCTGTCCTGGAGTAGGCTCTTGGCAGAGACCTTCAGACCCATAGAGAGAGGAGCCCAGGCTGGATCAGGTTTCCTGGTAGGACTTGTGACCCTGTGGGGATCCATGCTGGAATAGCCTGTCCTTGAAGGACTGCACCCCATGGAAGAGTGACCCATGTTGCAGTAGGTCATGGGGTACTGTTGCCCACATGATGGACTAATATTGGAGAGATTAATGGAGAACTGTCTCCCATGAGAGGGACCCCACACTGGAACTCCTCTCTCCTGAAGTGACAGGAACAACGCGTGATGAACTGGCCATAACTCCTATTCCTTGTCTCCCACCACCACTGACAGGAAGAGGTAGAGCTGGGCAGGAAGGAGGGGTGGAGGGAAGGTGTTTTTAGAGTCTTATTTTACTTCTCATTGTCCTGTTCTGATTTTGTTATTAATGAATTCAATTAGTATCTTTAATTCTAGCTTGTTCTGCCTGTGATGGTATTTCATGAGCAACCTCTCTCATCCTTATCTCAACTCATGAACGCTTTGTTATATTTTCTCTCACCTGTCCAACTGTGAAGGGGAGGGGTGGAACAGCTTTGGTGGGTGCCTGGAATCCAGACAGCATCCACCCACTGCAAATGGGCAGTCTGTTTAAAGACTACAGAAGCAGACTTCCCCAGCCCATGGAGGAAACCAAGTCAGAGCAGATATCCACACTGCAGTACACGGAGAACCCCACACCAGAGTGATGTTGTGCCTTGTAAAACCTTTGACTCATGGAGAGAAGCCCTCACAGGATGGTTTTCTGGCAGGGACTGCAGGCCATGGAGGACAGACACAGAAACATGTTTGTTGTTAAAGACTGCAGTCCATGGGAAGAAGCCACACTGGAACAAGCAGAAACTGTAAAGAGGAAGGAATGGCATTGACCATTCCCATCTTTCCCCATCTTCCACGAGCTGTTGGTAGGGGAAGTAGAAAAGTCAGGAATGAAATTGGGCTTGGGAGCGGGGTAGACTGAGGGGAAGGTGTTTAGTTTAGATCCTTGTTTCTCACCATTCCACTCCATTTAATTGAAATCCAATAAATTACATAATTCTTTCTCAAAATGAGTCTGTTTTGCCTGTGACAATAATTGGTGAGTGGTCTCCGTGTCTTTTCCTCAACTTATGAGCTTTTTCATCTAATTTTCTCCTTCTGTCCTATTGAGGAGGGGAAGTGAAATTGTAGATATAAATAACATCAAAAAAACCCCCAGCCAATTATATTTTAGGATTCTATAACATTTGTATTATCTGTAAGATATTCTAAAATGATATTATTATATAAATAATATGTTACACAGTTTTTATTAAAGATAGGTAAGAGTCTATTTTATTTCTTTTAAGAACACTATTTATTATGGTATAATAATTTTATTTTCCTGTCTTAATATATTATATATGTATTTTAAAAAATAAAATTTCAGTTTGTAAACTATTTCAAAATTTTTCTTAGATTTTCTTTTTGTAGAAAGTATTATTCTAAGACTAAAATTGCCATGATCTAATTCAGTTTCCCAAATCTTTTGACTTTTCGGTGGTCACAAACCCAGAAGATTTTTTTCCTTCCATTTCTCTTTTGTAATGGTAAGTAACTGTCATCGAGCTAAAGACAAAGTGAAAAAGATAAAAAAGGGATCTTAGCAATTTTCAGGCTGTGTGAGATGTTATTGTCATCTTCACTAGAAACTTTGACAAGTAAAAACCACATCAGTCTTCCAAACACATGAAGAGCAAGATGAAAGTGGTCTTTTCACTTCCATTTAGCATGAGTTTGTGGGTAATATTTTTTCTTGTTTTGTTTTGGCTTTACTTTTCTTCTAAGATGATACTTTTTTCCCCACTTCAAAGTCTTAAATACATTCTGGATAGAATCAGACAGAGGAATACTTGCTTTTTGAACACCGAATTTTATTTTTTCCTGATCTTCACTGACATTTATAACCCTTACTAAAACCTAAAGTACATATGTGACACTTCTCTATCACAGTGTAGATAAGGTTTTTTGAGGATATCGTAAAGATAGTCTGTTCTTGTTTTGCTTTCTTGTTAGAAGTTGTAGGGAAAAGCCTGCCATTACAAAAAAAAAAAAAGAGATATTTTATTAAATTTTGACCTTTCTTTTACTTCTAGATTTTTATATACAGTGCAAGGCCTTTGTATTATGTTATCCTGAACCCAGCATAATACATTTCCAGGCACTAGCCCAGAGTTTATTTCTACAGGATCAGGTTCCTTTTTCCTCTTAGTTTTTTTCCTCCAAAAAATATTGTTCCAGGTCTATAGTGGCTTGCCCTCTGTCCTTTCATCTTTTAGCCAGTTTTGTTTAAATTAATTTGCCAGATTATCTTCTGTTCAATGATTTTGAACCGTACACAACCTCTGATATTAAAAAGCTTCCTGAGAAGCCATTAAATATGATGTCTACACTGCAATTCCTTTCTCTGCTTTGGCAATGATAACCTCATAGAACTAACAAATTAGTAAGGCATAACCCTTCTATTCCAACCTTCATTTAATCAAGTTGTACTTTTCTAAACATTTTCCGATCTGGTGGTTTAAAGTAGTTCCTAATACTTTCCAGCAAATTGAAGTTAAACTATTTGGTCTTTAATTTCCTGCTGTGTCCCAAAGCTTTTTTTTAAATAAGGGTACTCTATTGGCTTCTCTGATTTCTGTTCCCATTCCCAACTCTTGGGAGATAACTGCTTCTGGAGCCTTGACTAATGTTCAGAGCTTTGCATACTTTGTAAATTCTAAGTTTTATTTGTCCTTTTCTTAATGTATCATAATTTAACTCCTGTTAATTTGATTTCTCTACAAGTAAAACAAATTTCAAGGCTAACTATTTTGCAAATATCTCAAAGACTTTTTGTTTTGTTTTTATTTTTATGTTATTCCCTTTATTTGCATTTGCAGTATACCGGACTTCTTTATTCATTTTGAAGTTTGTTATATTAAAAAAATTAACTTTAATTTAAATGAAAGTGTTTGTCAGAATATATTCTGATGTGTTTTCTTTCTCCTTTCTTACATGGTAACTTAATTTTAACATAATTTGTAAGATTTGTCTAACCTTTATGTTTCTAAATTAAAAGCTGAATATCAAGCCTTCTCTCTTTCTTTGTTAATTACCTGTCTTAGAAGAACTGAACTAAACCTTTATTTGACACTATAAATAACTGACCTTATATGTTTTGGTCTTAGATTTTTCTAATACAAAAATTTGACAGTTTCATTGTATGGGAAAGGAACAAAATAGTGATTCTGCTATAAGATGCTACAAATGACAGCTGTGTCAATGAAGTCTGAATGCCACACGCATGTACTCATCCACACTCACCCATCCATACTATATATATACATATATCTTTTATACTTTCCATCTATGATTCAAAAAAGCCTATGAAGAGAGATTTTTTTCCTGGGTGTCTTAAAAAGTTTAAACAAAATATGTTTTTCTGTATGTTTAACTCTCCATCTTTTTTCCACACAGCAAAGTAAAACGCTTTTAGATGCAAAATTAAGTTTTTCTCTGACTTCCTGGCTTCAATGAATTATTAAAAAACAGTGTCATTATGCTTTTTGTGAGAATAAAAAAACCTGTCTGTTAACCTTTCTAAACAGGGAGTATCCAGTCAGAAGGGGAAAGGATCAGAAGGATCTCCCATTTCATGTAGGTGAATTATCTTGGAAAAAGTTCTTGTCAATCAGAAAAAGAAAAAGATTGAAAAAAGTGCACCTCTTTCATAAAAACAGCAGAAGTCACCACAAGAAACTAAGTGGTGATCTTAGTATAAGAGCATCTGTTTTATTTAATGATATTATTTACTATGATCCATGCTGTTTCTTCTAGCTACAAAAAATGGTGTGTAGGAAGGTCATTACAACAAATGTTCAGTTTAATCTCCATTGGACATACAAACATACATATAATGATTTCAAAACACATTTATTTTACGCAGAGGCCATGTCACAAATCACTTCTAGTTTATTGGCAAACATCTACCCAATCATACTATAATCCAGTCTCTATTAACTCAGAATACAATAAATAATAATGAAAAATGTGAAGATATGCAGGAAAACATGTATCCCTTGATGGGAGATTTGAAGAGTTTTCCAGCAATTCTAAGGCATGATTTCCTCCTGCTTGCCAGGTAGTGTATTATTGCCTGGGGAAGGAACTTTTTTGGTTGGTTTGGTTTTAATATCTGATGTCTTAATTAATGATAGTGCGGTATGTGCTTTATTTATTGGTAAAGAATTATTTTCTTGATAGTAAATAAGTAGGTTCTACACTTTACTTAAGAAATCTCTAAGGGAACAGAGGAAAATCTCAGAAAACCTCCAGACATATACAGAAAACTAGGGAAATAAAGCTGAATAGAGGTTGAACTATGAAAATATGGGCCTAATAGCCATCAGTCTTCTTGTATTCAAAAATAGACCATACACCTTAAACCTCCAGAGATAACATTTGACAGAATGCTTGTGTTTATCACCTTCAACTAATTTTTTATCAATTGTGATATGTCAAACTTTATTTAACTCTCTATGTGGGTATTGGGTCAATGGATACTCATGGATTCCAACTCCTGTGCTTGCGCAAGCCTAATGAAAATTGTCTGTGCACGTTTTGCCAGAAGACATACCATACGCATGTTGTAAACTCTTCTAACTTATTGTACCTAGCCAGCCATGTTGTGGCACACGCATAATACACAGGCACTTCCAAATGTGCTAGGCCGTTGCTCTGTTCAACAGGAGTTTTTTTATTCTTTGCAGAATAAAGGAATTCAACACACACCGGAGTATAATACTATCATGTAGCAGTTGGAGCACTTATGAAGAGAGATCTGAATCCTCATTCCTGTTTTAGACAGCGTTTTTAATTTGTTCTTAGTTTTTTGTTAAATGTAATTTTTTTTTCTTCTGTAATTGAAATATTATAATATAGTAAAAAAACATTACAAATTCAGGTTTGGATCCACCCTCTTTAGAAAGTGAAAGACAGGTAGTATCAAAACTATTCCTATGCTTTTTCCTCACTGTTGATTTCCTTTCCTGTTATGAGAGTTGATACAGAATTCATCTGGATATGTGGTCTTGCATGTCCTAAATCTGAGGAAAACTTAAAAACTGTATCTTCCCTTTCCTGGTAACAACTTTGAAAATTTAAAGAGAAGGCTTTTAATACAGAATTTAAGTTTTAGAAAAACTCAATGGGCTTTACTGAATTACTGTGAAAAGAATGTTTACAGGAATCTTCCACTGGAAGAAAATTTTAGAATTTAGGTCAATGTGTAGAGAAAAGCTTTTCAGATGATCTTACTTCTTTTTTTAAGCACACAACACGTAAGTGATATTTCTTACAGGTTCATTGGAAGTGTCTTGTCAATTAAAGTGTGGGGGTTTTGTTTGTTTTTCTTCCAAATCAGCCATCTTAGGTTTCTACTTATTTGGAGCGTCTTAATACATAGTTCATTTTGGGAACTAGGTTCTTCAAAGTAGGTCTTCCACTGGATATGGTCTCCAATGCACTCATTGCAAGAATTTTTTTTAGAATCTAAGCATTAACATTAAGATACATCTTCATTAGTAGAATAAACTAATGTTTTGCTTTCCTTTTTACATATTGGCAAATAATCATTCAACACTGAGACCTATGACCAAATTCCTTACAAAGGACGAGTGTTCTACAAAGAGTCAGTAATTTAAAAAACAAAGAGTAATCAAAGCAACAATTGTCTTCCATATTAATTTCCTAATCTATCTGATAATATCAGGGTTTGGATATACACCTTGCTATTAAGCTGGCGTTGATCACTGTTCATGCAATATTCAGTGACATTTTGAGTACAAATACCAAGATTATTATCTTTTAATATTAAACATTGTATGAGTATTTAAAGTGCCTGTGAAGCATATTCATATTAAATATTATTGCTGACATTTGGAAAAGGTCAAAAGGAATGGCCTTATGCAAAAAAACATATTAGCAGCAAGACAGAATTATTACGATTATTAACAATAATAATTTGATTAGGTAAAGATTAAGTTTGAGAATCTTCTTGTCCTTTTGAAAGTTAACAGAACTGCCCATTTGAATTTAGTCAAAATTGCAATCTCTTGAACACACTACTATCAACATCAGGCATTTCTGTCAGTTCCATAGAGCATACTTTTTATTTCTTAGCCAGCCACATATTGAAAGTATAAAGCCACAGAATGGAGGATATCACTTTTTCCCTTACACAGCAGATATAATTACTAAGCTCCCTATGCATCTAGCAGAGGTGAGTAGGTGAAGCCAAGAAAGATGTTTGTTTACTAAACTCTGCTGCAGAAAAAGCTAACGTTCTATAACTAATCTAATTCTGTGTTTGAACAGAGGGCTGGATCCTCTGCAGTCATCAGCCTTTTTCCCTAGACAGTCAAACTCTTCTCTGTAATCTGAAACTTTGTTTTGCTTAGAAACTTTATTAGCACTAAACTCATTTTAAATTAAGGTAATAAAAGAACTGGAGAGGAAACTCCAGATACATTAGCGGCAGCTGTCTTTCTTCTTCTTCCCTTCCGAATTTTTCCAAGACAGACAGGCATTTATCTTAATTTTCTGACTCAATTTCTTCTCGTTAAGGGTCAGATTTTATTTAGTTGTGCATGTTCTGTTTCTGTGTATTTTAAGACTATATAATTATTTCTTACTCGGAGATTCATATAATATGACTACCTGTTCATAAGTCAATGTACAGTATAGTTTTATAGTTTCTAATCTGGAGATAGAAGTAGGTTATTTGGGTTTCAGACAGAGAAAGTGGTAAATAAAATCTAAAAATATAAATCAGCAGCCAAGTAACTTGCCTTTTCTCTATGCCCATGTACAAATTATTAATAGAGAGTAACCTAGTATAGCTCTGTCTAGCTTGTTAGACAGAGTTATTAGTAGCCTCTCTTTCTCTAAAAAGGATATATTTCACAGCTGCTTTGTCTCCTACTGAGTAGAATTCTGATTTCATGTCTGATATCATGTATATGGCATTTTAAATTGTCATTCATAATGATATCGATGTCTACAGCACAATCTAATCGGGTAGTTCAAGAATTAATATTAGACATGTCACTAATGCTCATTTATCCATTATCTAGATTGAAAATCTAAATATCTTTGATAATAGAATTTGCTGATGAGAAAGACTGAGGGGAAGCAAATAAGTAAGAGGGCAGGATACTGCTATCATAATCTTAATATCTTGGCTAAATGGATTGAAAAAAAATTTAAATCATATGAGAACTGAGACGGAAGGTTATATCTCTAGGTGCATGGGGAAATTTTAGGGAATAGTAATGTAGATGGTAATGTAAGAGGGTATTAACTCAGAAATTCCATAGGTACTGAGTAATATAGAAGAACTGATTGCTTTGATTACATCAGATACCTAAAACCATATGGAAGTAGAGGAAGTGATCTATGTGTTTGTACAGCATTGTTATGACCATTGCTGTGCTATTCACTTACATAGAGAGAGGGAAGAGGAAAGAAATTTCTGAAACCTTTCTTGAACATTTAATAAAAATAAATGTCTAGGAGCTGAATCTTTATCATCATAATTTTGTTAATGAAGACTAGCAAGAGGTCAATGTATGCTAAAGAGAAGAGGAAAATATCTATATACCCTGGAAAACTTAAAAAAAAGGGCAAATGTTAATAGAAAAAGATTAAGATTGCAGTATCTGAAAGGAAGTTTTTGATCATTCATTTTATTCTCAGATATTCCAAGGATGTATACAAACATATAACTTGTGGCAGGAAGTTGTAATTTTATATTTCCACGGAGTTCATCTGCTTAACCGCTTGTTTTCTTGTGATGCTAAGGATGTTTGGAGTAATACTGATATGCAGCAGCCAAAATCATAGGGCAGAACCAACAGTTAGATTTAGTTGAAGGAACAGCAGTAACTAACTGAAATATGTGAACTCTTATATGTACATATACACAGAAATACGAGAACCTTCTCTTTGAGTATAGAACTTCCAATGCTTGGGACTTTGTCAAATTTGAATAGCATAAAATATTCTTTCCCTCATGGAATGTATTAACATTGTTCTTATCTACGCAGATACATTTTTAAAGAAAGTGTAGGAGTTTAGTATGGTAGTGATGTCTTCCTCATTGTTTCTTTTGCTTGAATTTAGTCTGAAGGCCTCAGAAGTACCAGAGGTATGGAGGAAGCAGAAAGCCAAATAAATTTATTTTTGCCTACTTAGGAAACAAACTTTAAAAACTCTTACGTATGTTAACTTTAAATCCCTTACCAGGCATTCTTTTGCAGGTATTTGGTATGAGTAGCCATAAGTGATCTCCTGTGATATCTGCTGCTGGCTATTGCTATTTTAAATGTTATTTCCATAAGAATGTTTTCCAGTCTCTTCTAAATGGAATAAGACATGCATTCCTTTTTCAGAGGGTAGTGGTAGTTTTTTTCAAGAACAAATTTTGAAGAGATAGGTAGATATTTGTCTAAGGAGGGAGCTGTTTTTATAACGATTTATTTTCTTCATCCTAGATAGAGGCCTGGAGAAGTCTTCTTCGGAATGGTACCTCAAAAATTGATTGGAAATCAAATAATATTATGCACTACTCGATATTAAGCTTTCCAAAGCAATTTTTTTGTATGGTTAATAGAACACAAGCAAGGACATGACTTATTAACCACCTGTGAATTAGTTAGGAAGAGCTGGAGAAATGTCTCTAATATTACAGACTGCTTCAGACAAGCAGACTGTCACACCTGTATTAAATAATAAACAAATAAAAATGCTACTAAATATGAAATTGTTCTAAATTTCCACAGCAGACATAACAGAAACTTCTTAATTGGTTGTCAGGCACATCACAGCAAAACCAGCAAGCCTAAGTAAATATGAATACCTCTTTTCATTCTTTTTCTAATGATTTTAATAAGACTTTCCAGGCAGCACTTTCAAATGTCATTAATCAAGTACTTGAGAAGTTGCAGTCACTTTTTCTTCAGTCTTCTGCCACAGAATAATTCACCTGAGGCATTTTATAATCATCCAGAAATGTGCTGTCTATTGTATTTGAGGATGAATTAGGATATGGACAGGAATAATTTAACTAGCTCATGAGATGAAAAAAATTGTGAGAATGAAGTTCTCACATCAGAAATGCTCATCAGGAACCCTCCTTTCAGAGCACATTTTCATCCATTAGAATTCCACACTACAGGTTGGGTTCTTTACTCATATCAGAGTGAATAAGTAACTTTTTGCAAAATTATAAGCCTAATTAAAGTATAATTAAAGGGAATTTAGTGTTGGATTGTGTTGGCAAGCTTTTGATGTAACTTTTTTTCTGTAAAAAAATATTAGTTCAATAAAAGCAAAAGAGTTCCATGAAGTATTTGTTTTGTATTTCTTCTTTCAAAATGATCAGAAAATAAGCTCTAAAGCTTCCAAAGGCATTTAATTTGAAACTATGTAACTCAATAAATACATGTTCAGGTTGAAATATTTCATAGTGTTTACCTCTGACATAGCATTTAGCTCTTACAGCCAACAAGGCTTACTTTGAAATGAAAAAAATTACAAATAACTTAGACTGGATCTAAATTTGTGTATGGTTTTGCCTTATAATTACAAAATCTCAAGATGGATACTTTCTGTTTTTCTCTTCTTAAATTGATTTTTTTCCAAGGAGATTAAAATCTTTTTCAGGACGTTCTAATCACAGTAACAACATAATGGCTCAAATAAATGGATGATGGTGCTACAGAAAAGTAAGTGCTTGGAAAGCCATGTTCTAAAGAACATGAAATTTCTTGTAGTCCCTTTAGGATTCAGACAATAGTGAAGTACTGATTTTCTTACCAATGCCTCATCTTCAGTGAAACTCATTTTTTAGCATGACAAAGAAAAATCCTGGTTTGTTTCATTCGTATAAATATAGTTTGAAATATCTTGGTACATCTCAGTTTTCTTTAAGGGGCTTCAGCATCTAAACTCTAAGCATATAATTGGTTTTCATGATTGTAAATGAAAACATTCAAACAAATGAAAGAGTTTGGAAGTGATTATCAAAAGTTTAACTGATAGAACTGATACCATTATCTTTCTAAGAGCTTTTCTCAACCAGTGACATATACTTTCTTTCCATACTTTATGTGAGTAATATCTACCAGGTTAGAAGAAAAACAGGGATTTTATTTTGAGATTTTTATTTGCTTTGTCTCACTACATCTGGAATCCACATAAAAGAAAAAAGTAAGTAAAATCCTTAGATGTCAACTGGGAAAAAAAGACTATTGGAAAAGAGAACAAGATGGAAATCAGAAATCCTCTTCAGCTTCTGAAAATAATCTACAAAATATATCCTGGATTTGAAGCAGGCAATGAGTCATTTTCTTTTAGTATCAAAAATACATTGCAGGATTTGTTTCAGGAGGGTTTACATAGATTATTTTTTGTATCATTTTATCAGTTTCTGTAGAGCTCTTGGTGATGTGCTATATGTTTTTTCCTTAACTAGCCATTGTTAAAGGAAATAAGGGCTTCCATGGGAAAAGCCCAAACTGGCGTAACATAATGGATTTCTTTAATAGCCAAGTACTGTTAACTTGTGCCAAGTCAGTGGAAATTTGCATCTTAGTAAAAGGCAAAATACTTGTCTGTCCATATTGCTTCTACCTGTGTCACACAAGAAAAAAGATGAAAATAAGTAGTACCTTTCTCTCACACTTAAATTTAAATAATTTAATGATGAAGTTGTACTACTATTGGCTATATCTATTTACTAAAATTTCAGATATCACAGGCTTGGAGCACCTCTATTATTAAGACAGGATGAGAGAGTTGGAGTTTTTCAGCCTAGAGAATGTTCTGGGGAAACACCATAGCAGCCTCCCAACACCTAAAGCTGGGGCCTAGAAAAAAGCTAGGGAGGGACTTTTTACAGCGGCATGCAGTGACAGGACAAGGGGGAGTGGCTTCAAACTGAAAGTGAGTAGGTTTAGGTTAGATATTAGGGAAAATTGTTTTTTGTCATGTTGGTGAGGCACAGGAACAAGTTTCCCAGAGAAGTTGTGGATGCTCCATCCCTGGAAGTGCTCAAGGCAAGGGTGGATGGGATTTTGAGCAACCTGGTCTAGTGGAAGGTGTGCCTGCCCATGGCACAAGGCTTGGAACTATGATTTTTATGGTCCCTTCTTCTTATCCCATCTTGCCTTCTTGTGCTTGACATTTTTATGTTATTTGCTCTCTTCACATCTTTTTGAAACTCATCTGTTCCCAATGCTGTTTATTGGGGTTTTTTGCATTCATCTTCCTTATTTATTTTGCAGGATGTCCAGTTTTTGGCAGTTCCATATACTTATGTTGTTCTTATCTAGGAACTTTCTCTACACTTGTACGCCTCCTATGTACTGCACACTTATTTTTCTCTTGTTGGTCAGATTGATCACATACTTACAGAAAAAACTTATGCATTGTGTCTGGCATACTATCGCTGTATTACAAAATGCTTACATATATGTTCATTGCTTACATTACTTCAACATGCTTATACTTGAGTTTTATGAAAGCTAATATTAATTATTTAGTGATTAATACACTTTGATGTAGAGGCATCAAAGGCTTCCACTTTGACTAGAACAGTTTAATATCTTAAGTTACTTAAAATGGAATATATTCCTACTTTTGAAAGGAATTGTGCAGGCAAGCAATCACTACTGACTTTATGATCTTACACTAAGTGCAGTTACAAGCATGACATCAAGGAAGGGAATACAGAAATAAAGTAGGAATGGATGAGGCATAGAAAGTAGGATCAATGTTGTGAAAAGTCTTGGTGAAACAAATCTTTTTTTTCTGAGACCAATCTCTTCCAATCTGAACAAAAAGAGGTGCTTTTTCTTGTTTGCTGTTGTGGGTTTCTAGAGAAGTTTTATCCAACAAGTTTCTACACCTGTATTGGTTTCTTGCAAAAGTGTAAATAAAGTTTTACTGTAAAATCTATCATGTGTCTGTGAATATTCTTCCTTTAAATAAAATCTGCAAAACTAGAAAGAAAAATAAAAATGATAAGTTGGTATTGCAACAACAATGTGGAAATTCAGAAATAAAAAGCCAGAATCCTCAACACCTTATTTCTTTATAGAGAGAATAGCAATAAGAGTCTGGACTCAAATAGTTTCCTGAGAAGACAAAAATAAGTGTTTGGTGTGCCTTAGTCCAAACTAAATTTCATATTATTATAACTCACAGCCATAATTCCAATAAATGAGATCTTGGTTAAGACTAAAAACATGAGAAATTGTGTATCATAGTTATAAATTTCTGAAAAGCAAATTAAACAGGTAAATTTGAAACTCTGCTTTAAATGTTATTAAGGAAAAAAAATGTTAATCATTCCAATAAGTAATACATGGCTTTCCAGAGCATATTGTGACTGAAACTAAAACATTGACGTTGGAGATGTGTCAAATTAAATGCAATTGCATAATGGAGAGCCTTTATCTCCCTCAGCTGGGCTCTGAACAAGCTGAAGTTTGTTCAGAGCCCAGCTCTCTTCTAAAATGTAAAACCTTTTTCTTAGTATTAACTACTTAGTACTCAGTGTACTCAGCTGATCCTAAACTCCACAATATCCTGATTGTTGCAGCTAAGACTACTTACTTAACATTTTTCTTTAAACTGTGATAAAATAAATTCTTATGCTTAGAGTAATTTTTTTTAAGCAGGCATGGTGTGTATGGGCACAAGGGAGAAAGGGACTTTTTGCAGACATGCCAGAAATTTAGAGGCTATTAGAAGCAGGGTGTAGCTATTAAACAAATGGCTGTAAAGGCACATCATGGCTCACATTTTAAAAGATATTGTTTACAGACATTTGTTTCTAGTATGTTATACTCTATTTCATTCATATAAATGAAACTATTATTTCACGTTAATATTTAAAACAAGCAAATACCCCAATTCAGACACCACTTGCAATAAAAGCCTCTATTTGATATATCAGATAGCAATGACAAAAAAGAGCTCACTCACTTGAAACTGCACTCAGTCATTTCCTGATTGTCGTCTTGTTTTCTTTCTTGGAATTTTCTGCTTCAGATATTGTGTCATCTTCTTTTATTGACAAATTCAAATTCCTTTGTTTAATCCTATAACAATCAGGGGGAAATGAAAATCATGCTGTTATGTTTTTGAATATTTTTAATCATCTATAGTAACATTTCTGATCCTAATATTGTTGTAGTTTTAGGACCAACAGCCAGGGAACATCCAAAGTTTCCAGCAGCTGTATGCCATACCACTGGAAAAAGAGGCAAAGCTTATTTCTTGCACAGAATATTAACCCCAAAAAGGGACCATTAAATGTCCTTTGCAATACTTGTGCAGCTAGATGACCCTGATATATTTTAATAAATATATAATAATATTTCTGTGTATATATATATAGATAAACATAGATATATGGGGTGTGTATATCTACACCTATCTATATCTATATCTATATCTATATCTATATCTATATCTATCATCTATATCTATATCTACATCTACATCTGTATCTGTATCAATATCTATATACGTGCACACACACGAATATTTCATTGGAACTATGAGACTCAATAAAAATGATTAAAATTTCAAATATTGAAACCTATTCAAATATTTAATATTCTCGTACAATCTTATTTCAAAGATTAGTTACACTTTTTTTCCAAATTAGTTTAATAAGTTATATATTCACAACAAAATAGCTAATACATGGCCAAATTACTTTGCATATTAATTTTACAATGAAAAATATAAGCAAAATTAAGTGCTTTATTAACACCTCATAATAAATCTCTGTGAAATTGGGATACCTACTTTTTGAATTGTATGTCAAAACCATCATAGATTTGCAAAATTCTGATTAGTGTCATTTTCATACATAGTACATGCATTTAAGAATGTAAATATATTAATTCCTTGAAACCCAAAAACTAGCCATTGAAAATAACCACTTTTTCTGTTTATCCTGGTGCATTGCTTTAAACCCTTCAACAAACAGCATAATGACAGATTTAGTCTTCTCAATGAATGTCATGATCTCCAAATCAAATGTGAGAAAACAGTTTAGAATAGTGATATAAGGATTTTAATTTTTTTTAATGTAGAATGCACACAGACTCTAGCCTGTTTAAGGCTCTTTGTATCTGGTTGAGATGCAGCATGCATGGCCCAGTACTATGACACCTGCTGTGACTTTGCATTATGTTTGAAAATAATAGGTTCTTCAAGAGGAGCAAATGCCTTCTAGTATAGTAATTCATTGCAAGCATCAATACAGAAGCTGCTTTTGTGCACTCAGGAATAACTTTATTTTAGGATTGTTGCTTTTTTAATAGCTTTATGTTTTTTATAGCAGCTTCCATTATTCTTCAGGGGTATTATTTCAGAGGTTTCTGTTAACAGTAGGGGAGGAGCTATAAAAGTGAAAAGATTGAATCTTTTTTTTAGTGAGTGTGTCCTATTCAGCTTGTTAAATTTGACATCTCATTTCCTGTATAGATATAGATACCTGCCATTAGCTAAACTCCAGTGGAGGGACAGCAGTTGCTTAACGGCAGAAAACTGCCTCTGCAATTTTCATTATGAACAGCATAAAATGCAATACATAATTAAAATCTAAAAGACGCGTATATTAAGTAAGAATGTACATCTTCAGCCATAGCACTTACAGAGCACTCAGGAACCAAGAAAGAAGGTCAGCACTTCTGTGAACTGCCTAAGCACTGCTTGATCTCATTTTCTTTTACATTATCCTAAGAAATCTCAAATTCATATTTTGTATCCTCAGGGGCTTAAAACAAGTTCAGTATAGACACTCATATATGCATCATATTATTGAGTTCAAAACTTTCTTATATTACAATACAGGATTTTCTGAAATGTTTTATGAACTCATTGTAGCATTATCTAATCATCACATTATCATTAAAACGTACTTTCCCATGAGGAGAAAATGTTTTTATCTTCATTTCACACCTTTTACTGTTTTAGTTTTTTAAACAATTCTAGCATCTTTGTTTGTCTAAGAGCTCTAGCAGCCATCCTGATATTGGAATTTACCCAATGTGAATGAGGTCATTCCATTTTGTGTCTCTCATGGCTTAGATATTATACAAGATGGAAGGAGAATTAACCAATACAAAAAGAGAGAACAAAATAAAACACCAAAAAAAGCCCGAAAAATAAACAAAGCAACGTAAGAAACCCAGAAACAGAACAAAGCCAGACAAAAAAAAAAAACCCAAAACCCCACAAACAAACAAACAACATGCCCCCCCTCAGACACAAACAGTCATGATGAGCAGGGGTTGAATTCTCAATTTACTGAGACAGACATACACTGATATCCCATCCTTTTAGGAAATAAAGTCCTTTACTTATTGTGGCAACAATTTCACATGGGCCATTTCACATAAATAAAACAACAACTAGACCTCTGAGTAGAGAGGAAATAGGAGGCAACAAGAGTTTTACCTCAGACTATTCTTTTAAAGGAAGCCCAGGGCATTATTGCTTTATTTATGAGAAGTTCTACCCAATGAGGAACATCAAAAGAGGAAGAGTTGTGTTTCCTAGGCAAGGAAGATTACTGCACTCACAATGACTCGTACAGTTTATGCTCTCACATCAAGTGGAACGGCCATAGCTAGAGGGTGGAAGCCTCACATCTTCTTCCCTTATCCAAACTCCACTGGGAAAATCCTGCAATCTGATCAGGTTTGAGTATTTACTACATCCCAAGCTGAACAGCCTAGGGAAGGACTGAAGCACTTGTAGCCAAATTCAAAACAGGAGCTTAAGGTGCTATGAAATTTTGATACAGGAATCTCACCTTCCTATAACATCTAAGGGCATGCAGAATACCCAGGTGTCCCTTGGAGAGGGAAGTTTTAAAGATCTGTGTTTTGAATTGAGGCACTGTTCTCCAAAATTTCATTTGAATGCATTTGTTGTCTGTCTATTGTCCTTCACAGATCATTTCTGCAGCTTTACTGTTCTGGTCATGAAGTACAGAATATCTAAATCTTTTTACCCATTAGTAGTTTTGCCATTCAGGAAAGACAAATAAGAAGAAATCCATAGAACTACTTTCTGCTCTTCCTCACCTTGAAACTGGACTAACCTCTAATAAACGTAAGGAGAACAAACTAGCTATAATATAAAGAAGAAGAAAATAAATATCTCCTGTGAGCTATAAAGCATCCTGCAAGATAACAGACCATAAAATTGCATAATTACAGGGTAGGGTTTAAACACATTCATACCTTTCTGCCCATATTCTGAGTCTGCTTGATATGAACAAATTTTTTGTAGGAAGCTAAATAGCTGCTCTAGTACGGTCAAGTTAATATGGCATTTCTCTTAATATTGTGTGAATTGTTCATGTGCTGCTTCTAGATGTAGATAAACTGTTCACGTCACAACATTAACCCAAATATATGTCTTTCATGCTTCAATGAGTATGGATCCAGCAAACTTAGAAACCTCAAAGGATCTCATCTCCCTCTAGAGACATGGTAAGAAATGAAAATTAAAGCACATAATTTATTTTACTAGCCTTACTTGCACTGATATATTCCACTCTTGACAAAGTGATTGACTAATAATTTGAACAAGCCAGGGCTAAAACATTTTTAGCAATTGAACATCAGATGTGATTGTATGCTAATCACTGTTGTATGCTACTAACATATTCCAGAGAAAGGTTAAAACCTGCCATAGTCTTTTATTTTCATTCCCAAATTATTTGTTGCATTCTCAAAGGTAGTAAGTGAGATTACTTAAATATTTTCTTGTGGTAAGAAGAAAAAAAATTAAAAAGCCCCCAACACTTGAGTTATCTCATTTTTATGTCCCTTGGAACTTGCCAGAACTCCAGGGTCCATAATTCTGGGACAGTCAGAGCTTCTTTAGGAAAACTAAGTAACTTAAGTAATTTTTAGAAACCAAAATTCAGCATTCCTAGGGCTGGTTGGATGTCTGGCACATGTTTCCTTTTTCTTGTGAAATTGTACACTGACAAAAACTGGTAGTCCTGAGATGGCTTTAAAAGATTCATGACTCTGAAAAGGTTTTGTAGCTACAGACGCTGAACTGATGTTCAGTGAAACTGATATTTTTGTACGTTTCATGATGGGTAGACAGCTGAGGTACAAAATGTTTTTATGTATAATCTTTTATTTAAAATATATTACAACTAAGAAAAACTATATGCATAGAAGAAGTGTCACATAGCGGAATGTCAATTACTATTACATACATGCTTGCTTCACAACTGAAATTTGGAAACTTTGTATTTTGATCAGCTCTCCTCCAAAGATTATAATCTACTTGCGTTTCCGCAAAAGCTCTCATGTATGACATTTAGAAAGCCATTAATTTTTGTTCCTAATTTACAATAGGGGGGAATCAGCTTCTATTTTTCTTTTGTATTCAGCTTACATTGCAGAGGCTGTGCAGCAGGTCTTTTACATATCTGCACAATAGGCGCTAAAGTACAACAGCTCCTTAATCTCAGCTGGAACATCTAAACTTTAAAATGACAAAATAGTGAAAAGAATATATATTCATTCAATGAGCTGATTTTTAAAACATAGAACTTTTTAAAAAAAAAAAGAAAATTAAGAAAAGACATTGATGAAGCAGCTAGTCAGGGAAATATTTAGAACTAAAAGATAGATGTTATGAGCAATTTTGTATTGGATGTTCCCCTTCACTTACATCTGTCTTTATGAGTTGTTTAAAAATAAATTTCTGATGAGAATGCTATTTAACTGAAAATAACTTCTTCCTTATTAATAAAGGTCTGCCACTAACAGCCACATACTCCTCCATGACAACTTCAAGAACAATTGGCACACTTTGACTTTTCAGGAACATTTAAGCATGTAATGGCTTCCAAATAAATTGAATTGAATTTCTATCAAAAACTGTTGCTGCTATATGTATTTGAATATTAAGTGATGTGCTTTAGGTAGGCTAAGCAAATGTAACAACAAAAATTATTCAGAATTTTGCTTTACCTATAAAAAGAAGGTTGAAAGGCTGTATAAAGCATTAAGAAATTGTTATTGCTCAATCCTGTCTACTGAAAATTTGTTGAGTTAGAGGTACGCATAAAAAATAATGTAAGGAAATGTGTCTAGAGAGAATTTCTTAATTTGTTCAGGTTTTTTTGAGCCTCAGTTTATTTGAGAAACATTTTCATGATGGCTTGGGACTCAATTTTTCAGGACACTTAAAAATCTCAGTTATCATAGGTATTTTTAGAGGCGTATATTATGTGAAATCTGATAGGATGACGTTTCTAATTACTAAAAGATTGTGTTGATTTTTTCAATAGTAAACAATAACTAGTGAAGAATTACTAAGTCTCTGAACTGTGTAGAAAAAAATAAAATAATTTTGTTTGGAAAACAGCACACTTTTAAATTACAATGAAGTAGAGGCTTAAGATAATTTAAGCCGAGCAAATGACATCTTGTGTGTAATATCATTGTGTCTATATTCTAATTGTGCAAGGTATCATAAGGGTTTCTAAAGTCTTTAATATTTTGCTACTAAGATCAGTACTGAAGTACCTTTGGCTTCAATGAGACCAGAGTTAGCACTATAGCATCCTTTTGAAAATCCCATTCTGCAGGTCTGGGATATCCTTTCTTTTTCCAAAATTTCTGTTGTCATCTTGACTTTCAAGATGCAAAACAGGGCTATAAAGAAAATCCACAAGAGAATTATTTAGAGCATTTCAAATACAGAAAAAAACCCCATGAATTAAAATCTTTTCTACTATCCTCTGCATATTTTTGTAGGATATTTTGTTTGGTTTGAAGTCAATGCGTTTTCTTTTTCTGGTGATGGAAATTGGAGAAAGTCATTAGCTGGCTATAGTGAAAATCAAGAATGATCAGGAATAGAATGGCTGAATTTTGAAATAAGCATGACATTTTCAAGAGTCTATCTCAGCAATAACGGAAATGACAAGACATTGATTTTTATTCTTTTATGCTTCATTTGCTAAGCTGAAAAAAAACTTGTTTCATTACAACAGAGTCCAACTGCAAAATAAAAACAAATGGTACTGTATTTTAAAACAAACTGACAAAGAAGGAAGCTGAAAATTTTCCGTTTTATAAATCATTACTAATTTTTTTCTGACTACCCTGGTAATGAGATTACTTTCTTCAGGTTTGGATTAACAATTTGCATTTAGACAGTTTCTGTTTTCATTAATTATCAGCCATTATTGGGAGTTTATTTGTTCCTGGAACGAAAATTCAAAATAACCCCCATTAAGCAAATTCAGAAAATAATACGATAGCGTAATACTGTATACTAGTTGTATGACACAGCAACATCACTTATTGAAGAAAGAAATTTCTGGGTATCAGAACTTAAAATTATTCCTTCTCCAAATGGAAAACTCATTGAATCCATTAAATCTGGTGGTAAAAATTTAGGAATACAGAAATATAGAAATCAAAGGGTTCTTCTAGATCTCGATGTCCTGCTGCTAATGTGCTGGTCTCTAACAAACTTCCGGGCAAACTGCTTCTGACTTGTAATTCCATCTTTCTGCTCCATCCACATCTCAATAGTGCAGTACCCACACCTTATTACTTAAGTCTGTAATGGTTTTGGATAAGTCTATAATGGTTTTGGATGAGATAAAGTTAAATTTCTTTGTAATATTTGGTATGGGGTTATGTTTTGGATTTGTGCTGATAACATAAGGATGTTTTCATTATTGCTGAGCAGTGCTTACACAGAGTCAAGCCTTTTTTATCTTCTTACCCCTCACCCCCAGCAGGGAGGCTGGGGGTGCAGAAGAAGTTGGGAGGGAATGCAGGCAGGACAGCTGGCACACACTGACTCGAGGGATACTCCATACCATAGAGCATCATGCTCAGCAGCAAAACTGAGAGAAGGAAGAGGGGGATGTGAAGTGATGGTATTTGTCTTCCTGTCACTGTTAGGAGTGATGGAGCCCAGCTTCCCTGGAGGTTGTTGAACACCTGTTGCCAATGGCTGGTGATCAAATTCTCTATTTTGCTTTGCTTGTGTATGCAACTTTTGCCTTACTTGTTAAACTCTATTTATCTCAATCCGCAAATTTTCTCTCTCTTACCCTCCTGATTCTCTCCATCTTACTGTGGGGGAGCAAACAAGAGGTTGTGTAGTGCTGAGAGGCTTACTGGGGTTAAACTACAAGTGTCCCACTTTTCTATTTCTCGTATACTCACAGCAGTTTCCCAACTTCCATTTCAATCTGTATGTGGGATTCTTTACAATCCTCTACTTTTTCTTAGGAATAAGAACCCCAAGTTTTGGTAGGATCACCTATGTCTTTCAAAGAGGATTTCTTGCCATCAGTAGTAATCCCTATTATGGAATATTATTTACTATTACCACTAAAAGACTAGAGACTAGGATGGACCAACTGTTAAAAAGCAGAAATAATACATTCTTTCAAAATTTGAGATTCTTTTTTTACCTGCACTGATTTTTCCTTTCATTGTTTGTCAAATGGCCGGAAGTCAACTGTCAATTTTAGTAGATTTTCCACTGCATAGTACCATTAAATGCATAACACGGTACTGGCTATATTCAGACTATAGGACTGAAATGCACTTATTTAGTGTTTGAGAATCTCTAATTAATTGTTTAAATAATCATTTGTGTTCAACACAAGTTTTATCATACTTTTCCATCTTTCCTTTGGTTATGTCTACATTGTTCAGTGGACCAAGGCATAAAAGCCGCTAACCTGCCACTAAGCTAAGCCAATTCATCAACACAGCAAAATGCCACCCTGAAGTTAATAAGGCTTGGCTGCAGCACCTCATGAATGCAGCTGTATTGTCAAATAATTTGTGTATCTTTGCATTGTGTTATGAAAACAGCATAGACCCAGTACAGGTGTATTGGCTAACCTCCTCCTGAGACACTGCTGTGCATGCCACAGCTCCTGGTACTCCTATATATGATTGCCTTGGAGGAGATGAAAGAATGGGTAATTATCTGAAGGTATTCTATGAACCTACCCCCAAAATGCCAGTGTGGGATGCTTTCTGTGTAGCTGTATTCCAGCATTAATGTATATCAAACCATTACACTTAGGGAGACTTCAGTGCATCCCCTGAGCTGTATGTGTACATGTGAGTATGGCTGTTGTTATCGATAACTTTATTGACTGCACTGTTAGGGTATTAGGGTGATCTCTTTCTAGGACAGCAGGAATTGTGACACATAGCACAATATATGTGAGATAAGTTATTCCCTTAACATTATTCTTGTTTTTTTTCCTTTCCACATTTTTGTCTACAGATTAAATATGTAAAGCTGCAAGTAATCCTTGACAAAAAAAAAAATTGTTTACTGCAATATGTAGCAAACTGAGCTCAGGAAGCCCAGTTCATTAATTTTTTATGTACTTCCAGTTAAAAAAGGAATTAATGAATTTACTCTGAGCTCTGACCTGAAGCTCCCTAGCTTATTGCCTCTAAACCTCAAAGCTATTACATGTAAATTTTACACTAACCATGGTGTCTCTCAGCGATGTGCAGCACCAAAAAAGTCATTTTATAAAGAATAAAAGGCTATCCACTTACAGTGGTTCTGAATTGTAGAAATAAATACTTAGAAACAGGAACAGTAACACAAGGAAAAAAAAAGAAAAAAAAAAGAAAAAAAAAAGAAAGCAAAGAATTTCCAGGGGGTACAAGTGAAAGAAAGCAAAACTAGTTTAAAGGACATTTTTGCCTACTTTGCTGGGCTCAGCAGAAAGTGAATGCCTTCTACAACAAATTAGGTTTCACCAAGTGCAAGCAGGTGCCTTGGATTAATCCATATGTCAATGAAAGAATGAACGGATTCAAACCAGGAGCTTTGAAGTTAGGTGCCCTGCTGTCATTGAAATGTCCACTTACAATTTTCAGACTATACTGTATTAGTTTAATGCTACAGTTCCTCATTACCTTCACAGATGATGGCAGTAGACAAAGTAACTTACTTGCCCTTCATATAAAAGTAGCAAAATATTTAAGCTACTAAGAGTAGAGGCACAGCCTAGTACTGTACTGTATGTGCTGTGCTGTGCTGTGTGCAGGCTAAGTCAGGCCACATTAATATCTGGATTCTAGAACACAATAATATCCTTAGTTTGTAATGTGCGTTTGGCAAATGGACTATAAACTTGCTACTCAATTTAACAAAATACTAAAGGAGCTTGCTACAGCATCAGGCTAATTATTATTTAAAATTATTTTGTTGCTCCTTATTCAGTACTAACATAATTCATGATGAATTATTTGATTTTTATGTGATGTGCATGGAATTGCATGGGGACCCCAGCACAATTTAGCACTCATTTTTTGTTCATAATTTTAGCAGAGAGGTTTTGAAAAAATAATGTTGCTTCACATAATATTCTTCCTTACATGTTGTAAGATTCTATTCATTCTGCAACTACAAGGGTAATTTTCATCATCTTGCTCCAAGGAAATATATTCAGACTGACAAATTTTCACATCTTCCAGTCACTTATGCACTCTAGGGTAATTTTTTATCTGGCTTGCTCTCTTCTACTGGAGTTGTTTCAACCTAAATTAAATGTTTACTGAGCCAAACAGTGTAAGCTTGAACCGTAGTTGTCTACACACCACCTGTACTTATTCTTGGCATTTCCCTTATCTGTTAATTTTACTTTACTTTCTTTCTTTCAACCTCTTCAGTATATACACAGTGAGGGATCCAATGCCCAGGGACAGCCTTTCTAGTGACTTCAGTGGATATTACAGAACATCCTTGTTAAATACGACTACAATTTTTCCAAGATACTTGTCATTCTGAGAAGTAGTATGGGCCGACATATGAGAAATCCTGGCAAGAAAGGATATAATAGAAATAAGACCACTTCTCCTTTGGCAGATGTTCTCTAAAGGATTCTATAGAATAATGCTTGCCATGTTTAAAATAATTCATAGAGATAGTCAAATTCATTATTCTCAGCAGTATTTATAGTGAACTGTTCTTTTTTTCCCATTCAGAAATTGAAGTTTCATTTAAAAAAAAATATAAAAAAAATTACTATTCTCCTATTGTAAAACCGACTGAATAACACACCAGTGATACTGCTATTAAAAATAGATGTTAATAACAAGTAGTTATCAGGGCATTAAATCTATACACATCTTCTAATGGGTTATTATTTTGTAAAGTGAACAATCAATGACCCTAAGACAAGGATGTGCATGTCACTACTTTGTGCTAATAAGATTTAGTTATGTTTCAAAGAAAACCACAGTTCAAAGGCTGTTGAAGAAAAGCAGTCACTAGCAAGTTAACAACTGTTAACAAGTACAATTGCAAAATGGGATCAGAGTTTAAAAGTGCGGGAGAAGAAATATAAGGGAGGCACCAGTGATAACAATTACCAGTGGTCAACAATTGGTCATTAAAGGGATACAAAAACTGGTAAGTAACTGAAGCTGATCACAGAGACAAAGAGAAAAAAGATCCAGTTCAATACAGAAAAAAAATTAGCATACACAGTAAAATTTGGGTATAACATATTCAATTTCTATGTTGTTAATTTAATGAATAAAGAGCAAGGAAGCCGACAGTGTTAGAAAATGTACAAAAATAGACCTGGCTGACTTAAATGTAAAGAGAATTTAAAAACTCCCTTCAATAACATATTCATACTGCTGAAGAGGTGGGAACAGGGGTGTTGATCACTTGTTGCTATCCTCCTGGGACCTTTTCCATGAAGAAATGTCATGGTCCTGAGGACTCTGCCAACCCTGACTATCCCTGCCCAGTCCTCCCTGGGACTATCCCCCCACCCTGTCCAGGGACCAGTGCCCTACTGCCCACCCCCACTGTCAACAAACTCATGGCTCTGCGCCAAAGAACTGTTTTCTTATTCCACATAAATTACCAAACATTTTCAGTCTGGTGCCCTCACCATCAGGTTTTGCTGCAGCTTGACTTCTGCATGCAAAGTTCTGTACACAACCTGATGTAAACCACCATCAATTTGTTGTGGCTCATTGATAACCAGTGTCTCTATTGCTTCCTGCCGTCATCTAGACCTGTACTATCAATAGAATGATTTTGAATAAGGTCAAGGGAATGTATTGTTTCACCTTTCCCTACTACTAACCACTGGAACCGATGTGCTAGAAAGAGCATATGCAAGATGTCTTATATTTTATGTTTTGGTAAATTAAACAAACCATGACTTTTTAAAATTTCTGGCTCTGAAAGCAAGTCCTGCAACAGAACTCCTATTTCCAGGGTTAAACTCACTACCCCTTGTAAATACAGGCAAACAAACAGAAAGGACAGGCAGACCACATTTTCTTTACCGTCTGAGGTTGGTTTTAATGATTTCATTGAAAGAAGCATTTGTACTCTAGGTACAAATGTTTTAGCTTTTCCTATTGTAGCAAAGAGGGTTCACGAGAGGGAGCAGGCAGGTAAACCTTCTTTGACCTCCCTTTTCTGGTTAACACACCTGCAGAAACTCTTGTTTTTCTTTGAGTTCTTGTCAGGTGCAGTTCCAGCTTTGCCTTGGCCTCCCTCCCCCCATCCCCACACAATCAAATTTGTGCTTCTCTATTCTCTTCCTTTCCTGAGGTTACCTGTCCTTGCTCCCACTGCCTGTGCATTTGCTTCTTTCCCTTTAGTTTGACCAGCAGGTCCCTACTCAGCCATTCCAGTCTCTTGCCTTCCTTGCCTGATTTCTTGCTCCTGAGGATTACCAGCTCTTGCTTTCCATGGACTTTCTTAAAGATTTGCCAGCTTTTTTCCACTCCCTTGTTCCTGAGGACAGGCTCACAGGGAATCTTATTGACTATCTCCTTGAAGAGCTGAAGGTATATTTATATGTATATATATGTGTAGAATATACATACTGACTCCAGTGATGTCACTTGAGTCTCAAGAAAGTTTAAATGTTTGGATTCACTTGAGAACTTAGCTTCTGAATGAACACAAAAAAGAGGGGTTTCAGGGTGAAATTTCACTCCCTATATATACAGCCACTATGACATTGTACTGACGGGGGAGTATGGCTTGTGGAAATAAATTAGGATTTTCACTTATATGTTGTTTTTTGTGTGAAATGCCTTAAGATCGTGATATGTGAGTTCATTCTTAACAATTGCCTTTCCTCTCTGAAAGTAAATAGTTTCTGGAAAAAACTTTTCTTGTAATATATTGTGTAATTCGGTTGCACAGGTAACTACTTGAATTGTATCTTCAAGTAAAATACATATGCAATTTCATGATTATTTGTATCAGGTGACCACTTACTCAGTGTTCTAAGTTATCATACTTAATTTAGAGGATTATGAAAAAAAAAGCTCTCAGTTTTTGAAGACCTGTATTAGTTAGTACATACATAGTCACAATTAATAACAGGTGTTCTCTGAAAATGATTACAGATAGTCATGTATAATATGACAATACCAAGAAATCCTTTATAGACCTGTATCTATAAGCAAGCATTGTGACTCTTAAACATTCTGTTGTTGTGATCTAGATCTAGAATTTGTTTTTCTAGGTTATTTTTGCTTTAGGTACAGTAATTCATAAATCGAATAATATTGGGCTATGGATATTTTAAAAAGTATGGGTTTGTTTTTCTGTTATTAGCATCACTGACATGTTGTTTCTGCCGGAAACAGATTGTTCTCATTGAGGAGATAATTTTCCTATAACTGCAGGAGGGGATTCCATACTTCTACTGTATTTTCCTACATCATAACCACAAAATGAGGCATAGCCAAGGCAGGTATTACTCTGTGATGGAACTAAATAATTTTCTGTAAAGGTGCAAGCCGAGGCCAAGAAAAGTCTTAATTGCTTGGCAGCAGCATCTAATTAGCATTCTAACATATACTATTATTCTTATACAGATACGGCATGTTTTTACCAAAAAAAAACCAAAAAACCAAAAACATTTGTACCTGATTTTCAATTTTCCTTAATTGGGGAACAGTCACAAACCTGCAGATGTCTCAATTTTCTCATCAGATATGGTTTCAGTATACCTACAGTTTAATTAGAATTCCTGAAAGAAGGAATCACTCTAGTAGTCCTTATGAATAGCCCAGGAAAAAAACATAGATAATATATTAATAAAGATACATATAGCAAAGCATTTAGATTTTGTGAGAAAACTATGGCTTGACCTGGATGGTGGTGAAGAATTACATTTTTTCACAGAACAGAACACCATTTCCTATCCATCTGCCTTCCTAGATAGTGTCCAAGTTAAAAATATCCAGGAAAATCAGAGAACTCTAGTTGTGACATCCATCCCTTGTCTTGTTATTAGATTCTGGTTTGGGTTTTTTCCTGACATTTGTGTTCTCAGGTCTCTCAAAACTTCGCTGTGACTTCCATGGCTAGCCACGCTAACTACTGACTCAGAATCTTACATGTCTGCAAGAACTGAGTACTGAGATACAGAGTGAGAAGTTTAAGTTCAGTTCTAAGAAAACAAGGAGATAAAGGCATAAAGAAAGGTGATGCTGGCTAAATAGGGTTAGAGCCACTAAACAAAGGCAGTCCCTTCAACCGCCAGGATTGTCAAGGAAAACTCTTCAGTAGAGAAACTGATAGACCTAATTCTGCTTATCAGGTCTGGCAAAGTGTGAAAGTAAACAGCTGTGAGTTTGACCTTTCTGTTGTAATTAGAGAAGACATTGCATTTTTATTGCATGTCTCCAGGGTTAGGAATTTTTGCATAGGAGTGTCTGAATGTCTGGGGTCAGAGTTATTTTACAGGTTGGCAGATGCATCTCCGAAAGTCAGAGAATGATTCACGTGATTAACTAGCTATAAAAAAACTATCTGAACTGATGCACTGATTTTCAAACACAGTGATTCAGAGCAAGCCCCAGTTTTCTGTGTTTTTGTTATTTGGAGGGAAAGTGGGTGTGGGGGTCTTTAAGCTCATAATTTGTATGATATTCACTATTTTCCTTTAAATGTCTTTTTTTTCTCTTTTAATGTCTTTCTAAATAATGTCAGTGACATGCTGCACTATTGACATGTTAGAATTGTTATGGCATTTAGATTATCATGCTATTCCATACAGTTTATAATCTTAATCCAGAGCATTTTAATCTTGTCACAGATTTCATAAAATCATTGGTACTAGTGCTGCTTCATTACATCAGCCTATTCAAGAGGACATGTTTCAGCTATAGGAAGTCATCTTTCAATCTACACTGCTTTGTTCACCCTCCTCCATCCATGCAACAAGATATTCACTTGATCTCATTTCTCTACTGAACAGGATAAAGGCTTTAAGGATCAGAATCCATGTTTTCTATTTTTTGCTTTGCCATTAACTTGCTACATTATTTTACAAAGCTTTCTTAACTCTTTGTACCCTCCATTTTTTGTCTTGCCTGTTTAGACTGTAGAGTCTTAGGTACAAAGCTGTTACCAGAACAAAGTCTGAATCTCTAGGCATTTTTTATCAGTGCAGAAATAGTAGCATTAAGTAACATCAGTTCTGAATGGAAGCCCACCGAAATGGATGAGGGTTTTTTTGTTTATTTCAATGTATGTGACCCTGGTTAATGGAATGATTGTGCTGTTCAATACAATAAAATACTGAAAACACATCTGGAAGTTACACAGTCTTATACTACAAGCACTTAATGTCAGAACTAAGGGAGATTTCTTATTTTTCAGCATTTTACCAGTAAGTATATGCCACATGACTTTTTTTCCACTGAGGGTGTAATTCAAGAAAAGGTTTTAAGAATCTGTAAGTTAGGTGATGTAATTTTTTTTCTGTAGTGGATCTCAAAAGGAAGTAAAATAACAGTGTTGGTTTTCTAGGTTCATTTAAAACATTTGTTGTGGAAAAACAATTAAAGAATTTGAATGGGTAGATTCTTATAGCTCATTCACAAAAATCTAAACACATCTGTAAAATCCAATCTCCCACTGATCCTCCTACTGGAATGCAGGTTCTCAACACACAGGACTGCAGGAGCACTTGGGATCTAAAATCTAGAACTGATGCTCAGAATGAAAGACTGATCATTAGAAATGATTACTGTGTATCAGATAGTCACTGCAAATACCATCCTATGCAAAGAGACAGTAAGAGATGCATAGAAATGCCTGGAGAGTGAAGTTACCTTTATATCAAAATTTTAGTTCAACTCTTGCATTTTTGAAACAAAGCTTCAAAACTTATTTGCCTACCTGTGGAGCAGTCACAGAGGTCAGAAACTGAATTTCTTTTAGATGAAAGCTCAGTCCTTTCAGATAAAACTAAATACAAGGTCTTGGAACTTACGTAATGCACTGGTTTCTAGCTGACATTCAGTCCTATATCACAGACCACTACTCCTAAGCTTGGATTTCGTGAAAGCACATGTTCAGCACCATCTGCTCAGCATGCTCTGATTGTCTCCGTGAAACGAGTCCTTTAGGAGAAACATACTGTTCTAACTTTTTCTGAGCTCCAGAAACTCTTAACCAGAAGCTATGCAATGCCTAGGTCGTGCATGAGTTCTGAGCATGCATGGAATCACAGTTGCAGGTCTCAGAGAAACATTCACACTGAAAGGAAAATCAACAGCTGAGTGTGTCAGCAAGGGAGAGAGAAAATTATTTGGTTTCATTTTGCAGTAGAATGCTCTTCAGGATGCACAGCTACTCTTTGATATACAAGGTCATATTTCCTACCTTTCTCACTTCTTTTTACCACCGTATCCATGGCTAAGCTACCAGATATACAGAACTGGGAAGGGGGAAAGGGACAAAACCAGGCTTGCAAGTGATAAGTAAAGGTATGGCATGACAAAACATGAGGAACTGAGGACTAGTGGGATCCCTCAATCTGTTTCATGAGGTGTTGTACAATAAACCACATCTGAAAAGTTTCTACACCAATGAACGGAGCATGAAGAACCAACGGTGACCTCAAAGCTTTATACCAATCCCGGAGATTTGATATCATTGACATAAGTTAAACCTGTGACTGAAGTGCCATGTTGGATAGTTACAGCCTCTTCAGGACAGACAGACAGGGCAGGTGAGGCCAGGAGTAGGTGTTATTAGCCATGGAGGGACTGGAATGTTGCTTACATTTGGCGATGGCATGGTTGAGAGCCTTTGGGTCAGGATTAGGGGACAAACAAATAATGCAGATGTCATTGTGGGACTTTACTCTGGACTACCTAGCCAGGATGAAAACACTGAAAAATTATTCTTCAAGGAACAAAAGGACACATCCAAATTAACTCCCCTTGTCCTTATAGGGGACTTCAAGTTGCTAGGTGTTAACTGGGAACACCACACAGCTAGAACAAACAGATCCAGAAGATTCCTAAAACACCTGGATGATAACTTCATGGTGCAGGTAGTAAGGGAGTTGACAAGGAGAGCTGTCCTCCTTGATTTGTTGCATGGTAACAGAGACGGTCTCACAGGTGAACTGGTCATTTTGGCTACAGTGACCACAAAGCAGTCAGGATTAAAAACTCTGTAAACAGGAGGAAAAGTACTAACAATATTTAAACCCTGGACAAGAGGAGAGCAGACTTCAGGCAGCTCAGGGAGCTAGTGAGCTCCCCAGGTAAAATGCATTTGAATGGTCTGGTCAGGTGCTGGTCACGTTTTAAGCAGCACCTCATAAAGTACAAGAGCAGGCAATTCTTAAATGTCAGAAGTCAAGTAGCTGAGGCAGAAGATCAAGCTTGCCTTAGCAGGGATGTTCCTTTGAAGATAAGGCAAAAAAGGAAGGCACATGCCCAGTGGAAGCAAGGTCTGGGGACAGGGGAAGAATACAGAGTTACTGCTTGACACTGTAGGGAGAAAACTCATGTGGCCAAAGTTCAACCGGAGCTGAAGCTGACCAGAACTGAGGGAGATAATAAAAGGAGCTTTTAAAAAATAAGTTAATAGCAAAAGGCAATGCAGAAATAACATTGGTCTGTGCCAGGATGAGGGTGGTCACCTCACAAACAGGAACACAGACAAGGCAGAGATGTTTAATGCATTTTTTGCCTCTGTCTTCAACACTGATGACAGGCTAAGGGGATCCCACTGCTTTAAGCTGGAGGACCATGGCTGTCAGAATGATAAACTCCCAGCTGATCCTGAAGTTGTGAGGGATCTGCTTCTCCAGCTGGATCCCTGTAAATCCATGAGGTCTGATGGGATTCATTTGAGAATGCTAAAAGAACTACCTGGTGTCATCACAAAACCTCTCTCAATGGTTTTTGAGTGCTCTTGGGAATCTGCAGAGGTCTTAGTTGACAGGAAGCTAACCACTATTGTCCCAGTTTTCAAGAAGGGCAAGAAAGATGACTCTGGAATGTTTAGGCCTCTCAATCTCAGTTCAGTTCCTGGTAAAGTTATAGAGAAGATTATTCTGATAGGAATTGGAAAAACACCTGAAGGACAATACAGTCATTGGTCACTGGTAACATGGTTTCATGAGACGAAAGTCCTGCTTGTCAAACCTAATTTCCTTTTACAACAGGGTAACCCATCCAGCTGATCAAGGACAGCCAGTTGATGTAATGTTTCTGGATTTCAGTAAAGCTTTTGATAACTGTTTCTCACAGAATCCGTCTGGACAAAATGTCCAGGACACATCTGGATAAACACATCATGTGATGGGCAAGCAGCTGGCTCATGGGTCAGACACAAAGGGTTACAGAGAATGGGGTGGCACCAGACTGATGACTGTCACTGGTGGGGTTCCACAGGGCTCCATCTCAGGCCCTGTGCTCTTCCACATCTTCATAAATGACTTGGACACAGGACTGGAAGGGATAATAACTTTGTCAATGATAGTAATTGGGGAGGTGCTGCTGATTGCCTCAGAGCTAGAGATGCCCCACAAAGAGATCAGACTAATTAGGGGGCTGGGCAATCACCAATTGTATGAAGTTTAACAAAGAGAAGTGCCAGATTCTGCACCTCTGGGACAAGGACTAGGGAATGATAGGCTGGAAAACAGCTCAGTGGAAAAGGACCCGGGGGTCCTGGTTGATGGCAAGTTGAATATGAGTCAGCAGTGCCCTGGCAGCCAGGAGTCAGCTGTACCCTGGGGGGCATCAGGCACAGCATCACCAGCCGGGCAAGGGAGGAATTGTCTCACTCTGCTCTGCACCTGGGTGGCCTCACCTTGAATTTTGTGTGCAGTTTTGGGCACTGCAATATCAGAAAGATATAAATTTCTTACAGAGTGTCCAAAGGAGGGATATGAAGATGATGAAGGGCCTTGAGGGGAAGCCATATGAGGAGCAGCTGAGGTCACTTGGTCTGTTCAGCCTGGAGAAGAGGAGGTTGATGGGAAACCTCACTGAAGTCTTCAATTTCCTCTCAAGGGGAAGTGGAGAGGAGGCACTGATTTCTCTCGTGACCAGTGACAGAACCTAAGGGATTGACATGAAGTTGTGTCAGAGGAGGCTTAGGTTGGATATTAGGGAAGGATTTTCTACCCAGAGGGTGCTTGGGCACTGGAACAGGCTCCCCAGGGAAGTGGTCACAGCACCAAGCCTGACAGAGTTCAAAAAGTGTTCGAAAAATGCTTCAGGCAAATTATGTGATTCTTGTGGCTCTCCTGTGCAGGGTTCATTTTTTCATCATTTGTTCTACATTTCTCATTACTTTCAATATCATTTCACTTTATCTAAAAGGCTATTTTGGCTGTGAAAATACTTCACTACACATAATTTTCTCCTTCTGATTTCTCTCCCCCACTCCCCATTACATGTTTTTTCCTCTTCTTCCCACTCATTTATTGTTTATCCGGTTCTTTGCTTTTCTACTCCATTGTATTGCATTGTGTGTGTGGGCAATAAGGTAAAATGACAAAATTTCTGATCTCTAAAGAACTACTTTCACTTTTCCACCTCCACACAAAAAAAGAGAAATATGAACCAGCAGCACAACAACAAAAAAAAGGCAACCTGCCTGTACATCATATCTTCACATTCTGACCTGCTTTGAACTCCATATAGGCAACTTTGGACTCCTCCAGCTACTGCAAATACAAAATGTCAGTAAAGCTAGGGACAGCTTGAAAGATGATAAATTGGAGAGTGAATTCTTGCCTGGAAGAAATACGCCATTGAGGTCAACTAGGAAGAGATACATACGTCTGGTGTTTGCCCCTACATAACCCATTGCTGCCAGGAAAATAGAGCAAAATTAAATGAAAAGAGCTAACACTCAGATGCACTGAACAGTCCATAGTAGCCATTAATCAGCTTTTTCTCACTGTAGTCAGAATTCTAGGATCGATTTGTTAGTAAACTTCCCTGTCTGACCATCCGGGAGCCACTCTGACTGTCACACCTGCACCACCTGAGCTGGGACTGAGGTCTTTTTGCAGCAGGTGGCTCCAATGAGCCAACAGTTGCTCCCCTGGACTCCTACACGCACCACTCTCACACAGTCAGACAAAGCTTCCTTACCAGCTCAACCCTAGGTTTCCCACAGCAGAGCTTCACATGTCTGGATCCTTAAACAAATTTAATCATGGTGCAAGAACAGCATAACAGCTTCAACTGAGTGCCTCCAAGGAGTGTCCCCAAACAAAGGAAACCCTGGGCTTTTATACCCTCACCTTCTAAAAGTGTGATAGTCTGAGGTCTTCTGGCTAAATCCTCTGCTCCTGGAATGTCTCTGGATGTCCACTCCCCAAACCAGGTGTCACAGGTCCCTGTGCCCTTTGTCATGTTCTCGGCCTCTTGCCTAGAGCTCCCACCCAGAGTTCAACAGGACACCAAGCATTCAATGTATTCCTCAAAAGATCAGCCAGAAAAAGAACTTAAATTCTAACAATGCCCACACACCCTGTACCAGCCCCCCACCTGCAAAAAACAAACAAAAAAAAACCCCAAAAAAACACCAAAAACTGAAGAGGGAAGAAAAACTATCTTTCTTTCCCACAGTGGAAGTGTGCCACAGAAAGTCTGAAGAATCTTTTAGAATTGTGAGCGGCTGACCTTCTCTGATCTGCTTGTTTCAGTCGTCATTTATAAGTAGCATATAGCCCCCACAGCTTTCATCATCCCAGACACAACCACACTTTCATATTTGTCTCTAAATATGTTCTATAGCTATGGAATCGGCACATAAGTGTAAAGTGCAACTATTATAAATGAGGTAGTAGGCTTTTCCTTTGTCTCATCTATTCCCCCTAACCACTTCTAATTCTTGGCAAACATGTATGTTTCGATGTGCTTATTTAAAATCCTTTCCAAAAGGGCCTTCTGTTCTTCTTAGCTAGGACCAGACTGACATACAGGGAGGAAAAACATGACACCACCTTCTCCGCCAACAATTCAAACAGAAGCCAAAAAGCATCTTGCATTAGCACTTAAAGGAGAGACATCTATTTAAAACTGTTGAAACTGATATAAGTGTTATTTTATTCCAGTTCTTCTTCATAAGGGCCCTGTTTCTTAAAGATCAGTACTTATGTCTGCACTGTAAAAGTCTCTCTACCTACTCTACCCTGCCACGTGTCTCATCTACTTGAGCCTAGTATACTATGCAGGATAACATCATTGCTGAATATGTTACACTCCAAAACTTATGGGCAGAAATTAAATATATGTCAAGTGTAAAGCCAAAAATTTATTTTAATTCCAATTGAAATCTTATTATTCTAATTAAAGAAATGTCTCTAGACCAGCTTTATTAGAGAAAATGGGGGAAATAAAAGGAAAGAAATTCCTACTATAAAGAAAAATTTTTAATGAAAATAATATTATTAAAATTATTAAAGACTTGCTTCCTACTTTCTACCATTTTTTCTGTTATAATGCTTACTTTCACCTGCCCCTCACAGTGCTAATATTGAGTTTTGTCTGATGGGAGCAATATCGTGGACTGTTAGTATTCCAAGTTCTTTGAGAGGACTTTGATGTTGACCGGTTTTTCTTCTCTTTTTTCTTTTTTTTCTTTTCCTTTTTTCCTTTATTTCTTTATTCCTTTTTTCCTTTTTTTCTTTTTTCCTTTTTTCCTTTCTTCAGCAGAAAAAGTATTCATTGCAATCTAGTTGAATTTTCATGGGAAGAAGTTATATCATCCCTTTTCTTCTAGCACAGAAGATCATGTCTCAAAAAACAGGTACTAGTATATTTCAGAGTTGCCTTCACAGTGTGTTCCTGTGCCCACCTGTCCTCTCACTCAACAGCATGAGACAAGATTTTTGGTTTTGTGTTTTAGGTATCTACAGCACAGGTAGAAAATTTGAGAGTTTTTACTCATATTGGGTTTTTTTAAACATTGTTTTTTATTTTATTTCATTGTTTTAAACATTTTTTATTGTTTTTTTTCTCTTGTTAACATACACCAGAGAATATAATTACTTTACTCTAAAGTACATTATGCTGTTTGCATCATAACTGAGAGGCCCTTTCTGCCCAAAAGAGAGATCTAAATATTCTTGTTCATAGAATTTCTCAGTGACGATTTTGTGGATAAAGAAGAAATTGAAAGTAAAGAGAGCAGTTTTCTAGCAGGAGTTGGGGAAGAAAAACAATAGAATACATATATATCCAATGAAATGTCCCATATTGTTTATCAAATCACTGAAACAGGAGGTGGATTGTCTTTACTCTCACCCAAACAGAGTAAGGCCTGAAGGAAGGACAGCATATAGTTACAAAAGAGATGGAGAACAAGACCACCTGTTAATGCTGCTAGGTCAGAGACAATGATACAGAGGTTACATCCACATTGCAGGAATGAAGATCCTAGGTTGACACCACTCTAAGTAAAATTCACCCAAAGCTCTGAACAACTTGATGTAACTTCAAAGACACATCCGGCTTTGAAGCTGGTTCTGCCCTGAGTGAGGGTTCCCCACTCCAAACTAAATTATTCTACATCCCATCAAACCTAAATTATTTTACGATTCCGTGAAGATAAAACACCCTGCTGAGACACTTTCAGGATCGATTTGGCAGATGTACAGTGCCACACTTTGATGTGTCCAATGTATTCAGCTAAGGTCATAGTTGCTTAAGGGTCTTTCTTACCATGCACACTGTGGACACATTCCTTCATTTGTCCAAACATAGCTACCCTCTCTATTTCTTTCAGACTGTTCCACTTCATACCTGTGTCAAGCTGTTTATCCATGTCTCTTCTTTTTAATCTAGGCTCATGCCAGTTCAGTTAAATGCCGACTTCTTGTTAAGATGGTAGCTTCTAGACTCTTTCCCGTAGCAATGGATCATAAATCCATCATAGTTTAGCAGAATCTGTGTATCTGTCTCTAAATATAAATTATTTGTTTTAGATAGGACAACCTAATCCAGCCTCACCTACAGACTAGTGTGCAAGGTGTGTAAATAAATGTCAAGGTAGATATCGAAACAGTGTTCACACTCAGTTGTAGAAAAATGTTTATAAGTTATTCTAAAATTACACAGAGAGAGAAAAAAAAACCAACAAAACCAAATACAGATTAAAAGTCCTCATTAATAATGGCCTTTAAAATCACCAAAAGTACCTATAAACATGAAGATAAATTTCTCCAGAAAGCCAGGAACCTTTCTTCACAGGAAAAAACATACCTATAATATAAATTAATAGAGTCTAACAGAGAAGGATCCTTTTGCGAAGAAGATTAGCACAGCATAGCTGCCATATGCATAGGTTGTATCACACGACAAGAAACACAGGGTAAGCTTGCATCATTCAATGAAACATAAGACATGAAATAGCCAGCAGCAAATTATCTAATTCCAGAATCACAGCCACATACCTCTGTCCAATGTAATTCTACCCTGAAACTAATTAACCAACCCAAGAAATAATATTAATTTGTCCAAATACTTCATTACAATGAATCTCATTCCACAACTACATGCATGACATTATGCTTTATCTGCTTCCAGATGTACTAAGCAACTGACATCTGGCTCAGGAACATTTAGCACTATGTTAGGTGGACAAGCATGCACACCTATGGACTATTACTCAGGAATATTTATTGTCTGTTCAAAATAGCGCTATTGAATTTATACTCTTTTGTGTTGTCTAAAATGACCTTTTCCTAACTTTGGATTTCTGTGTTAATATGATATTATCCAAAGTATTAGAGCCCATGGGTGCACATGGCCACGTTTATGTCCTTTACCACTTGCTGCCTCATTTTTATTCTCAACCACAACATGTAAAGAACTAACAATTTTATGCAAAAGTTCAATAAAGTAGAAACCATCAGCTATCTCTAAGCCTTCCCAATAATAGGAAGAGATTTTTGGGGGGAATAACTTTCTAAACATTGGGAAAAAGCAGTATTTTTTCATCACCGCCGTGGATGTCCATAATGTATAAAACTACTAATTTGATTTTCAACTCTCTTAGCTCCTGCACGAGGTAAGACATTATTTGCTGAGGCTGGAATATTCTTAGCTTCAGTATTCTTGGCGAATTTCTAGTTATAGTGAAAGAAATTAAATGAGACTTCAGGTTTCATCTCCATAAAATAGAAAGAGAGATAGAGTGGAAGGCCTCCTTCCGCGATTTTTGTTTGGATTATTTCCAAAACTAATTATTCTGGAGAAAAATGGGGAGTACGCGGGGTAATTGTAACAGTTTACTTGGAAAAGAAGCAGTCAGTCAGTCAAAAGCAGCTACAGGACTTCAGTAAAAAGGTCCTTCCTGGCATCAAAATCCCATCAAATCCCATCAAATAAGTGGTCAAGCTTAGGAATAACTGTATTTATAGCACTGGTAAATTTCTGAATACCTCACTTTTTTCTTCGTATTTCCTATCATAAGACACAAAATCTGGCTATCTCTGGAAAAGTCAATCTCATTCCATACAGTCCAGCTCACCGTCCTTCCAAATCAAACAAAATAAATAGTGCACATTCGGGCATTATATTTATTCACATATATTTACGTATTTATTACATTATATTCTTACTACTTGTTCAGCTTTCTCTTCAGGCTTCTAATCATGGACATTGAGTCTTAAAGTCTTCTGTTGTTCATTGGTCTGTTATTATGCAAAAACTTACTTTTCAAAACATGTTTATATGAAGATTTTATTAATTGTTAGTCAGAAGGCAAAACTGAAGAAATCAAAACCAATATAGCGAATATATACATTGATGAAAAAAGGTTTTTAAGTAAGCAGTTGCGCATTTCAGGCAAACTATTTTGCATTCACAAAAGTTACAGTTTAGAACAGACATCTTTTTTTCTCCATTAACTTCATATAACATTGTGTCCCACATGCAGGTATTATCAATATGGCTTTTAATTAAAATTAATTCTTTAGTCTTACACAGACATCACAGAGATTCCAAATTAACGTATTCGCAATCAATGTGTTCCAATCTGCTGAAAACTGCTTTGGTCATTTGAGATTTTTATTTTGTATTATTAGAATGGAAACAAGTGTGGTACTAAATGCAGCCTATATGTGCTGAAGCAAATGTATCTTTGATATAGGATGAATCTATATGAAAACCTTTAAGTTGCATAATAAAATTATTTATGAACATATTTTGCAATATTTGTGGCAAAAAAATGCTTTCTTCAGCAACTTATTCATAAATTATATTCCCTGCATTTATATTGGCATATTAAGTTTACTTAGATGCATACAATTTAATCACAGAGCTTTTTTAGTTATGGCATCCATGTGTACATGAAAATTGCAATTTCAAAATGGTTCAAACATTTCTTCATGGATTATCTCCTTCCTTTGTTAGTTTCATCAAAATATTTACCCATGACAATGACAAAGAAGCTCAGTTTTCTTTTTGAAAAGTTAAAAAAAGGTAAAACAAAAGCAATCACTTTTTCATCAAACTTTAGAAGTTCATGCTTACTTTTCAGTTTCATTTTCACATGGGTAGGCAATTTGCAAGCAAGGCAAAGAGATACACATTTAATCTTTCTTTCTCAAGTACACAAGCATAAAACTTCATTCAAGTCCACTCTTTAAAAGTCTTTTAGTCTAAATAGCTCTACGCCCAGTGAAGCAAACGAACAAAGTTTTTACTATCTATTTTGGAGCTAGTCTGTACTTCACAAGAAAAAAATCAAATGTCTGTATGTTGGCTGATTTCCCTCAGGAAAATCTTCTGTAGGGAGGTTTGTGATCCTCCCTGTTCTCTGTGTTGTCAAATGTCCTGGCTTCACCTCCATACTTCCTTTTCCCCCAGTGTTTCATATCCCAGCATTATCCCACAGTGACTAGTAAGAACCAGAATAGAGGCTGCTATCAAGCTATGTAAGCTCTAGATGAAACACTGACATTTTAAAACATAGACAAATGGAATTTAAGCTCCAAGTCCTCAGTTTGAACAGATGTCCAAGACCCGAAGATAATTAAAAAATCAGATGATTAAAAAATCAATAGCAGGTTAGGTTCAATGCATTCAAACTCACAGAATGACAGAATGGTTGAGAGTGGAGGTCATCTGGTCCAACCCTCATGCTCAAGCAAAACCACCTCGAGCTCATTGCTCGGAACTACATCCAGATGACTATTGGATGTCTCCTCAGATGGAGACTCCACAGCTTGTGCCAGTGCTCAATCATAATGCTGGGGCGGTGGTGGAGTAAGATGTGGTCTCCTGCGTGATCCAAGAGCGTCCCGATTCCCAGACAGACCCTTCTGGCCACTGCATTCCACTGCGTGCAGGCAGACCTATTCTATCACTCGTGCTGTTGGGATAGCACAAACACACCACACACCCAGGGCTTATAATAAACTCAGCATTACCAGGAATACAGAACTCCAGAGGGCTCAGTCGTCTGGATATATTTCAAAGCCGTTTATTCTTCCAAGGGATCCAGGGGTGAAAGAAGGAGGGCCACTCCGTGATCATGGATATAGGGGTCAAGGGCCAATAGGATTAGACAGGAGGCGGGGAAATACAACGACAACCAATGGGAAGAAGGGAGGGGTGGAGTGTGTGATACAATGAGAACCAATGAGGGGAGGGGAAGGGCGGAGTCAGGGATACAACAACAACCAATCAACATAGGATGATTAACATAACCGTAGGGAGGGACCATTTAGCCAACACTCTGAGGGTATTTCACACCTCAAAGTTGTCCCACAAGTTTGCTGCTGCTGTGGGGCCCTCTCGGCTTCTCTGAGATGGTTTCAGCCACCACAACACAGTCACACTCAGTAAAAAGGCTTTTCTTTATATTCAGGTGGAACTTGCTGTGTTTGTTCCCATTACATCTGGTACTGTCACTGGGAACGACTGGAAAGAGCTCAGCGTATTGGCTAATATCAAGTTTACTGACTCCAGTGTGCATGTTTTCTGATATACATTGGTTTAGAGTGGTCCCATCGTAAGGTCTGAGCTTTTCCCTGTTCTAACATCAAACATGTCAATCTGTATTTCAGCCTTCCATAGGTCTTCTCTCTGCAGAGAAAATTTCTAATTGTCTTTGATTAACTTTTAAAAAATAAAAACATAAACATGTAGAAAATATTTTAAAATTATAAGCACTACTAGAAATTGGAGCAAGTAGTACTTGAAAGTTGTGAAATGGCATTATTTGCAGTTTCATTCATTGTTGCATGCATGAACTTTGGCTTAAGAGTGTTCTAAAAAGTGAGATAACACCGTTTGTGAACCCTTTGACTGACTATTAGAGTTACAGAGAAGAAACAGCCGTGTGTCTGATCATTTCTCATTTCAGGAGATTAAAATAGTTGCAAATAACATTTCCCTATATCCTTCCTGATTTTTTTTTTTTTTTTAGTTATTCTCCTTCAGCTAAGTTTCCACAAGATGCTGTCCTTCCTCTGAATCTTGTTCCTGTGCTAATACCACCTGCTTCATTTCTTGCCCTCCCGTTAGGAGAGGGAAGCAAACTGAAAATAGTTAAAGGAGCTCTAGAAAAGCTGAAAACAAAGATGGCAGTTTGAGACTTTTGAGAGGAATTGCTAGCCTAGATTTTTCATGTCAGTGGATATTTCTTACAGTAAGCTTCCTGCATTTGTTATCTTTTGCCTTTTCTAGGACTTGAGTGGTGGTTATTTTTATGTCCACACAGAGGGACAGCCATGACTCAAGCTATGATCCCAAGTTTGTTAGTAAGTAGAAGTAAATAGTAGCTCTGTCTTCAAATTTTCAGCATGCCAGAGACATTTTGTTATAGACATAAATAACTTCAAATGTTTTAGAGACAGAGCAACGGTTAAGTCATAACTTTTCAATCAGGAAGAATTGATTTTTGCATTCATCTTTGGCCCATGAGATCTCCTTTATAATAAAAAATTCTACCATGACCAGGAACCAAAATCAAAATCATAGGTATGTCTTCAGTGAGAAAGAAGTATATAAATGAGCCTCCTGGAATATTGTGTTTTAATTAAAATCTTTTAAATTGGCATTTTAAATAAACCAACTAAAATATAATAGAAATGAACATACATATTAACGAAAATTCAATGGAATGCAACAACATTTTATTACATGGCCATGTGGGCTTTTTTCTATTTGGAAAAATAAAATCTCTTTCCCTACAGGGAAAAAAACCTTCCAGTCTGAAGACACAAAAAATATATTTTCTTTGTAAATTTCCAGCTCATTTTAATAAACATGTATTACTTTTGAGAATATTCCAGAGGTTTTGACAAACTATGTGTGTGACAGAACATTGAAAAGGAGGAATATTTAATTGCATATATTACAATTTTTTTAATCAATAACTCTGCAACTTCCATAATATTTTAGGCGCTGGGGAGACTGTTTACTTCTGAGGGTTTGTGGTCTACAGTTAAATCAGATAAAATGTATAAAGTATATGTATAAAAAGGATCAAAGGAAACATGTAGATTGACATATTTTTCATGTTTTATGAAACTGGCATTTCAAACACACTAAATGCTGAGACATTCATAAGTTGTATGAACTTCAAATACATAGTAGTACAACTATAAATTTCACTCTTTCTGATTTTCACCATATTTTTTCTT
This sequence comes from Origma solitaria, assembly GCA_013397895.1. Taxonomy (NCBI): domain Eukaryota; kingdom Metazoa; phylum Chordata; class Aves; order Passeriformes; family Acanthizidae; genus Origma; species Origma solitaria. The sequence continues at coordinate 117,550 of VZRL01005455.1, forward strand.
CCTTAAATGAACATGAAGATACACTCATGCACACACAGACACACAGACACACACATAGAGAAGTTATTTCTGTTTTCCTCCAAATTAAAAAAAATTTATATGACTCAAAAATCATGAAAAAAATTATAAATAAATCACTCAAAACAGTATCTATTTTCTATCTTTTTTAAAAAATGTCTTCTTTATGGGATCTAGTATTAAATAGTCTCTAAAATAACCAGCTTTCTTTTTGTAAGTTACCATCAGTATCCATCTAGTTATTTACTTTTAATTACGCACTTACATTTCAGCAAAACAATCAGAGCCAGACTCTTGAAAGTAATTAGAAGACTAATTTCATTGAAAAGTTAGTTTCAGATAAATGCAGAACCTTCAATGAAGTCCTTAGGCATCCTTTCATGGATTGTAGTTGTCACAGAATCCTAACTATCTCACAAGATAGTTGGAAGAAGTAAGGGTTGCCAAGCAGTACTCAAAATCAGCCTGCTTTTATTTGAATACTTAAAGATTAAACACTTGATAGCAAGCATCTATAATACTAGATCTACTGTGTTTGATTATTAGCTGCATTAAACCCCTCCTACTTCATTTTGGAAGAGTCAGTATGTGTTAAAGTAGATGTATAAGACAGTTTACATGCATTCTGTTTTTCATCTTGTCATAAACATCTTGGAGAGCTGAAAACCCTGTTTCTCTAAAGGCAAGAGCTACACGACAGCTTCTGTATATGACAGCACAATAAGTTACCAATGAGTCCTTTATTGAAAAAATAAAACATCCATGGTTTACTTTCAATGAAAAAACAGAAGAAAAAGAAGTAGGAAAAAAAAAAAGATAAAATGGACCAATTTTAGCTATTTGTGGGGACCTAATTTAATTCTGAAGGACCTGGGCAGGTGGGAGAGATGGGCAGAGAACTGTCTGCAATTCAACAGAAGTAAGTGCAGGGTCCTGCACCTGGGCAAGAGTAACCCCATGGAGCAACACAGCCTGAGGGCCAACCTGCTGGAGGGCAGCCCTGCAGAGAAGGACCTGTTGGTCCTGGTGGGCAACAAGCTGTCCATGAGCCAGCTGAGCTCTTGTGGCCAAGAAGGCCCATGGCATCCTGGGGTGCATTTGAAAAAGCAGTGCCAGCAGATCAAGGGAGGTGATCTATTTCAAGTAGAAAATGCCTTTTTAATGAACAATTAAAGAGGGGAGAGAAACTCTAAATTTTTTTTTGTGTGTTCCAAACTGCTGTCCAATATTTTCAGTTGCGAGGAAAGCTGCAAAAGATGTGTTTTTTAAGAAGGAATTGTCTTGAAACTCTGTTTATTCATTCATTCATTGCTACATTACTGAAATATCAGGACACTGGTGAAGTTGGAAACATAAAAATTCTGCTTCTTTTTCACAGCATGTTAATCCCTAGCTTCTAGTTTTGGCTAATGAAAGAGAAACTGAGTATATGACTAGGCAAATAGAAAACATTAACTAAATTTTATTGAGCTCTAAGGAAAACCTACAATGACCCACTCACTGCTTATCCTAAATGTTTCCATTATGCTTACTTATGACAATGTAATCTTATCTGTATTTAAGAAAATATACATTTCAGATTCAGCCAAAAAGTATAAAAGATAAAGAGGATCTTACCCTTGTCTGAGTCAGAAAGCTATCCTGCACTAAGTAGTTAATCTGTTAATTAAAACTGTTAATCCTAAACCAAAGACAAAGGTTAAAATAAATCATTTTAAGAAGTTTCTGGATGTTTTTGTATGTGTATGTTTCTAAAAAATACCTCACTGAACAAAATGTAAACTAAATTTTTATGCTAAAATGTTTCCTTAAATATCAAGGTTTGATGAATCAAAATGTTGTGTAAAAAAAGAAACCTGAAATGTTTTTAAAATTATATTATAAAAGATAAGAAAAAGTGTGAGAGGGATCAATTTGATTTTTATTTATTTGCATTTTATTTTCATCCAAGAAATCTATCAAGAAAAATCCTCCCCAACTCCCCTTTTACAGCAGGATGAGACAAGGTGGGAAATAAATGACATGGCAATGTAGTGATAGTACAAGGGATGATGGCTTTAAACTGAAAGAGGACAGGTTTAGATATTAAAACAAGATTCTTCACTGTGAGGATGGTGATGCACTGGAACGGGTTGCCCAGAGAAGTTGCGGATGGCCCATTCCTGGAAGTGATTAAGGCCAAGTTGGATGGGGCTTTGGCAACCTGGTATAGTGGTAGATGCTCTTGCCTATGGCAGGAGGGTTAGAATTAGATGACTTTTACATTTCCTTCCAACCCAAAAATTTGTATGATTCTGTGATTGTAATATGCATATTCTTTTGGCCACTTCAGGTCAGCTATCCTAGCTATGTCTCCTCCTAGCTTCTTGTTCCCTTACTCAGTGGCAGAGCAGGGAAAAATGCCAAGTCGTCAGGTTAAGCACTAGTTAGCAATAATCAAAACATCAGTGTGCTGTCAACATTATCCGCACACTGAATAGAAAGCACAGCACTGTACCAGCCACTAAAAAGTATATGAGCTCTATCCCAGGTGAAACCAGGCCACAGAGACATAAAAAACCAGTCAATACCAAAAAGAAATCCACCTTATTGGCTCTATTCTTAGTCTTTGCTTGTACCACTGACTGCAAATGCAAAATATATGTCTCCTAAAGTATGTATCTTCTCCTTATTTCTGTTGAATTTCACCACTGGTAAGATTTCCACTTTTTCATTCACAGAGTTCTCTTTATTATATATTTTTTGTCCTGTTTTCCAATAATCCGTTTGAGCCAGGGTGTCTCACAGAGATCAAATTCCAAACTCAGAGTGGTGAGCAAATATTGTAAGATAGGATTCTGGGCACAACAAACTAGCTCTGTCTGGCCCCTGTGAACCTAAATCAAATGCTGGTGCTGAAAACTCCTCATTAGCCTCAATTAAAGATTATTGGAAGGGCAATGGAAGGCAACTGAAATTGAAAGAAAAATATTTTTCTAAGAAGTCTCTCAGCTCAGATTAAAAAAAGAAAGAAATTGAGATTCATGTGGGAAACAGAGGGAATAAGAACCTTGGAAAGAGAAAATTAAGGGATAGGAAGAAATAATTGGAGGAAAAGACTGATACACTAGATAGAACATATTGGGGAAAAAATCAATTTTTAAATGGCAGAGGGGTAGAGAAATGGCAGACAACTTTATATGGGCAAGACAAGAATTTTGGGGTGAAGTATAAAAGAACATCTACTGCATTTGTTTTTAGCACGGGATTTTCAGTTGCATACATTTTCTGCAATGAGAATGATGTGTTACAATGTTGTGAAATATGCTACCTGTCGGAACATTTAGTACCGTATTAGTTACCAAGGGAACAACATCTTTTTGTGGAGCACATTCTGAGTCTGGCTTTCCCTTTTGGAGTTACACCCCTGTGGTGCACAAATAAATGTGACCAAGTTATGCATGAGGAGTTTGAATTTGATGAACCATAGCAAACATTAAATTGCCTGCATTTTGTGCTTCGACAGTATAATTTCCAGAAGACTATTGTCACAATGATTAGTTTTTCATGACTACGGTTCAAAAAATTGTAATTAGACATAGAAACTCAAATGTTCTCATGGAAGGTCTATTACAACTTCATTATATCTGAAAGCTAAATGACGATGCAGCTGAATTGTATGCTATTCATATAACCAGGATCACTGGAATATTCAAGAGGCACAAACACGTGTTCTTATGTGTATAATGCACTGCAAGAGCTCACTGGTATACAGCATATATGTTAAAACCTGACATAGGAACATGACACACCCTTATGCCGTGTGTCAGTTAATTGTTAACTTGCTCACTGATTACTGAGCTACAGAGTTCCTGAACTCTTACTTCTCCCTCATTGTTTTGCTTCTCTGAATTGCTACCTTTCTCTGTATTCATGCTTATGCTTGTCTCATTTACCAATTATGTTACCATTGTTCCTTATGGGGGTTTCTTTTCACTTGACATTTTCATATAGTCTCATCCATTTTAACTCTGACCAGTCTGGGGTACAGATAATACTCCTATCTAAAGGTGCAGTAGCAAAAGATGATGTGTGTTACAGAGTTAGTAAGAATGGAAACGCATATAGTTGCTGCTTAGAGGAATTAATTTAATTTATAGGGAATTATAAAGTGTGAACCTTATATCCAATGCTCTGTTTCCAGAAAATGCCAAAAGTTCTGTTTCCAGCAAAGAACATGCCACAAAATCATATGATCTTCAAGTTCTTAACTGACAAAGAAAGGTAAACATTAATATAATTCTGCGAAAGAAAACGAATGGTGGTGTCATTTTGATGATTGGGCCAAATTTTAAATAGTTGCTCCTTGCAGAATTTCTCCTAAGAACAGAATAATTTTTATTTGTTTAGGAGATACAGTTGCAAAACATGGCCTTCTCTGCAGTGTTCAAACCTTGGGGTTTGTCCTCAGAAAATATCTGAAGCAGATAAGCATAAACTGAGACTTTTTCATTTGTTTTTTCCCAAAATTAGTAGATAATTTTCCAATCTTGTCTATGATGCAAGTCACATTCTTTTCAAGATTTAAGAGAATGCTTTGTCAAAACCTGATCTCAAAAGGCACCACTTTCTGCAAAACCCAAACAAATATAATGGTTAGTAGCAAGTGAACTGCAACATCCTTAGCTTAGACACGTATTAACCACCGGGGTAGTCAGACCCCTTGAAACCGTATTGAATAAAATAAAATTTTCTAAATATTTTTAAATCAATTTCTAACAATTTTAAGTAGATTGACATGATACTGTTGTTTACATCTCCTAGAAAGCTACTGATAAGATGTTGAATGCTGAGTAACACTTACATACGGCACCTTGATTTTATGCCAAAATAACAGCTCTTTCAAGGAGTAGAAGATGGCCAGTCATAAATTCATCATGTCATGTCAACTGTATAATAATTAGATAGATAGAAAGTCTATTATTCAGTCAGAGAAATACATTAACATCTTTTGATAAGAATCTAGGAGGGAAATACCACAATAACCAGTATAGAGGGGTAAAAGTCTGTCAATAGGCTCATTCACTGATAGGGAATGCTTCTGGGTTATCAGTTTAGTTTGAGTTTAGGATGAATATATATAATTTCAAATGGAAAAATACAGCTGAAAAGTTCATGTAATAATCTTCTTGAATGACAGCTACTCTTACAGTAAAAGGACCTCTCAGGTTTAAAATCTGAACTTAACTGTGTGGTTGAAGATGAGATATGAATGGCCTGATTTGCCTCTGACTATTTAAAAATATTTACACCTTTTAACAAAGGCTTGATAAAATGCACATGACTGATAAAAATCTGTTATTGTTAATGAATATTAAAAGGCAACAAATGGACAACAATTTCACAGACAACTGAAGAAGACAGCTCAAGGTCTCCATACACAAGTGTGAAGTCTGTGGTGGAAGAATTATGATTTTGTCTTATTTTTGCATCTCTTTGAAACATCTGTCCCTTGAAATTAAGTGTTTCTGGCACACTTTCGAGGGAAATTTGGAGTACTTGCATGAGTATATATGATCTTCCCATAGAAAAGTTTCCAGTCAAATCTTAGTAGCAATGTAGCTTCTTTCTAGATTCACTAAATGACTGCCTGTCTTCTGATGCTTAATCCTACAGAGTTTGAAAATGAGAGGTTAAGGAGAAGGTCTTTGATCTGCCAGATTTCATTTCCTCATATTGAACTTGTTACTCTTAAACACAAAATTGTAATCACGTAAAATAGATGACATTTAACATCTTAGCTCTCACTTGAATTATGGAAGAGGGTGATCCCAGTTTTGATTTGACTCAAATAGAGGAATATTTATCATATATTGATGAAGCTATGCAATTGTTGATTGTTCTGATTGTGTAGTTTTTTGCATACTGGTTTACCATCTATAGACATATAAAAGTACAGTTCATAATTTTCACCCTTAAATCACAGGGAATTCTGTTCTGTCCCTGAAAAGAAATCAAGGAAGTATTGTTACAACTCATCAACATTTAACAAGTCTACAATAACTGCATATCACAGCAAATTACTATGTGTTTGTAGTGACTGAGGCACTAAGTTTATTTATGATTGCTTTTTATCACAGATGATGTTAAGTTACATATTCAATATGTTATTTGGCAAAGTATTATACAAATGACAAATCCTTAAAGAGTGGGAAACAAAGAATTTTTTTTGTTCGGTTGGTTTTTTTCCTTTTTTTTTTTTTTAAATAAAAAGAATGCCAGTTTGTATCAAAATTAGTCATTGACAGCTATTCCAAAATAGGAATTGTCTGCTTCTTATACTGAGGACTTCAGCTGTTAAGTCTGACCAAGTGACTTATGTTACTCTAGGTAGGATCATCAACAGCTCTGAAAAAGAAATTATTGTCATTTCTTATAACTGCCCATACAGAGTACTCCCACAAAGTTCATATTAAAAACTAAAAGCTATCTAGCAGTAACTATTTTAAACCTCTGTCTTCAACAGTGACTCCTTACAAACAACTTTACATTTATAGGTGGCAATTGCCTGTGTGGGATCAGTTTATACCATGAGCTAACGGCTTGCAGGAACCCTCCCTGAACAACAATTCACATTTCAATTCAGAAACTGGGAGAAGTACAAGGCTATAGATACAATAGTGTAGAGACAAGGAGCATTGTGAATAAGATTGTACTTTTTTTAGGCACTAGATAATTTAATTTAGACTTGTAGAAATCATAATTTCAGTGTCTGATGTGAGAGTATCCTAAGGGGAAATAGGGCGGTGTACTACAGTCATGAAATAAACCTCATACAGTATTGTTATGATTAGGATTTTCATACATGTGCAAAAACAGAAGTGCAAGCGCCTGATGATGCTCACATAGGAAAAAGTAAACAGTATGGATCTTAAGTACATCACAAATAAAATCATAATTGGGATAATTTTCTGAACCATAACTTTGAACCTAATCCAGTTACTGGTTTAGTTATATAAAATCTGAATAGGTCTTTAAAAACAATCCCTAAATATCCTACTTCTAAACCATTAGCTATTTAACTTTGGCCTCATTGGAGCTCTAAGTTTGCAGCAAATCAGATTTTCCTAAGTTTTGTCAAACATCTTAACCTGATACTATTTTATATTTGTGTTTGTGTGGTGAAAAATGTAACATATATATTGCAATATTAAATACATATATCAGCAGGACAAAATAAGAAAGGTGAGGTGTTCTCTTTTGTTCAAACGATATTTTACATGGTTTTGATGGAATCTTTCCAATTTGATAAGTAATCTTATATTAGCACTCTCTGCAGATGAAAGCTTAATTCTTCTAAAACTAACTTTTATCATCATTCATCTGCCAGTTCTGCATGCAAAAAGCAATATGCCTCTACATATACCTCAATATTTTATAACACATGGAGAAAAACAAGGGAAGCCAGAGAATAAAGTAAAAAAATTTAATCTGGTAGATACATATGCAACTAGATTGTGGTTATATAATTTTCATTATGCTTCTCTTTGATAATAATTACAATATTACATAGAACTCCAGTAACTTGTATGATTACTATAATTTTAAGGGATAAGGAAAAGCAAGTAAATTTTCAGGTCAGTACTTTATTGCAATTGTTTTTCACTTAGTTTTTAGCAGCATTTTACCCAAACAGTTTCACTCTTTATCTTAATGACATCTTTATTATCAACTTTGTAGCTTTTTCCAAATAGTAGACCAAAAAATTAAGACCTGGAAGGTGAAAGAAGAGAAAGGAATATGAAAGCTACAAAAATTGTTAGAGGATTTGGGAATAAATTTAATGCTTAAAGCTTTATTTTAGTTTACACATTTGAGATTAAAAGTATATATGTAAATACACACACACATGTACATGTACATATACTTATATCTACACTTATTGAAGAAATGTAAAGTTTTCTACTATCTTAAAACGTGTTTAAAACACCAAACATATTAATAATACATTAAAGATTGGTACTTTTTGATACAAATGTTCAGTTATTATTGTCTGCAAAGGATGTGGAAACATTTTTCTTTTAAAGAAAACAGACACATACGGTTCTAAATTTCTGTATAGTTACACAGAGGAAATGTTAAATACCCCAAAGTGAAATTTAATAATACTCTCACAGAAAAGGCAATAAAGATTGCCCTGTACAATACAATCATTGAGCAATACGTCATTTTCAAAGAGAAAGAATAGAGAGAATAAGAATGTGATCATTATGGTGGAAAAGTTAATGTGTCTTGATAAGGTATTTGTTATGATTTAAGCAGTGGCCTGGTAACAATGGCTGAAGAAAAGAACCTGTTCCAAGTGGTATCTGGAGAAACTCAGGCTTGTGCTACTTCACTCCCCAAGTTACTAAGAATTTGGATACCTTAATGCTGTTTTGAAATCACATAGCAAATACCTTTCCATACCTACACTACCAAAACAAAGAAGTTGCCACCTCTTCCCATACAATCTAAACAGATATGCCAGTAAATAAAGTGCTGCTGGAACTCAGAACCTTCTCTCTCTTGGTCTTGGTCAAAGAAACAGATCAAAACCCCATGAACTACTGCACTCCATAATAGTCAAAAAGATCACATAGAGAGAAAAAAGAGATAGGTGACAGGAATAGCCATGGATTTACACCATAAATCACAATCTTGTGTAACAGTAATGTTTATGACAATAATGGCCAATCATAATGCTAAAATTAACATGTTTAGCAGCTATTTTGGTTTTAGGGGGTTATTTTTCCTTATCAGTTTGTATGTTAGTTATCAAAGATATATTTAGCATGCACATTGCAAACTTCATGTGCACACAGACCTAAGGTACCTGTATAACCTGTGCTGAAAAAAACCGAAAACATCTAATAGCCTTTTCATAAACTTGCCCTAATATACCTCTGAGGAACTGGAAAGCACTATTGTACATTCTAAAAGATAGGGAGCTGAAGGACAGAAAAACTAAAGAATTCTCAACAGGAAAAAATTGCAACAGCAGCTTCTCTAGAGTAGCTCTTTGTGTTTCTCTCTGTTAACACTCCTTTGCAAATGAACACAGAATGCTTCACCTTGAGGCATCGTTGTCTTAATATCCTCAGACTAGTACACACTTGCTGCTTCACTCCTGAAAGCTGCCCACAAGATCAGAAACTAGTTCTGGGAGAGTGCAAGCCCAAAAGACTGAAACTTTCAGAGCCAGCGAAAATACGCTCTGAACACCTTTTTTTAGTATAACCTCCAGAATGTTTGAAATATAGGTAGGTCAAGAAATGAAGGACTTTTCTGAACTCAGGGTTGTGTTTTTTTCCAATTTCTTCTGGTTGTTTTCTCATACATTGATGAAATACCTGTCATGGTAAAATGAATAGAAACAATGTCTGAGACATACTTTTACCAAAGAAATAGTGAGGTTTAATTAAGATACCTGGTCTTGGAATAGCCTTTTTTTTTTTTTTTTAAAAAAAACCTCAGACTAAAAGGATCCATTGTTTCAAAATATTTGAATGTTTGTTGTAGTAAAGATGAATTTCAGTGTTGGCAATTAGAATTTTCTTATTCCCACCTCTTTTTTTGTTTTACTTTTTGGATTTTTAAAAATTTTTTATGTCTGATTTAATTGATTTTTTTAATTTAATTTTTATTTTGACAGTATTGTTTCCATTATTCTGCTGAGCAATCTGATATCTGATCTTCTCTAATACCTTATTCCTTAGAATATAGATATCATATAACTGCAGAGCAGTGGCCTTTAATTAGGCACTGAATTATTACCATGTCTCTCCCCTCTAACTCTAGAGTGAAAACCGTTGAAAATGTTTTACATTGTAGAAATTTTTGTAAATTAGATCTCAAGATAAATTCAACAGTGAGCTTCCCTTACAGTTGCAAGAGTATTCCACCAGACTTAGAGGATTTTTCTTTTTCACCCTGTGTTTCATTACATTTTTTTAAAATTGAATATTTACTGTTATTATGACCTTCTGTACTATGATTCTGAGATACTAACAGTTCTTCACATTCATTCAAGAACAGTACTGTCTTTCATCTCTCCATAAAAGTAGATGATTGCAACACACCAGAAGACTACAGAGAATGAAGATTTCAACGATTTGTGGAATGATACGCACAGGCCCCAGTTTCCATCTCCACTTCTCAAGGCCCCTGCTGTCACACCAGGTCTGAATTTCTCTATACGATGTCACTATGTCGGAGTCAAATGTCTTATTGTGCATAGACTGTTTGTTATGGCTACTTTTTTTATATAGACCTGGTTCATACATACATACATATATCTACATAGAAATATAATTTTTGCCCTTTTTTGGCACACAAAATTAGCAAATAGGATTTATTCTCTATGGCAGAAGCTGTGAAAGGAGTCTCCATGTAGATTTTTTAAATGTGTCACTTTTCCATAGAAGGATAAGTCTATCTTTTATCTGATATAGCTGTAAGATTTAAACAAAAGTTCTTCCCCCTAAATAAGATTTTTCTTGTTAACATTATACTAATTAGCAGTGCTCTACTTACCTTATTTCCACTAGGTCAGCAATAGTAATTAGAACAGATTGAATGCAGTGAATTAGGTCCTGAAGGATACTATGCTCAAAATCTTGTTTATACGCAAAAAAGGAAGCACATCTTGGATATAAATAAAATCAATAATTTATTGTTGCTATAACTGAAATCTCTAGAGTCTAATCATTATTAGTCCACATCTAATAGTTAAATAAAAAAGAAAAGATAATGATGGAACTAAAATTGTTCTACACATAATTTTTGGTTTCTATCCCTTTTCCTGGTGTGCTGCTCACTCTTCCCCTGCTCCTCTCTCTGGCCCTGAGATCTGTGGTTTCATTCAGCAGGGAGGGTTATGATGAATTGTCAGCATCTGGAGCCCTTCACCAGGAGGAATATGATGTGCATGTTGCTGGTTTCTCCTTCAGCCCTCAAGGGTGGACATACTGGGGTAGTTTTTATGTGTTCGCTAGCACATTTTTACACTTTCTCATTGGCCTACAGCTCCAGGTTACAACCAAATGTACTGTATATTGGGACCTCTACATGGGTTAGATACTATTTCCTCGTTTCTTTTTGTTAGCCTTAAGCCCAGCTCCAGGTATATAGCCTATCTATAGGTGTATAATTACCTAGAGGATGATCTTTTAACATAACTCCAAATATTTATATTTTTTGAAGTGATGAAAATATTTCAGTGCACTAAGATATAAGCAGGAAAATTCACATATGAGGGTAACAAAAAAAATATTGCAAGGTATATACAAATCTCTCTGAAAATAAGTACAGACAAAATAATCCTCTGGAGCAGGGATGTTGAAAAATGGTCACACAGACAGCTATAGGAAAATGTACCATTTTAATGACAGATGCAGGATTAAAGCAGTTAGCTCCAGTTCACCTGCCACTGGATTAAATTTTAGTAAAAAATGACATGTTGTTGCCTTGCAACAGTGTATGACTACAGCCTTGCATTATATGACTACAGCATCTGCTAAAAAGCCTACTGAAATCAAAAGAATTCCATGAAGATTTAAGAATACACCTTGAGATTTTAAGTATCAGTGCCTTTTGTATCTCTTTCTCATGAAACTCATCACAGGGACACAAGACCTGTTTCATAAATCTCAAGCCCAAATTTAGTAGTGATTTTCCATTAAATGAAAAAAGATTTGCCAACAACACGATATTGTCTCTGAAAAGTGAATGTTTCTCCTGGGGCAAAAAAAGTTATTTGCTGTAAAAAATTGATTTGGAAGTGAAGGCATAAGGTAAAGAGAGTGTCCTTTCTTCTTTTGTTCATCAGAAGATAGCAAAATATATTTACACCATTATATGTAATTAACTAAAATAAAAAATGACGCACACTGTAAAAGGTGGTACTATACTTGAACAAATCACTAAATAATGTGATTATTTTACTGCAGTGCATGCAAGCAAATTACCATTTTAAAAGAATGCGTAGGTTTTGCTCTTTTTTGTTTCGTTTTGTTTTTGTTGGGATTTTTGGGTTGTTTTGCTTCTGTTGTTGGTTTTCTGATTGTTTTTGGTTGATTGTGTTTCCAGGAGTGACAAATATGTCATTGTTCAATCTCCCTTGGATATTCTTTAAGGGTATACATGACTATCTGACAAGAAATCTATTTGATATCAGTATAATTGTTTGGGCAACTAATTGTTCAGCAGATTTTGAGGAGGTAAAAGAGGTTCTTTTGTGCCTTTCCTTATAACAAGATGAAATTCAAACTCTACAAGTCTCAGACCTGCATCTGAGGGAAATAAAATTATTCTGATAAATTTCTGCTACATGCTGACCAACAGATTATAGGAATTATATTAAGTTCTTTCATTTATTTCTGAAATTCCTGAACCGCTTAGTCAACATGTTGTTCATTTATGTGAAAATTTTTATTACATTAATTCAAAATCAGTTGTATCTTCTGGTATGCTTCCCCTTTCATTGCATATTTAAAGAATATAATGCAGAAAAACTAATCCTGACTTTTTCAGTAATTTATTAGGAAGTGTTTTAATTCTATGCAGGAGGAAAAATAAAACACTTTACTTTTGCGCCTCTATATAGAAAAATAGGACCAGGTATACAGAGACAAATCCTTTTCCACAGGTAAAATGTCTCTATGCATGGCTCTATACGTTGAAGTTTAATCTAGGGAAATACATTTTATCAGAAATCCAATGTACTGTTGTCCAAAAATTTTCAAAAGTCACTTGTAAAATATTTCAAACATTGTCACTCTAAAACAGTATCAGTTCAAACTGGTTTGACTTCTTATCCTGAGTCCAACTTGGCTGACTCATAAATGAAAGCTTGAAATGAAGCAAAAAATATTTTGATTTTTGTGTCAGACAATCGTCTTGTTTAGTTGAAATACTCTATTTCAATAATATCAAATGTGTTCAGGGACATCAATTTCATAGAGGTATGTAAAATTTCATAATAGCTGTCATTGTTAATGCCCTATTCCAAAATTCAGAGGTCCAGAAGTATAGGAGTTTCTTGGTCAAAGAATTGCTTTTACTGAGTGATGTCAGTAGAGTGAAATATCCTTCACCTACCAAAAATTAATTCAGCTCATCAGCAAAGTCTGGTTTTTTGAGCGCAGCTTTCTGGATTGTTTCCATCCTCTTTTGCTGTTGTTAAAATACCTACAGGAATCTTGTCTTTGTTAGGTTGAAATATTTGTGATCATTTTAAATAGAGCAATGCAATAAGAAGTATCATAGATTCTCTGCGCCCTGATAGCTGTGCATTAGATATCCATTTAACACTGCCAGGTGCTCCCTTATTCATGTTAGCTTTGAATTTCTACTCTCCCCTTTTGCACATTCAACCATATATAACATGTTATTATTTCATTTTCTATTTTCTGCTCTTTCCTGGACTGTCATAAATCCAGTGAAAATTGTTTTACAATAATCTTTTGCTATCTGCTGAAGTCTTTGCTGGGTTCGAAACATGTCAGGATTTCGTTTCATTTACCACCTACATGGTGTTTCAAAGTATAAATTCTATCCCTCTGTTTGATTTTGCAACAGGAAGAGCAATTGTTCTCAATAAGAAAATACTGAGAATCCATTCTTCTTTTCTAAACCAAGCTGAATTTATTTCTATTTATCGTAATATTTATTAGGGACTTTTCAATTTTCTTTGTTTCATTTCATCTGGAATTATAGAAAGCAGTTTGATTAAATATTTGAGTGTTTTATACTCATTTAGTAAGTAAATTGTGTATTTGTACAAAAAGTCACCATTCTTCCTTCTTTTACAACCTAGATTTTCTTATTCTGACAAAAACATTTGAATACTTGTTTGTTCTGCAGAATTGAACAAGTTGCAGACTTGACGGGGATACATTATTTTGGTTTTGTGAATTATCAACAGAAGTGTCAGCTTCAGTCTTGGTCATGAATCTTCTTAATTGGCAAAATACCCCATTTTAATTAGGATATGCGCAATAACATTAATCTAGATGTCTCCTGCTCTTTTGCTTATTTTTGCAGAAGCAGGATTTTATTCTTTATCTCCATCTCTGTAGTTTCTCCGCTCCTAAGTGGTTTTATGGCTAATGTTCAATCCATCTATAATTTTCTGAGCATTATTTCTTACTGGCTTGTTACCATTTTTTTCCCCACAACATTATTCTGCTACATGTGCTAAAATAGACGACAAGATGACTTGGGTGATATCTGTCAACTTTATTATGTAAGATTCCATTTTAGATAGCTTTAAAAGCAAGCAACAATACCATGTAGCAATTTGCAGTGATTTTTGAGTTTGTTGATCTTTGCTCTAAGATCCTAGGGAGAAAGAAAGATAAAACTTAAAGAAATTTGTGCATGATGGAAGTGAAAAGAATCTCATTCTCTTTCATTTTGAAGAGAATAAAAGGGGGAACTGAGAATCTCTGAACGTACAAAATCCATAACTCTTGTAATATGTTTAAAAGGAAAACAAAATGAAAAGAAAATAAATGAAATTCAACTTAAGGACAAACCCAAATGAAAAAACTTTTCTGGACAAGATTTTAGTCTTCTGGAAGGGTAAATTAGTACATGGAGTACTGAGATTGCAGAATGGCACTGCACATCTAGTGCACTGTTCCATGGACTTGTGCTTGTCCCTAAAAAGACAACAAATAAAGTCTATAGCAAAACCAGTTATGTTCCTCATAACTCTCACACTTTATTTTGGTCTCGCAGAGAAACTCAGCATAATGAAAGACACAAATAGAGTCCTTTACGGATGCATGAATGCAGCTTCTGTAATGAAGAGGAGAACCATCTTGTATAGTTACTGCAAATAATATAATAAACAAATCTGCTTTAAAAAAGAAAGAAAATAGAAAAAGGAAAAAAGAAAATGAAAAAATTAAAAAGAAGACAAAGAGATAATAGAAAAAACAAAAAAGAACAATAGAAGATCATGCTAAGGCAAATACATTCCTAATACTAAGCAATGCTTTCAATTTAATCATGAGGTGATCCTCAAAGAAAAAAAAGCAAAAAAAACTTCCACCAAAGTGGGAGGGAGCACAGCCGGGACAGGTGACCCAAACTGACCAAAGGGCTATTCCACACCACATCAGGCCTGGTTGTTTAACTTGGGAGCTACCCAGAAGGGCAGCTGATCTGGGTTTGGTAAGAAGGTTCTGGCCTCAGTAAGAATGTGATGAGCAATTACATTGCACATCATGTAGGACTTTTATTTGATTATGATGATGATACCATTATTATTGTATTTTACTTTATTCTCAATTATTAAACTGTTTTTAATGTCAGGTTTTACTTTGATTCTCATCCCCATTCCACCTGGGGTTGCAGAGGAGGAGTGCAGGTGTTGAGCTAATGGCTGTGTGGTGTTTCATCTCTCTCTGGGCTTAAAACCATGACACATCTTTAGTGAAAAAACCCTTCCCAAACAAACAAAAAGTCCCTATGGGTTTTTACTTAATTGATTTATTGAGAAATGTGGTGCACATTTACAGAGTTCAAACTGCATCAGGTTCAGATATTTCAAGCAGAATTCCAGATGATATTGCCTGCCAGTGACAGATGAAATCCGATTTCTATTCTATACCAGCTCTGCATTGTTACAACCCATATTTGAATGCATGGTTAGTAGTTTAGTTACTGCAAATTTTTTTCTGTGGATTGTACTTTCAGGGTGGAAATACTCGAAGATTCTTAATCGCAGGGGGGAAGGTAAGACCTGAAATACATTAGTACATCAATAAACTGCAGCAAGTTCTGCTGAGAGGTCGAGGGTTCTGGGCTTGTTCCCTGGAAAAGGGACATCTTTGAGAGAAGTTTGTCACCAAACTAGCAGGGTTAGGTTTTTCCCAGAGCTGCCTGGAGGGAGGATGAGAATGAAAAGCCATAAACTGAAGCAAGACTGGTTCAGACCGGCAATAAAGATAATATCTCTGAGAAAAAAATCGAGAATGCTTTCTACTGTGACGTTGTGTACTGGGGACTGGCAGCTGCCTGAAGCTGCAGGGGCTCCCCGGGGACAGCAGGACACGGCTGGGCAGCCAGAGCCTTTCCCACTGCTCCTGCTGGAGAGCAGGGAGGGACAGAGGGACAGCCCCCGCACTGGGCATCGGGCGCTGCCCTGGCCATAGCAGAGGCCAAAGCTGGGCTGGGACATGGGCACTCAGCTGTGCCCAGCTGGGCAGGACCCAGGGCTTGGCAGGGCTGTGGGGAGCTGGAGACTGTCCCTGCTCTCGCATCCCTGAGCCGGGGACTGACGGCTCCTACAGGGAATAGAAGGAATGTAGGGTCATGGTCAGGGACTGATGGCTCCGAGGAGGTTGAATGGGAACTGTCCCCGGTAGCACCCTCAAGACCTTGATATATTGCAGTGAAAATAAAGACACTAATACAACCAGAAAAAAACCCAACCAAATACATATTTTCCTTTTTGTCTTTTCTACATATTGCTGATTCATGAGTTTATTCACCCAAACCATGCCAAATTCATGTCTGCTTGTTAAAGGTAAATACTAGTCAATTTTTAACAACATGATTTGTTAATATTCTTGCTTTAAGTAGAACTTTCCAAGTTTAGAGCCCTGAAATTGTTTTTTCATTTCAACAAAGGATATAATACAGATCTTCATCAAGTGCAGAAAAGAAACGTATTTTACTTTTTTTTAAGTCTCTACAATAACCAAATGTCACAGGAAGAAAAAACATTGGCCGGAAACACGTAGCTGAGAGGAGTAATCTCATTTATTTGCTTACTACTACTTAATCTCTTTGAACTAGACAAAAAAATTCATTTCGTGATATTAGTGTCATCATCAATTACTGGATGTAATTATTCACTATAATTAAACATACCATTTTTTCAGAAATAAACTATAATTTTATCACAGTCTCTTATCAGTTGCATTTTTTTCTACAACAGTATCTTAAGCAATACTGGCCCAATAGATATCAGATGGTTCTGAGGCAGAAAAAAAAGAGAAAGGTAGATGGTGTGAAATCATATATTCATGATATTTGTCATGTTCATGAGGTTGCAAATATCTGTAAATATCTGGTTCACTAAAGAATGTAACTACTGAAATTATCTTGGGTATAACCATTGATTGAAAAAGCAGGGTATTTAAAAAAATATCTTTGAAATCACTTTTAGACAGTTTTTTCCCAGAGAATTTACTAGAAAATTACACCTGAGAAAAAACAAACAAAATTAGAATGTAGTGGGTATTGGCTTATCTTATATGGAATAAGAATGATCCTGACAACTTTCCAGCACCAAATGTTTTCACATAAAATGTGAATATATTATGTCTCAAATAATATCGTGCGGGTTAACTTTCTATTTATAAGATGTCCCTCACATGACAACTACCATCAATTTTATTAACAACTGATTTATATTGTCTAGAATATGTTTACAGTTTAGTCTGTGATTTTGTATTGATGTAGATATTAGCCAGATAACAGTAGTCAGCAATTAGATTTATGAAACCTCAAAATTGTTTATAAAATTTGAAATATTGTAATTACTAGAGTACGTTCAGCAATAGGTTATTTTTTAAAAGCTGTATTTGACATACTTCCAATTGTAATAACTGAAATTCCTCAAAAAAGTCTTCTGCATAATCAAACAGAAATAGAAATACATTGACAAAATTAGCACAGGTCACCTTATACCAGGGGAAGTAGCTCACTGTTGTGAAGAAGCCCTGTGAAACTTGTCTGGCCTTGACACTTTCCATGTCCCTCTCATTGCTATGAGAGAAAATTGTTGTGCAAAAAATAAAAGGCCTCATATTCCAAGGCATCAGAACCATGAGAGACACTGTAGATTTTTCATTCTGTATGATTTAGAGGTTTAAGTCAAGAACTGAGATTCAATTTTTGTCAAAGAGAGTAGTAAAAAGTATCAGTAATAATTTACAGCTCAAAGTTGCCACTGAGGCTAATGAAACCAAAGGTGAGAATTTACTAAGTACTCTCTTCCAGGAATGTACCAAGGAATAATACAGGCTTTGTGCTTTGATTAAAAGTTCTTTTGAGAATATGACAAAGATTTCGAATTAATTTTTGTTAGTTACTAATCAGAAATTATTGTTTTCAGTTAGATTTATGCTTATACCAGTCTAGACTGAAATCAAACTTGAACTTCAAGGCCATTAGGAGAATAATCTTCACCATTATTGATTTATCTGAGAAATAAAGAAGAGATTATATGCAAGGAATATCTGGGAACATAATGCAAACAATTTAGCAATCACATACAAATTATGTCAGTAGAAATTAGAGGAGAAGGTAGTGGCAGGAATGTGGTTTCGAAATAGTTTAATATATTAAAATAGTATACAAAGCTTTAAAACTATTTAAATTGTTTAAGACCCATGCAGTTTCATATAGGATTTTTATTATATCCATTATCTATGCACAATTAAGCAGTCATATCCTCTGTCTTGCCTGTGAAGAGATTGTAAATGAAGACTAGAGCTGTCTAATTCCTCACAACCACAGATTTATGCCGTAAATTTTGCTTGACTTTTTGTGGGAGATGGGAATGAGCCTTTATGTCATTAACTAATAGCTTTAATAATGAATATGGTGTTAGAAAGCCATTGCTCATTTTCATAAATAGTACATGTCTGCGTGAGTCAGGAAGGATCCCTTCAGCATTAGGGTGCACAAAAATCCTAACAAACAAAAAACCAGAAACATATAAACTTGTAGTTTTGCTGGAGAATGAGAGAGCTCATTAGAAGCAAACAAAAAGAAATATTTTTCAGTGGGTTGGCATCAAGGCATATCCAATTTTAATACAGACTTTTTGTATAAATCTACAGGCTACAGCCTTTAACAGCAGAGCTTCATGCTTGGCACGGCAGACTGAAGTCCTCATTAATTCACTGTTTAGAAAGCAACATTCATGGGAATATCTAATAATAATACTTCATACTTAACACTAGGAAAATATAGTGCTACAATCACATGAAAATACCATGAATTTTACTTTAGAAATGTGGCATTACTTAGTATATTTGCTAAATATACCCAGAAGGAGATCTAAGTTCATCTGAATTTGGGAGTGAGTACGTGGATAGGCATGAAAAATCTGATTGAGATTGTTGTAGCAAGGATTACGTATATATCTGGGTTCCCAGTATGAAAAGAATAGAAAACTTTTTTTACTGGGGTTGCAGTTATTTTTGTTACAAAAACTGTTTCAACATGGACCAAAAGTGTCTTTTCTTGCTATGTTACCGATGTTGGGTTATTGCACAATGCTTTTTTATTGCTGTCACTGTCTGTTTTTCAAATGAACTCCTAATACAGCAGAGAACAATGACAATTAAATGTAGAATGCCCTATAATCGTGGCAATAGAAAGTATAAGAAAATTACATTCAGGATCTATATGGAAGCCAAATATTTAATTTTTCTGTCTGTTAGCATATTCATAGCAATGGAATAGCAGTAAGTGTATACATATGAATGCTTTGAAGATTTACCTGCATGACCACAGTGGAAATAGTCAATTTTTTCCCAGTGCTTTCCTTTGGAATTGTGTTTCATACCTATTACCTCTTAACTTGGAAAAATACAGCCCCTTGAGATACACTATTAATATAGCCTGAGTGGAATTATTTGAAAAAAATAAGTAATGCAAAAAATAAATTATTTTTAAAATTTATTAGTAAATTATGACTCTTTGAATGAGCAAGTCATTGGAATCCAAAATGATTCTGTACTTAGCCTCATTTCTCAGGAAGCTGACTTCATTGAAACTACAGGATTTGACT
This sequence comes from Origma solitaria, assembly GCA_013397895.1. Taxonomy (NCBI): domain Eukaryota; kingdom Metazoa; phylum Chordata; class Aves; order Passeriformes; family Acanthizidae; genus Origma; species Origma solitaria. The sequence goes on from VZRL01005455.1 coordinate 137,408, forward strand.
GTCTATGATTCTAAGAAAGAGTTAAAAGCTTAAAAAAATTTAGTACTTATTACATCAAGCAGTTATTGTTTTCACTGGCATAAAAACTGTATTCTTATTGTTGCTAACACAATATCACTGAGGAGAAAGAATGGCTTATCAGAACATAGTAGCATTACATGTATTTACACCAATAACTGATGGAAAAGGGTCTTTGGACCATATTCTTTGTCTTATTAAACAGAAGAAAATTAAAAAAGAAGCAAACCTGTCAACCAAAACCAGAAAACTCTTGTCCTTTTCACGTAATTTTTATATTTATTCAAATCTGTAAATATAATAAAATTTGTTCTTCAAATTTCAGTACAAGAGTATGTGGAATACTATCACAAGCAATGTTTCTGAGAGGAAAAAACATAAATACAAAACAAACAACTCATAACACTAGGGTTAATGGTAAAATTCTGCATCTGAATTCTTCTCACATAGCATTATATACCTCTGTCGGTGACTCTTAACCCAGAGCTTGTCTTACTGAGTTCCTTTGAAGTTAGTGGAGGGGGAAAGAAACTCTTAAAGTGTCTTCCTGCATATGTCTATTTTTTTTCCACTGACTGTGAGTGGTTCTCAACTCAGAAAACATATTTGCATTTGCTTAGTCTCAGCAAGAAGAACATCAGTGCAGTCAAGATGCTGACATCCCAAGGTAATAGATACATTACTCTAATACCCCTAAATCGTAACACTTTCTTTCAGTGTAAACAACCTTAGGAAATGGTAGACATGAAATCATAGCAAAGCAATTGTGTATGTTTAGTAACTTGAATTTTGAAATTAAAAAAGGATCTATTTCTTCATTATGTGTAAATCAGGTCATCTGATTGATTTTAGCAGTGGTATAAAAATACTGTGAAGAGTGTAATTCTACTTCCTGGAGTTTAATTTTTCTATCTTTAAATTGTCATCTTGGTTGTCTATTTGCTAATTTTGCTTTTATCCCCTTTTCTCCCTTTGGCTAATAATAGATTAAGCAGAGGTCAATGTAAGGCAATGGTGCATAACTGATGTGCAAGGGATGCCGGTAGAGATGAGCTTGATAATAAGCTCATCTTCAGTAAAGATAGACCTGAACATAATCCATTTGATGGACTGTGAACAGAAAGGATATATATCCTATTTTCGGTGGTGACATTTCACTTTGTTAAGGCAGCTTCCCTGTCTGGCCACCCAGAAGCCACTCTGACAGTCACACTTGCACCACCTGAGCTGGGACCGAAGCCCCTTTGCAGCTACACACATTAAACTCACAGTCAGACATCACAATCTTAAAAATAATTTAATCTCAGTGCAATAATTAAATAACAAAATAATAGCCCAAGCTGGCTGCCTCCAAGGAAACCCTGGGCTCTTATACCCTTACAGTCTAGCTGCACAGAAATCTCAGGGTCACTGTCTCCTGCCATGTCTCTGAGTGTCCAGTCACCTGGCTGGACCACACACAGATCCCTGATCCCTTTATTCATGACAGTTCAAGGCCTCTTCCCTCCATAGCTCCGTGTGCTGCTCCCCGTGCAGCTGCACACTGTGTTACCAGCACTGAATATACTCCTCAATATCTTAATGTGTGCTTTATGTCTGCAAAAAGAATTTCCTAGAAAACTTCCTTGCTTTAATAATGGGTGTATAATTTTAAAATTTTAGGAAATGTTTTTAAATTTTTAAGTTATAAGACACGGACAAAACACAGGATAACAACAGAATAACTGCTGTCTCCTATCGAAAAGTTCAGGCTTTCAAAAAGAAAATTTTTAGTCCTGTTGTACATATTCCACAAAGCATATATTTCGCTCAGAAAGTATCAAAGGCCAGGGGATTTTTATAATCTATTACTTCAACCAACTCAATGTGATTTTGAGAGGTCATATGGGCCATCATCCCCTGCTGAAACATCAAATATTTCAGATGTCAACTCCTTCCATTTTTTGTGCAAGCAAACCCCACTTTGTATTCTAAGTGGCTGCCATTAACTGGCCAATTAGTTAGAAATACAAATTAATTTTCATTGTGATTATTCTCAGTTGGGATCTATGGAAGTGGAATAGAATATATGAGACTATAAGACCTGGTTGTCTACTCATTAACCTGAAATTAAATTTAAACCACAAAAGCATAAAATTTAATTGTTATCTTGTATTTTTCTTAATTTATAATAGATGAGTGAAATTATTTGAATTATGCTTAGGTTTTACAGTATTTATTCCAATTTTATTTTGAGAAAGTCTTAAAATTATAAAATGGTTTGGGTTGAAATGGATCTTGAAGGTCATTAGTTCCAACCTTCCTGCAGAGAGAAGGGACAAGTTCCACTAGGCCAGGTTGCTCAAAACCCCATCCAACCTTGCCTTAAACACTTCCAGGGATGGGGCATTCACAGCTTTCCTGGGCAACCTGTTCAAGTGCCTCACCACCCTCACAGTAAAGAAGTGCTTCCCTATATCTAATCTTGATTACCTTCTTTTAGTTCAAAATATTACCCTTTGTCCTGTCCCTACAGGCCTTGGTAAAAAGTCTCTTTTCATCTTTCCTTTAAGCCCCCCTTAAAAGGCCACACTACAGTTTCCCTGAACCCTTTTGTTTTCCTTCCTGAACCTCAACTCTCAGCCTTTCTTCATAGGAGATAGTTTCATGGCCTTCATGCGATCGGTTTATACTTTCTTGACCACTGTGACAGTCTGAAACGGTTAATGGCTTAGACATGGCTAAACTCATCAAAGGCTTTAGTCCAGTGTAGCAAACTGCAAAGAAACAGCCATCCATCTGCAACCGCCAAAGCCCACCCCTTCCCAAATACGCCTGCTAACTGGCATTTGGATTGCGGAACTTGAGATAAGATAAAGGGGATACTATTGTTTCATCATCCAGGTCTGGGGAGAAGAATGTATCCACAAGTTACACTGGAAGAGAGACTGGAATGCTGGCCCCTGGAGCATTCATGGGGAAAGCTGACGATGTGCAAATACCTGCCCAGGTGCAGAGGGTGAGCACAGTCCACCTCAGGCTACAGCTGGGTGTTGAGTGAGATAAGGGAAGAAGCAAACCCTTCGAGGTTGGAACTGTCTCCTTGTCCTTATTCAAGTGAACTCAGCTGTGAAGCTCCCCTGCTGGGGCAGTACTGGAGAATTCACAGCCTGAAAGCATTCATCTCTGCTGACGGGCCGTAATGGGCCATAATGGACTCAACTGCACCAGGGTAACAGGCAGCTGTGTGGTCTTAGAAGGTGTCAAAGACACCCGAACTGCCCCTGATCCACAGGAAGCTCCCTGCACCAGGCGAGGGGAGCTGGGTGCGATATGACATGATACACAATAGATGGTCGTGTCCTGTGGGATTTTGCCCCACCACTTCTTCAGGATATCCTTCTCCCACTCCCCCTACCACTACTTCTTTGGGACCCTGTTCCCCCCACACCGCCTCTTTGAGATCCCCACCACCACCTGATGGATCTGGAATGCAACCACCGCCTCAACCAGGACTGCAACCACCACCTCAAGCAACAGACATCAAAATGGCAACAACCAAGTCTCATTGTGAGGTGTACACACTATGGGTAGTAAAATCTTTCTACTCTTATCCTCTCTTTCTCTTCCTTATGAATTTTCTTAAGTGATGTTTTTATGTTTTTATATTGTCATATTACTATAGATAAAAACAACCAAAATGGCTACACGCCTATTTTCCTGTGCAGCCAAATTATTCTACAGTAAACCCTACATGTGTATATCTACAAACATCAATCATTCAGTGTTGTTTCAGTCTAATTCTCACCAAGGGATCTATTAACAAGGATCTGGGTTACCCTCGCCTTCTAGGGTGGGTTGTAACAATTACATCCACTCCTTCACTGTCTTATTGCCATGACATGATTGCACATATATGTATATCAAAAACACATGCATACGCAAATTATTGTGTTTGAATAAAGAAGCTGGTTCATAGTAAGAAAGGTTTAAGGAAGGCAAATGGGATCTCACATACACCTCAGAAAGCTTTATCAGATACAGTGGATTTATTCTGGGAAAAGATGAATACCATACTTAAACATCATATGTAACAACCGGTTGAATGCTATCACTGAGTGAAATTAAAAATAAAAAATCATCATGACACTGAATAAAATAATTTGACATATAAAGAAGAAAATTAAACCAGGAAACTTCACTGCTTAAAATAAAATTCCATGCAACTTAGGAAAAATATTCATCTGGAAACAAAGTTTAAATATTCTATCACCAATGGACAAGCTCTCAATACCATCCAAGGTCTCCAAATCAAGTAGAAATACGCCCCAAATGTCTGAAATTAGTTCAAAAAAGGAAAGTCATGGTATCTTCAAATAGCCAGAGATTTTTAGCTTGAGAACAAATGTGTGTACACAACCATGTCTCTCTCATTCAGTGGCTGATTCTGCCTTTATTTCATCCTGATCAGTACTATACTTTCAGAGAACAATCCTGGAGTATAATACAGTTGAGACATTTATAAATACTTAGGTTTTTTTTTTTAAAAGCTGCTCTTGTGAATATCATGGGAATAGTTGCAGGAAAAAGTAGGTTAATTAAGAACTAGTTGATATTGTCCATTGTCCCTTTAAAGACTATTAATAAGCCAATGCAAGTTTTCTCTCTGAAATCTTGATAAATATGTAATTTATGTATTTCTGGTCTTGTCCATATAATAGGGCTTTTTTATCAATCAAAAATTTCTCCCTTTCTGCCAACTAGTTTCAAAACCAGTATCATCTCGTAGAAATGCTCTAAACTGTGAAGCCTTTGAGACGCTATTAAAAGGAAACAAAATAATGATTTAAAATATTCCCTTTTTTTAACCTTTACTATCTTTCATTTCATGTTTAAATAAACAAGAAAACCATTGTCTCACTATGTTACTAATAAACAAGATAATTTACATATATTTTCAAACAAGATCAGAAGAGGCCAAAAGATCACAGTTTAACCTAGAACCAATAAATGCTTAAAGAACAAATTTAATGCAATATAAACAAAACAGAATAAACAACTGAACTTAAAACTGCAAAAAAATCAAGTAAAACAGTAAATCAACAAATAGTAGAGGGTAATAAAAGTATATATCTACTATATATGATTTGTGAATGAAGATATATTCTGGAGTGATTAAACAAAATCTCCTATACTAAAAGAAAAAAAAAAAAAATATTCTGATAAAGAACACCAGCTGTCAGGAAATGGTTTGAATTGAGCTTTCTTGAGAAACACAAATACATTACCTCTGCAGAAAGGAAGAGTTTCAAACAGAACTTGTGCTTAGCATTAGTTACCAGGAAAAAGTCATGTGTATGTCTTTGTTTGGGGAAAAGATCTTGGGAACTGCTAAAAAAAAGTCTCCTGTTCTGTAGCAAGTAGGTAGGGACTCCTTCCTTATCCTAAATATATTTGACAGAAAAATCTCCCTGCAGTGTCTCTACCTGCAGCTCAGGTGTCAAAACTTAACATTAACATGAAATGTAGTGGATATATATAGCACAAAAATATTTGAACAAAACAATTAGAACTTAGTTGCTTTAGCAGGACATTTTAGAGACAAAAAGAGAATGTAGAAATCAGAAATACTCAGAGTGAGCACAGGTCAGTTAAGCCTATGAAAACTTTGGACAGAATCGTGAGGGAAAACTTATCATACCAATACAAAAGTGCATCTTTCTATCCTTTTTTATTTATGTTCACCTTTAAGAATTTTCAATTGATTAGCTCCGGCTAACAGTCAGACTCTCACCAAACTACTTTCTCACTCTTACCTTAGTAGAATAAATGAGGAAATAAGTACAGGAATAAGAAAGTTTGTGGGCCAAGGTGAAGACAGGAGCATTACTTATCATTACAAGTAAGACAACATTAGCTTGTGGAAGTTAAACTGAATTTATTGGCAGTTAATATTAAAATGTAGTTACTAATTCATGTAGTGGAAAACAGAAAGGAAAACATTAAGATAGCATCTTTTTTCCTCTCCTTTTCCAGGCTCAAGTTGTCTCCTTTGCTCCTAACTCCTCTGTCCTCTCCTAAGCAGTGCAGAGGAGATGAGGGACAGGGCAGGTGCAGTCAGTACTTTGTGATCTCTCTCTGCCACTCCTTCCTCTCATGCTTTTCCCTGCTCTGGTGTAGAATGCCCACAGGTTGCAGGGGGAAATCCAGTCCTCAATGGGTCTCTATCTCTTCCATTTCTCAACCTTTTTGATCACTCCTCTCTGGAGAAATTTCTGCCCTTTCTTAAGCGCTCTTTCCCAGAGGTGCCACATCCATAGCAAACAGGCTAAACTGGGGCTTGCAGCTGGTCTTTTAGAGCCAGCTGGAGCCAACTGGAAGTGCAAGAGTCCAGGGACCCTTCCACCAGGGACCATCCCTGCAGCGCCTTCCACCTTGATACCTACACCCAGTGCAGAATTTATCAGTCTTCACAAATATAAATGAAATTGTAAATACCAGTGTTGAAGTTCTGTCATAGAACCACAGAATGATTTGGGTTGCAAGGGACTTTAAAGATATCTGATTTCAACCCCACTGCCATGGACAGGAACACCTTCCACTAGACCTGATCACGCCATGATAAAAATGAAAAAAATGCTCTGAAAGACTGAAATAGAGTCCCAAAGCAATTCTGCTTAGATTTCACGGATTATTTGTTGTCTTATTAGATGTTAATTATCTATGTGGATAAGAGAGGTTCTCTGTTTTGGCATGGTTTTTGCCATTGAAAGACCTCTCAGAAAGCCCTCACAAAATGAGCCCCTTTAGTCAAGATAGCTTGAATGAGAGCATTGCCACAGGCTGCTGACTTTTTAGCTCTGCTTCTGGTGCTGAGCAGACGTGATTTTAACTGAAAAAAAATTATTTGGAGCCTACAAATTGATCTGTAGTAGTAATGGGTCAAATACAGCTGATATTCATAAATGCTCAATAAAACAGATTTTAGAAAGAAATAGCTTCCAGCATACATCAAAGAAGCGTATAAATGTTTCTGTGCATTTTAGTTTTCAAGTAGTTTATAATGTTAGCTATAACAATATTTACTCAAAGTTTTTAAATAATGGTGATTACCATGTGTTGGAGGTTGAGGGGGTGGGGGGAAGTGGAATTTTTACCATTCTGTTGCCAGGTAACTAATGATCGGTACTTAGCGGGGCATTTACTCTCACAAAGGAGACAAAGACTTTCTGGCTGGGCAGAGAAGGCAACAAGAGATTTGGGAACTCGATAAGCTCACTCCTCGCTGGAGTTTGGAGGAGAGAGGAGTGGGAAAGAACGGCTGTCTGGTTTTTTTTGGCTGCGACTGCAGGAAGAGAAGCCTGGCTCTGCACTAGCTTTTCTCTACCTGGTGAGTGAGTTGCTCGGGGCACGGGACTCCAATCCTCTTTTCCCCTCCGGGAGGGTGCATCTCCCAGCTGCGCTCCAGTGGAACGNTCCAACCTCGCGCCACAGCGCCACCTGCAGCTCCCCGGGAGTCATCGCACCTGCTCTGCTGGGCTGGGAGCCAACAGCGCCCCTGCTGGCAGTGACCGTGACTGCACCAAGCGGGAAAGTGCCTGGTAGCCCAGGGACATTTGCCACTGAGTTTTTGGTTTTTGTTTATTTGTTACTGATTGTTTACCTCATTATAGATACTAGTAAAAAACTCTTATTCCTTTTCCCATACCTTTGCCTGAGAGCCCTTGATTCTAAAGTTACAATAATTCGGAGGGAAGGGGGTTCACATTCTCTGTTCTAAGGAAGGTTCCCACCTTCCTTAGCAGATACCTGTCTATCAAACGAAGACACCATGGCAGGTTTGTGTCAGTGTGATATAGACAATCAGTCAGGCCTCTCCATATTTGTATTTCAGCATTCATCCTCCATAGCAGAGAGGATGCTCTGTTGGTTGCCAGTATTTTTTCAGTTGGAGCATAGTGGGCCTCAGATCCTCTGTATCCCTGACTCCAGAAGCCATGGGGGCCGACCTCCACTCTCCCCTGGTGCTTTTTGCCAGAGCCTCCAGCAAAAGTCGCTCTCCCCAGCTGCAATGTAGAGCACGTTTTAACCTCTTGCCCTGTCCAGGCTGGCTCAAGGGCTACTGCATGAGCTATCTCATGCTGATTTGTTTAATGGCACGTCATTGCTCAGGGCCTCTCTTCAAATCATTTTTCTTCCTTACCACTTACGAGAGAGCTGACAATCAGATTGAAATTTGGAATGTGCATTTTCCAATAAGCCACAACATCCAAGAATGGTTATGTTTCCTTTTTGCTAGTTGGGGAAGACATTGCTGTTATTTTGGTGATAGCAGCTATTGGGATCTGATGACATCCACCTTGCCATCCAGCTTGATTCCTAAAAACTGGATGTTCTGTGTAGGTGCCTTGAGCTTACTTTTTTTAATGGCAAAACTGCCTTCAGAAGGACTTAGACTATTTTATTTTTTCTTTTGTCAGAAAATGCTGCCCCACACAACAATATTATCAGTGTATTACAGGTGTTCCAGAGGTTCACTCTGTTCCGGTGGAGAGTGAAATATATATCTTAAATATATATTTTATATTAATTTATTTCTGTCAAACTATTCACAAGGTCTTTGTATCTTTATATTTCTTGCTAAACCTTAAGTGAAAATTGGATGTGCACTTTCTATTTTACACGTACTTTACATACGTAGCTGAGACACAACTATTTTTAAAAGTTATACGATAGAATATTCAAAGTAGAACAAAATAATTTGCATATTTTATAATCCTCACATAGGTTTATAGCATTTCCAAACTGGAATTAGAATTAAAATTATTCAAGAATATGTGTGGTAAATTTATATGGTATTACAGCTATTGACGGACAAAGTAAGAAGCTGAGAGATGTTGTAAATAGTGTGCTATTATCCTTTAAAATTTTGACACACTTCTCACAACAAATCTGTGAATAAGTCTAAGAATCTACTTCATATAGACACACTATATGCCATCTCGCAATATTTCGAATCCATGATGACTTTTATAATATGAAACACTTTCTGTCACATACTTTTTCAAAGTAAAAATGTATGCTTTATGAACTACTCATGAAGCTTATTTCAAAAAATGTTCCTCAAATACGACACCCAATCACTAGAGTTACTCTGGTGGCCTGAGGTTTCTGCTTTAAAATAAATCTGCAGCAAATCAAGTCTTTCCATGAATTATCTCCAACTCTATTAAAGTAGAGTCTATATCTAAAGTATTTAAGTAATTTAGAGCATGTTTAATTGATATTAATGGTGAATTTTTAGGATTTGTTCTTTATGTTGATTGTAAGCAACAACAGGGAAAGACTTAATAGAAGATGTTTGGGGACCTTAAGGGAGCCTCTGAAGAGTTTTTTATTTTGCTTGACAAATATATACCAAGATACCAGACACACCTTTAGATGTGCCTGTCTTTCACCATTAATGGTGAAGGGAGATTAGATTTTGGTGTCCTTACTGGCATTATTTAGGAAGACTGAGGCAGACAGCAAGATTTCTTGAGCTTGTTGTGCCATCTCTTGAATTCACATTTAAAATGTTAATTATTATAACACTTACCAATATCCAATAAAATAAATCACAGTGCCACAGAAAATATTTTGTCTGTTAAGCTGTATCCCACTTATTTATCTACTATGCTAGGAAATGGTATCTTCCCAAGAAAATGACATAGGGAACTTGTGTTTATGCTGTATGATATTTTATTTATTGGAAAGTTTAGAACATTTTGCTGAGGGTATTTATTATGTATTAATTTTCACTGCCTCTGTAAAGATAGCTTTCCTTTTGTATTTCCTAATAGCAATTCACTGGCAATTTATCAGATACTGAAGACTTGTCTAAATTTTGACAGACTAGAATCTTAGGAAACCTTATACTACCATAAATTACGCAAATGAAAAGACCACTATTAATGGTCTGCCACACCTATAAAACTCAAGCACTTCATATCCCTTTCAAATATTTTACTGTAGATCACAATTCACTGAAGTCTGGATTGACAGACAGTACTAGGCACTGGCTGACAGACAGGGAAAATAAATGCCTAATATACAGATATAGTGCTCTAATGAGCTACATAGTCTGCATGCTTACTTCCCAGCCATCAAAAGCTGTGAGCTAGACACCAGCAGGCTTTGTGCAGACAGCTAGGCTCTACATGGGCTGAAACAAAACATGGTTCAAAATGTTCAGAGATGTTTAACTTCTAAAACAGTTCTATAAGACTAGTTTTATTAACTAGGCTTAATTTAGACAATAGCAAGATGTGTCACTGCTCTAAAGTGTACACCCAATTAAAAACTTACTTTATATTTTCAATATTATATTTCTCATAGGCTACTATTGGCTAGTTCATAGTTTATTTATTTACTGCTTGGAGTCCCAGCAAATTTACAAATGCAAAGGCTTGAATACAGAATAGTAACTCACTTTTGAAGACTTTTCATCCAGAAAATAATTAGATATGTCTCTTTCTATACAGATAACAATGTGATCGGTTAATATATTTGGACACCTGCATTTTAATATACATCTGTAGAATACCAAGATATGGCAGATGAAAAAACACGTGGTAAATTGATTACATCTGCCACAGAATCACAGACTTGTTGAAGTTGGAAGGCAGTCCTTGGGATTATCTGGTCCACCTTCCCAAGTCCAGAGCAGTTTGCTCAGCACCACAACCAAAACAGACTTTGAATATCTCTAAGGATGGAGACTACTCAACCTCCCTGGGCAAGCTGTGCCAGTGCTCAGTCACATATTAAAGTGATGCCTTATGTTCAGATAGGACCTCCTGTGCTTCAGTTTGTGCTTCAGTCCTTTGCAGAAAAGGACTGGGGGGTCCTGCTGGAAACTAGGTTTAGCAAGAGCCAGAATGTGCCCTTGCTGCAAAGGAGGCAAAAAGTATCCTGGGCTGCTTCAGGCAGTGCATTGCCAACAGGCTGAGGGAAATGATCCTCCCTCTTTATTCAGTGCTCCTGAACCCACACCGGGAGTATTGTGTTCAGCTCTGATCTCCCCAGTGCAAAAGAGACACAGACATACTGAAAGGGCCACAAAGATGAACAAAGAATTGGAGCGTCTTTCCCATGAAAGACAGAGTAAACTGGGATTTTTTATCCTGGAGAAGACTCAGAAGACAATTCATCAGTGTATATAAATACCCCAAGGGAAGGTGCAAAAAGGATGGAGACACGGTCTGTTCAGTGGTGCCCAGGGGTCAGGACCAGAGGCAATGGACATAAGCTAAAACCAGCTGGTTTAGTACAGACATAACAAAACATCTTTGACTGTGAGGGTGACAGCACTGCCACATGTTGTTCAGAGAGAGTGGGGAGCCTCCCCTCCATAATATCTACATGTGGTCTGGGGCAATCTACTTTAAGTGGTCCTGCTTGAGTAGGTGAAGCTGGTCAGGATGGCAAACAGAGGTTTTCCAATCTCAGCCTTCAGCTTCTACAGCTCTGTGACACAGTGTTCCGGATGGGGTCTTAGCAGTGTTGTGCAAAGGGGAATGAACACCTCTGCTGACCTGCTGGCAATACTTTGCCTGATGCGGATCAGGATACCATCAGCCTTCTTTGCTGCAAGGGCACCCCCAGGTCCTCTTCTGAGAATCTGTGATCGAGCTGGCAGGCCTTCAGCACCTAATGCTGCATGGGATTATTCCCCAGGTCCTCTTCTGAAGATCTGTGATCAAGCTGGCTGGCCTTCAACACCTAATGCTGCATGGGATTATTTCTCCTTCAGTGCCGAATCTTGCACTTCCCTTGGTTAACCCTTCATGAGGTCTCTTTCGGAATTCATGCTCACTTTTTACAAGTAACTTCTTGCTCTTAAAGTATCTGGAAATGGTTTCCAGGATTAGTTTCCTCATCTGTTTTCCAAACATTGAGGTGAGGCTGATCATCCTGGGTTCCTCTTTTCCTTTTTGAAGATACTTACCAGTATCGACTCAGAGATGCTCCACTCTGGAGCTTTAGAAAGAAACAAAAATAGTTTTCTTGGGAACACAAGGTGTTAATAGCTCTAGATGAGATACCACATGCAGTAAAAGCTAAACAGGGTTTATTTGTTGTCTGAAAGTGCTATTGTTTTTTTTCTTTTTTTTTTTGGTGTCACTCAATCTCCTGTACAAGAAGGAAATGCCTTCATTGAAACTATTGTCAAAATGTTAAAATATGTCTTGTTGAACTAATATCCAAATTATTGCCTTTGTTTTGGTATTGCTAATTATTATTTCAATTTGAATTACTGCCGAAACAAATGTCCTGTTAGGAGAATTCTAGAAGAAAGTTTTATTAGAGTGTCAAAGCCTAATTTTAATGAGTACTAAAGGTTCTTGCAGAGTTTACTGTTATCACCAAGTACAAGCGTTGCCCTTTCTTCTGACAGTGGTTTTCTGATGATGATACCACCATTACATCTGTTCTGAGCATTGTGAGATGTCTGAGGACTGTCATTGACTTCCCAGCAGGCAAAAAAATCAATGAAACAGAGTACATTCTCTTAGAGTTATTTCCTTTATAGATGACAATCAGAAGACTCACAAATAGAAACAGCTGAGAACTTTCTCCTGACTGCAGAAAATTGAAATATAATCAAGCAAAATAAATATTCTGGCCAGGATTATTCCTTGTTATGAGTGCTTGTAAGACAATTAAATGGAAGAGATATGACAAGTGCAAAAATACATAAGGATGTGGCTGATTTTGGTACTAGTAATAGACATTCTCCTGGATGCAAGAAAATATTTATCTGGATTTTAATTAGCGTGGTAATATATTTCAAGCTGGACAATGTATCAATTGACCATAATCTCTTTTCTCGATTTTCTATTTTAGTAGTGTAGAAGTCCTTCCTGTAGAGGAAATCTTGCTAAATGAAAATACAGATTCAGCAAGAGGCTTTGTTCAGAGGCATCAGGGAACCCCAGTTAAAACACCTCTTTCAGTAAGTATTAGCTTGTATATTGCTGTATCATCTCAGACAAATTTTAACTCTAAATATTTGCCTCAGAGAAGAAAGTGAAGTCTCTGTCATCTACCAAGTTCACAATATTAGAAATCCATCTATATTGCATCTTAAAATAAGCACACTCTAGAGCTCAGCATTTATAACATAATGTGAAAAACAATTATGTAGCTCTGTCACAGCGCAACCTGATGGCTCATTCTCTAAAGGAAACCCATTGGATCTCAGAAACAAGCTGAGCTTCCATTGTTTCCTTGTGAATTTTATTAATCCACAGACCTATATTTTGACTAGTATATGAATGTGTATATGTATGCTTCCATATGTTGGTTTTAATATATAAATCTACAATTTTTGAATAGGCAAGGTAGTTATCTTCCTTTTTTCCCTTACAGCAAAGGTTCTTCTTTTTCTACCTCTTTTCCACTATCCAATTCCTCTTTCTTGATGCAGCTGAAACTCCACACTACTTGAAATCAATTGGGTTTCTACCATTGATTTGAAAGGAGTCAAGGTGTCACTCATGAAGTTCATACACTGCAAATAGTTACAGAAAGCAAGCTTTCACACTTTTCGCTATCCTAAAACTTCTACCTACCATGATTACTCAGCCAGCTTTGCATTTTGCATTCAGCAATTCTTTACTATTTTATAAAAATAACTTAGTCTTCTTTGCTCTTGTATTTTTTTTTGCTTGCTTTAAGCCCCAGAATTTATAAAAGTCAAATTTAAACAACCACTTTCTAAAAAAAAAAAAAAAAAAAATCAAGAAGAGCCCCCTCACCCCCAAGTTTAGTTAATTAGACTATTAAAGCATTCTATTGAACAAAACATGAAAAGTTGAATTTATTTTTTTTAATACATAGGAACATTAGTGTTTTTCTTCTTAGCTTCATTCACATAAATTGGGATTAAATTGTTGAATTGGATGGTTGAAAATGGCTCTTAAGGACAGGAAGGACTAGCTCTTTTGAGAGTTCAGGGAAGGCCACTGGTAGGGATTCAGAGGGGGTATCTGGCTCTTGGATACCTCAGAGCAGCATCAAGCATGTTTTAAGTGCTAGACTATATTTTCTTTATGTCACACAGCTACTCTGTGGCAATTCCAAATACAAATCAAGTCTTAAAAAAATCAAGATGTGGTAAAGTACACATTTATTTTTTAACAAAAGAAGAAAGTAGTAAGCAAATTCAGTTATTTGTCAGAGTTGGTTTCTAGATCAACTAATTGTAAGAGAGTCATGCATTTAAAAGATCACTCTGAGATCTACAGTTCTCTGATGCTATATTTCCTATTACATATTTTCTCTCTCTTTTCTATCAATGCAGAAAGCAGGTATACAGCTGCTGCCAGCTGGCTTTTCATGGAAAAAAGTACAGTATAATGTAGAACATTAAATCCCTAATTCCTTAGGGTGTACGATATATAGTATATAGAATTTACTATCTGCCAGAAAGACTAAACTAAAAAACCAAAAACCAAAAAACAAAAACTAAAAATGAAACCAGACTTTCTTCTGGATTTTTTAACAAGTGTTAGAAGTTCGTTGAGGAGAAAACTTTCCAAAGGATCAGATTAACATCATAAAGGGGTACTATCAGCATGACTGAAAAAACTATCTAAGCTTGAACATATTGTCACTTTAAGTTTGGGAGTTTAATAGATATCTCTAACTAGGGAAAGAGAGTGTAGAAAACACAGTACATCCCCATTTAGGAAAAAAAGGGTGAAAATTTTTATTTTAACAATACAGTTATTACAATTTTTATTTCTGTTTACATTTCCTTTTTTGCAAAAGGTGCCCAACATCTAGTGTCAGAGATGCTCTGCATGAAATTATAATACTAGACAAGTAAACAGGCATGCCTAGCCTTTGCTTTTCTGAAAAGAAGGCCTCGGATTAAAATAATGCATTTGTAATGAGTCAGAAAGAGCTCAGATAGTTTACTTAGTTAAATTTTAGTTTCCAGGGTTTTTTTCTTTTTTTTTCTCCTGTTCCTAATGTATTACAAATCCTCATAAAGGAAATTAACTTTTTTTTCTAGTTTATCCACCAAAGTGTGCTTTTCAGTATATTTCATAAGAATTAAACTTACTGCCTTTTATGAAATAAGTGTTAACTTAACATAATGGGCAAGAAAATGCATGGAAGATGCGCAGATTATATCTTCAACCTCTGTTATGCAGTTCCACTGCCTGCGATCCAATGTCTCCTTGGATACAATCCAACTGTGTTTTGGATTGGTTCAGACTTCTGAGAAAATGGATGAATTGTGAAAAGAAGCTGCAAGAAAGTGCTTTGGAAAGAGCCATAAATGATCACAAGGGTAAAAATGCAAGAAAAAGTAGAATAATTGAGATAGGACAGACAACACCTAAGGGATTAAAGATGGAAAATACTGAAGCGAAAGCGTAAAAAATCCCAAGGAAAAAAATTATATGTAAAGATGATGATATAACAACTCAAAAGATCAGCCCATCCCAAGAAGAAAGAGAGGCCACCCTTCCCCCCCAGTTAATGACTGTCTGAATCAGCACAGATACATGACATACCTCATCTCAAATAGCAAACATATTAATTGTTAATCTGGAGTAAATTAGTTTCAGTCATCTATTGAATATATTTACACAAAAAAATAATTGCATTGCAATCCTAAATTCTGCAAAAACTTCCTGCAAAATCTCTTTGCAGCTTGGAAAATTTGTCTGTATTCTGCCAGAGAGACAAAAAGTTATAAGATCACCTGACCTGATATCTCAAAAATGCAAAATAAAATGCAAAATATGCAATTTCACATCTGTGAAAACAAAAAGATTACATTGTTAGAAATCTTTAGTCCATTAAACAATCCAGAGTTCTTCAATGACAGATTAAACAGTTTTGTGTGTTTTATTGAAAGACTTCCATCAATTTGACAGTGTCTGGCTTAATTCTTTGGATGTATAGCCTTTTTTTTTCATTCAAGATTATAAGTAAATTAATTTAAGGGAAATTAATTTTCTGCCTTTTTNAAAATTTTTTTTTTTCTTTTTTTTTTTTTTTTTTTTTTTTGTAATATCTAGCTTAAAATGCAATTGTTTTTAATTATGAACTTGCCCTTGGTAACTTCTTCCAAATAGCATTAATCTTTTATGGTAGTATTCTTCGCATGCTACATCACGTCAAGAAATATAAATGTTCCATCACTATTTTTATGTTACTTTATAGCTCTGGAAGGACTAGCAATTTATTAGCTCTTTTACATTGTCATCATTATCATGTATTTCACATAGTGAATAAATGATGAACTGTGGTCACAGAAAGTATTTTATTAGTTAAAAAACCACCACCCTGTCAGAAAGTGTGAAAAGCCATAGCTCTGCTTTTACCTGAATCCTAGGACAACAGAAAAATGAGCTATTTTGTGCTTTTGGCACCATTCAGAGAATGCTGAATGGTACCAGCTGAACTCAACTACAGTTCAGCTTGCTTTACACAACCAAATGTGAGGCTATGTGTTTGAGGCTCTGCAATCTCTTATTTACATGAATCCCATGCACTGCTTTAGGAGCAAGAGTGTAATTTCTAAATATATTTTTTTAAATGGTATTTTAAAAAAAAATTAAGAAAAATTAGGAATCACAAGTGTCACTGATCATGATATTAAACAGGAATGACAATAAAACTTGCTAGCAGAAGTATTTTCAGGCTTTCCATGTTTCACAAATTGAAAAGTATATTTCTTGTCCTATGAATGTGAATATTAAATGAGTTACAGGAGTTAATGATCATGTTAAATTAATTTTCCTGTCTGAAAACAGTTGTAGTAACAAGTCAGAACAGCTTGCGAGTTTAGGCATTGTGAAGGGAAAGAGGGAGGGAGAGAGAGCGGGTGGGAAGGAAGGAAGCAAGGAAGGAAGGAAGGAAGGAGCAGACAGAGAAAAGTTTGATATACATACCTTCATATTGGCTTGTGCTTATATTACACTGGACACTATTTGTAGGATTCATGGAAGAGTACATATTTTACTGAGCAGCTCGTAAAGGAATTTGTGTTCCAAGAGCATACTACTCAACTTCTCAGAAAACAACATAAATACAAATAGTCAATGATTAACCTGTTATTAATGATTAACCTGTACACATCCCACAGCAATACATGAAGAAGATGAAGATAGTTTCCAATTCCTTCATCAAGATTAGATTATTAATACATAAAATTGAAGGCATAAATCTACAAGAATCAGGTCAGCGAGTCAATAGCCAAGTATCTGAATTATAGCAACAGTTTATATGACAATCAACAAATATTCACAATTACAGCTGATATGTTCACAGAGAAAAAGCCCACTACATGAAAATACATGTGTGAAATACATAGTTATGAACTTTGATTGGTAAAAAAAATACATATTCTGAATGAGCAGGTAGAAATGTCATAATTAAGCAGTGGGTTGTATTAATTGCTCAGAAATATTAGAGACAGAGTTTAGAATTATTTGATTACTATAGCAATTATTTAAAAACAGACTAGATAAGATGCTATCACAACACTGATTGATGTATGGCTATTATGTTGAAAAGGTACAGGCTTCATAAATAATCATGAAGGCCAATGACAAGGGTTACGATCAGACACACTTCTTGTCTCTCTATTAACTCTATCTTATCAAATACTATCAATTACTAAGAGCTGTTCTTGATGCATTACTTAAGGAAGGATTGAAAGAGGAAGTTAAGGATCATGATTTGAAAAAAATATATGAACTTTTCAATAGATGTTCTGCAATCAATTCAATGTATATAAATCTTATTAACTTATGATTAAGGATACACTCTTTTAGACCATACAACAAATAATCATAAAACCACAAAAATTTGTCTCAGAAGAAAGGTAATGTATCATTATTTCTCAGGACTGACCTATTATTTAACCTTCTGGAGGACAGGAGAAGGTCAATCCTGGTAATGCACAATTCTGCAAACACTTTCACTTAGTTTATATCAAAATAACATATATACACAATGATTTAAGCATCTCTTTGCTGTTAGTGTCTCTAAATTGTTGCATGAAAATGCAGTTCTAGTACATGAAACTCTAGGAGGTGGTCAAATATTATATTATATCTATGTGAATTCCTCCTAAATTTTTGTAATTCCCAACTGATGAGCCCTTACTACTGATCTATTCCAGATACAGTAGTAGAAAGGTTTGCTATTAGGTTAATCAGGAATATGCTAGCAATTTTTTTCTTCACAAAATGTTGATTCATCAAAACATTTTTGCTTTTAGTAGAAATGTACAGATTTTGAATGTTGTATTGATCACAAAATATTTCCTAATTCTATCTCCCTACACATCCCCACCCAAATCACCAAACCACATATTCAAGTCATGGATGATAGTAACTTCTTGGGAAATCAAAACTCTTCAAAAATATTTTCTGACACTTTTCTGTTCAGCTAGATTTCATCCTATCCTTGGCTTTCACTTAAAACTACATGCTTTTTTGCATACATATTCTTGGACTTAACAGGAAGGAGAGGACAGCATGGAGGTGTATTGAAGTCTATCAAAAGGCAAAAAATGCCTTTGAACAACTCTTTGCAAGCAGTACAGAGAGAGAGAGCATGGAGTTTGTATTGCAAGGGCTTTGCTTGCAGCAGAATGAAAGTAGCTCCTAGAATTAAGAAGTTCAGCTGTGGGTACCTTCTGAGTCAGGAGCACCACCCTTTGGGGTATTGATAAATCAAAGTTATTCTTTGAAAAGGGTGCTAAAGCCAAAAGCCAAGGAACAGCCATAGTCTAGAAACAGGAATGGTGGGTTATGCTTCCAGAGAAGTGAAAACCATAGAGGATGAACAGCTCAAAGAACAAATAATTCCATAGAACTAAAAGGAATAAAAGCTCTGGTCTTAGTTATGATGGGAGGAGTAGGGAACATCCTTCTTGGATTGTGTTCTAGGCACCATGATTTACACACATTCTTTACATCCCTAACGCCTTTGAAGTTTTTCTTCTATGGAACTTCACATTCTCCTGTCAGTGCCTTTTCCAAGCTCTTCCTGCAGCTGTAGCTAGTCAGTGACTGTAACATTGAGCTAGCCAAAAGCACTGTAATCAGGGTCTGTGCAGTGAGCAGCCATAACTCAAGAAATAAGAGGTTTTCTTAGGGAATGAAGATATACTAATAAAAGCTTCTCATCAATTCATAGAAAACTGTGAACATAAACTGTGTGGGGAGAACAGTCATAGTGACCATGCGTGTTGAAAAGGGATGTCTATCAGAAATGAACTGATTTGCAAGTGGGTATGAAGATATTTCCTACTCTGTCTTAAACCAAATGTAAAACAATACCAATGACTTAGACTTATTCAAATACCTGTTCCTTAAGGAAAAGGACCATGAAGGGGACTGTCATAAATTAATTTAAAATATCCTCCCAACATTGCTGCTGCAGCTCTCAACTAACTTCAACAGCCTTCTGCATTGTTCAAACTCATAGCTGGGAGGCTGGTTGGTCAGACAACCACTCAGAAAAAAACCTGCAAGGAAAAATAGTAATACAGCTCAGATACTGAGGAGATGGAGACACAAATTTGTCATCCTCTCTTTGAGAAAGATAAAAGAACCATATGATTCTTCACACAGGAATCCAGTGTTGGGGTAGGGAAAGTTTATGAGGTAGATTTTCTTTATAATGCTGTGAACCATCTGTGTTGTAGAGATATTTGGCACCAGGTAAACTGTATCTCACTCTCTAAAGCTTCCTAAACCCTAATCCACTCCAAAACAAACCAATCAACCAAACAACCCACCCCTATGGGAGCATTAGTAATTTGTGCACCAACTTCCCCCATCTATCGATTCACAAATATTTTACTCTACTGATTTACTGAAACAATAATTATCAGATGTTTAATTTCCATCAGAAAAACATTGAACTTAGACACTGTCAACACTTAACATTGGAAAGCTGACACTTCATATCAACTAGAACATTTATTATGTAAGTCCAGGACCCCTATGATACAGTCACCAGGATCTATCAAACAAAAAAGTGACTTCAATAAAACAGTAAATGCAGGAGGTGGTGCTGACTTAAATTGCCATCACACTGTTTTCAGCTATTGACTGTGAAAACTGACAGTGCTTGAATAGCGTCAGATTTTTAAAGTCTGAAATACGAAGCAGGAGAGAAATTGAACAGTTATGACACTCTTAAGACTTTGAGATCTCCAAATTCCACTGACTGAAATAATTTTATTTCAGCATTTGATATATATATATGTGATATATATGTGATATAATTTTATAAATACAATTTTATAAAACCGGGTTATGTTTTCATGGTATAATTTTATTGAATTTGAAAAGTATTTCATGTAATAATATATTTAATAATTAAATTAAATATTTAGATTAATTATTCTAGGATTCAACTACCATAAATGTTTATTACTTGTTTGCAAAAATTATGTTTTGGCTTCATTAACAAAATATTCTTTTTTGGAGTGAAATATTTATAGAATTTTTTATATAACAAGGCAGATGGATTACTCTGAAAACTTAACAGGTACATGCTATTTAGAATCTCCTAGAAGACAAGTCTTGACTACTGTGACTAAAATGGCAGATGTTACTCTTCATTTCCAAAAGCAATCTCAGATTTTGCTTGCCTTCTCATTCAAATGTTTTCTTGACAGACATATTAAATTAGCTTTCTATTTGGTTTGAAAATTAATCCTATGGGTCTTCTTGCAAGCATATTTATTTTGAAGACAAATGTAACTAGGTGAATATTGATATATTTCATGAGCTGTTCTGTATTTGATGAAAAGAAACCTGATATAACTCCCACTAATGTCTGCAAGATTCTTTCCTTTGGTAACTATATTTGTTAAAGCAGCTATCTTGCACCAAAAAAAAAAGTAGGTATAATATTTCACTCTTTTTCAGGTGTCTGGGGACTGATATTAATAATATGCTCATCCTTGATGATTTATTTTCAATTTTATTACATTTAGGTTTTATTTTCCTGAAGTCACACTATTTTATGAGACATTACCTTTTCCTCATCTCATTTCTCAACATTATTTTCATTGTAAAGAATGTTTGAATAGTATTTGAAAAGGAAATGGGTAAACTGTTCCATGACAGTTCAATTCATGATCTTTCATGTCCTTTGTTCAGCTTTACTGAATCTCACCACAAAACAGCATTGATTTGTGTTGCTGTTTCAGCATTTAAGAAATATAGACTAAAACTATGTTACATTAATCATTGTAGAATCCTCTAGGAACAAAGTTTAGCATCACATAGATAAAATGCAGAGAACAAGAAACTATGTAGCTCAACAGTAAGGTAAAGTCTGGTGACTGTAGATTTATTTGTAAACATTAGAGTAATTATGAAATTATTCTCATGCAACTCACTTATAACTAAACTGACATTCAAATGGAGTCAGCACATAATTTCTCTCCATGTTGCACATGCTATGGACAGTTTGTTTGAAAGCAAACAAGCAAGAAAACATAGTTGATTTCTTTGGTCCCTTGGATATATAACTCTCATGTGGGGGATGTCTAAAAAAGGGGCCATTAGTCACTGTCCAGATGCAAATGAGGTTTCTGTTGCAAGATTCCGAAACAGAAACTTTAGCAGGGGTGGTTCTGACTCTTCTACTGAAGTCTCATGATGCAGGTGGCTCGCAGCCTTATGTGACCAACTCAGCTCATGTATGATCCACCACCACAAATTTTCTTAATCCACATATAATGCATCTCCTAACTTTCTTAAGTATGTACAAAAGACTGTTCTATGTGGCCATTTCTGCATTTGCAGGAAGTTTTTATTTCTTCATTATAGGTCCTTTATCTATACCTGATTTGATCAACTTTGTAACATGAACACTTAGGGGAGTTTCTGGAAAGATGGGTCAGATCCTCCATCAAGGACATTAGCTCTCATACATAAGCACACAACTTTATCCTTCCAGAGAAGGAGTAGCCTGGAGGGAATTTTCAGGGCAGTCTGAAATTACCACCCAGAGAGCTCCTGCCCCAATTAAGTCGTGAGTGTTCCTGAGAGTTCCGCAAGTTACCCGGTACCAAGCTGCTCCAAACCTGTCTATAATTGTCTCAAACCTGTCTATCATCTCATAAATGGAAATGTCTGGCTGGGCGGTTCCTGGACCACCCAGAACTGATTTTCCTCAGGAATATTCAGGTCTTTGTTAGAAATTGTTCATTTGGAACATTATCCCTTTTTTTTTTTTTTTTTAATAGATTGCATATTCTAAAGTTATAATTTGCACACAGAAGAAATACTGATCCCTCATCCCAGCATGATTTTATGGCTGAAGAATGTGTCTGTCTTCAACAACCTACAGAACCTTATGAATCTCAGAGTATTTTTAGATTACCATTTAAGAGTAATGTGACTATTTATATTGAGAAATTTACATTTTTTCATTGGAATAATGGGTTTTCAGTATATATGTTACCAATTTCCTTTCCCCCCCTACTCTAAACTGTGCAAGTGCATCTGATACCAATGCCTCATTTGACCCTTCTAGCAAAAAATAATATAAAAATATTAGTGATGTCCTGGTTTCAGATACGGTAGAGTTAATTTCTTAGTAGCTGTTACAGTGCTGTCTTTTGGATTGGGAATGAGAATGGTGTTGATAACACACTGACGTTTTGTTTCTTTGTTAAGTCATATTTATCTTCAGTCAAGGACTTTTTCCTTGTTGTATGCTCTGTCAGTGAGGAGTTGCATAAAAGAAACTGGGAAGGAGCACAGCCAGGACAGGTGACCTGAATTGACCAAAAAGATATTCCACACCATAAACGTCATGCCCAGTATATAACTGGAAGGAATTACCCAGAAGGGGTAGCTGATCTGGGTTCAGGAAGAGCGGTCTGGCATTGGTCAGTGAGCAGTTAGCAACTGTATTGTGCATCACTTGGTTTTCCTTTTTTGCCACAATTTTTATTATTATCATTTATTATTGTATTTATTTTCAATTATTAAACTGTTTTTATCCCAACATACAAATTGGTGCCTCCTCCTCATTTCACCAGGGAAGGGGAGAGAGAGGGGGGATTAAGCAAAATGCTGCATGGTGCTTAATTTCCAGCTGGGCTTAAACCATGACAGACATGCTCACATGAAATAATATTTATGCCAAATACCAAGGAGAAGAAGTAGAAATAGAATAATAATATCCAAGAGCCAAAAAAAAAGTATGCTAAAATTTCTCAGCATTTATATACTCATACACATTAAACTTTACATTTCTTTCACATTTTACCTGGTTATACCAAATATAGCTATAAATGACACTGTATGTAAATACTTCTATGTTTCAATAACATTCTTTTCCACTTACGTAAATTTTACTCACTAAACTGTTAAAGAATTTGGATTTTATTATTGTTTGTTTACTTCTACCTGGAGCTTTAAAAAATGTTTGCGCTTTTGGATGTGTATATATATATATATATATAGTATACTGCCTATATATATTAAATGAAATTGTCCTTAAAATTGAACTATTTCCTTAATTTAAAATTGGATTAAGATTAAAAATCTTTGTCTACATTTTCTATTTTTCTTACTAATCAGAACTTGTTTATGAATTTCCTATTCAATTATTAAGATACACAGAAAAGTCGTGAATCTTAGTCTACCATTTAATGACTTTTTGCAAATTATTTGTCTTTAGAAAAGTCCTTGGAGATAAAAATAATTATAAGAATTTTTTCTCAGATAAAGCAGCCATAAACTTACACAACTTTTTTTTTTTTTTTTTTTTTTTTTCAT
>VZRL01005455.1:161243-242694 GCA_013397895.1 Origma solitaria
TACTTGTAAAGAGAAAATCATGGAATTTAAAAACCTTGCCTTTGCAATGACGGCTGACAGAAATTGGTAATAAACAACAGATAGCCTTAAAATACCGATATATTAAATATTTTTTCAGTATTTACATTTGTATTATGCAAATATGAAGACCACTAATACAAGTGCTAGGTTACCTCAGAGGCTATAAAAGTCCTTATCATCCTGTCTCCAAACCTATTCATCATCCAGTGAAAATTTTCCTTCTTACTTTCTAAACAGGTTCCATTATTAAAAGCAACAAATAGCAGAATAATACTTCTTTTCATGACCAGAGTTTAAACATTCTCACTTCCAGTTTGTGAAATAACATTTTTAGTAGACATATGAGCCTTCTTGCTCATCTCCTTATGACACAATAATCAAAATTCTATTGCTGCACTATATTGCATAATTTGGTGTAATATTTTTGTTTCCACTACCACCTTTGTTTCAAAGAAGCCTTCCTTCTCCAGTATTGGCTGATAATCTATTCTGCCACATCACAATTTGTAGGGAAGAGCTTTATGATATTCCTTTGTCTCTGACACAGGCTGTTATTCTTAAGTACATTTTTACTGTTTGTTATCTTCTTTTGACATTGACCGAAACAGTAACACTGTGGGTCAGAGGTTAACTTCAAGTGAATATTGTGAGTCAAAAGCAACACAATGTAGGTTTTTCTTAAATCCCAGGATGTTGAGAACAGTAGTAATGGAGAAAGCTGTTTCCAACAACATGAAGAGTCACACAACAGAGTCACACAGGGCAAAAATGCCAGCAGCTTCATCTGAACTGCTGTTTGGAAAGTCCTGATTCCACATTACTACACATCCTGCCTATGTTTTCAGTATCTCTTTTTGCCCTTGCTCTCTATGACCTTGCTGCAATATGAGCCAGTGGAAATGCCCAGAGCGGCTGTAATCCAGTGGTCTCACCAAGAAATGTGGAAATCATTCACAACATGAGAAATTTTATACCAACTTCAAACGGAAGATCTTAGGGTATCTTAGGAAAATGGTTGCTAGTTCAGAGGAAAGTTTGTAACTGTGGGGGACAAAAGGATCAGTATCAGTCAAGCAGGCTGCAGGGGAAATTTCAGACCATGATCTGAGCCACCACTTCATACCAGTTATTCTTATACATCTTAACTCTGAATCATTTGGCTCTAGGGGAAAAAACCAAAACTAACCAAAAACGAAAAACAGGCTCTCAAAAAGCTATAGGAACGTGTTGAAGTTTTCTACCAGTAAAACAATTTAAAACTCTCAACTGGAAAATTAGATAATAAAACCTAGTGGAATAAAAAAACCTCTCAACTTCTATAAACAATTTTAAAACTTTGAAAAGTAATAACAATTCATTCCAAACAAGAGATTCAAATCTACAGCATCATGTACAAAGTCTAATCCATGGAGCCTCTCTGTGCCCTGTAGTCCTACAGAAGTAATGAAAACACAGGCTAAAGATGCAGAGATAATTTCTAGATTTTGTTTGCCTTGTAGTTCTCTGGGCAGTCAGTCTCTGAAGTACAACCATTCAATTCTTGTATTACTGCAAAAGCACAACCTTTAGATATAGACAGAATCATTATGAATATTACTTTTCTTTCTTTTTCTTTTTTTTTCTCTTTTTTTCCCCCCTTTTTTTAAATACCTTTGAATAATCCCCATGGAAAGCCATATTAGTATTAGGATTTTCTATGGTTCTCATCAGCTGAGTATCAGTATGCCTATTGTCACAGTTCAGTGTATATTCCAAATATGAAAGTGTTCAGCTCAGGATAGAAGTGTCATTGTAAAGGAAAATCAGAGTGCTTTAGGGAAGACTTTGTTCAATAATCGCTGCTTCTGACTGCAATCTGTGAAATTTTTTTTTAATAAACCTTGCAGAATAAAGCCAAGCACAGATACTTCTCCTTTTTCTTCTGAGTTATTTTAGTACCTTTTCTTTTTTTAATCTTTGTTGCCCATACTCCACATACTAAAATTTGAAAGGTTTTTAGTAATTGTTCATGGAAGAACGAAAGAAGAATGATTTATAGAAGCCAGTTCCTCACTTGGATGCATAAAATAAAAAGTAGTCATAAAAAAAGGACAGTTAGTATGAATAAATCCTATGTATGCAAATTTGGAATACCAATATCTAAATAATTCAACCGTTGCTAAAGATGATTACATGGACAAGTCAGAAGTGTTTAATGCATTCTTTGCTTCTGTTTTCAGCATGATTGATGGACCCAGGGTGTCTCAGTGGCCAGAGCTGGAGGGCCATGACTGTGAGAATGATTAACTCCCATCTGAACCCGAAATTGTGTGTGATCTACTGCTCCAGCTGGATCCTTACAAATCTATAAGGCTGGATTGCAAAGCCTCCCTTGATGATTTTTCAGTGGTCCTGGGAATCCAGAGAGGTCCCAGCTGACTGGAAGCTGGCAAACGTTGTCCCAGTTTTTGAGAAGGGCAAGAAGGACCCCAAAAACTATAGACCTTTAAGCTCACTTCAGTGCCTGGTAAAGTCATGGAGAAGATTATTCTGGAAGGTATTGCAAAGCATCTGGAAAACAACACAGTCATTGGTCACAGCCAGCATGGCTTCATGAGAGGAAAGTCCTGCTTGTCAAATCTGGTTTCTTTTTATAACAAGGCAACCCACCTAGTTGATCAAGGGAAGCAGTTGATGAAATCTTTCTGGATTTCAGTACAGGTTTTGATACTGTCTCTCACAGTGTCCTACTGGATAACATGTCCAGAATTCAGCTGGATAAACACATCATATGATGGGTGAGCAGCTGGCTCATGGGTCAGGCACAAAGGATTACAGAGAATGGGGTGACCTCAGACTGGGCACCTGTCACTGGTGGGGTTCCACAGGGCTCCATCTCAGGCCCTGAGCTCTTCCACATCTTCATAAATGACTTGGACACAGGACTGGAAGAGACACTGAGCAAGTTTGCAGATGATACAAAACTGGGAGGAGCTGTTGTTTCCCTCAAAGGCAGGGAGGCTCTGCAGAGAGACCGTGACAAATCAGAGGACTGAGCAATCTCCAACAGTATGAATTTCAACAAGGGAAAGTGCTGGACTCTGCACCTGGGAGGGGGCAACCCTGGATGTAAGTAAAGACTGGGGAATGAGATGCTGGAAAACAGTGCCATGGAAAGGGATCTGGGGCTCCTGGTCAATAGAAAGTTGAACATGGGACAGCAGTGCCCTGGCAGCCAGGAGGGCCAAGAATGTCCTGGGGTGCATCAGGCACAGCATCGCCAGCTGGACAAGGGAACTATGATCTGAAGCCAACAAAAATTAGTCTACATTACATTTATCTAGTTAGATAAAAAAATTAATGCCTTTTCATAGCTTAGTATTAGAAACAAAATTGAAAAACCAAACAAACTAAAAATCCACAATCAAAGTTAAAACAAACCCCAAAAAACCACAGAGCCCAACCCACAAAGTTCCTGCTATTCTAAAGATGAACAAAGAAGTCTTTCATGTCTTCTAAATGAAAAAGAATGAATTGTGAAATTTGGGCTTCAGATTTTTTTTAACCTTCATTTTTAACTGTCCTTACCTTAATAGTCTGAGGAAATAGTAAACACCCTTAGGAGAAGAAGATAAGACACTGAAATCTGAGTTCTGTGCTTTGGTTTCCAACTTCAAAACTTCTTGGTTTTTCTGCCAGAACAACTGTGTTTAAAACAGTTTAAAATTCCTAATTTCAGTGGAATTTCTTGAATGAACTTTGGTAGAAAAGCAAAAGAATATTTTGAAATGCAGTTGGTGCAGACTAGAGGTTCCAGGGGGGTGGAGTGTGGAACAGTCCCACTTTCTCAGAACTAGCCCTGTCTCCTCCCCTCCACACACACACTTCTGTTGTTTTGAGCCCATAATAATTTTCTACAGTCTCTCACACACATCATGCTCTTCACTTAAATGTGTTCCAACAGTTTGCTGAGTTATGTTCCAAGGGTTAGGTACAGAATTAATGATTCTGAATACAGCTTAATGATGGAAAACACAATTGAGGTGGTGTTTAGGCATCTTATTCCAAAGTTGTCATCCATGAAAAGCTATTCAATGGCTTTAACTTGTTATAGAAAACCAGCTTATACCTAAAACTACCTGAGATACACAAAATTGACAGCCTGGCAGAAAGATGATATTCTGAGCGTTTGTCTGAACAGTTCCAACATATAGCAAATCAGCAATTATTTCAGCAGAGCTTCGAGAAGCCACTGCAACAGAATAGTTTTGCTGTTAAATTCCTTGCTAGACTTATAAAATTTGTTTTAATAACTTGTCTGGAAACTGAGCAGCATGAAGTTTCAAACTTTTATTTATTTTAATGTATACTCAAATAACTCAACCCTATATATATGTACTTATGAACCTGGCAAAATGTCTTCATATGTATGTGACGCATGCAATGCAATTTTCCTGTTTGATCTGTCTGTATGAAAACAAAACAATCAGAAACCAAGCAAGAAACAGTTTTGCTATCTTTTGTTTTGTGGAATAAGTCCAAAGAAACTCATAAAACAAATACTACGTTTCTCTTAATGTAATGTAATGTAATGTAATAATGTGGATTTTAATTTGGCTATAAATGTCTATTAAAATGAAAACAACACATCAGCATTTGCTTTCCTCATGAGGTTTAAATATCATCCTTGACCTCATACTTCCCTGTAGCAGAAAAATTTTCATCTTTCCTTTCATGTATATTCCTTGCATCTGAGGAGGTAAAAGGTTGTTCCAGCTCAGCTCTTAAAATATAGTCTGATGATTGATCCATTTAGACATCTTAGAAGCACTTTTTTGTTTGTCTAGTTTCCAAGAAATTTATAAAAATTGTTTTGTAATAAGCTGTGGTCTTTCCATGCATCTCCAGTCATTCATGTGGGGAAGTGTCCACAGCAAGAAGAAAGTTATCACAGTCTGTATGTATCAAAAGGAAATAAGAAAAAATGTTTGTGGTAAAAAGCAGATTTATACAATGTTGGAAAACCTAAAAAAGATTACAAAAATATTTTTATTTTTTAAACAGTATTCTTTTGCCATACAGGAATGGGATATATAGATGATACATAAAACCATTCAATCTGCAAATCTATCTAAGGCTTATATGTAAATGTCTGTGCAAATTCTGAATATTTGCATTAGAGTTTTTTCACACATTTCTCCATATAACAATGTATTGGTCAAACACATTCAATGGATTTGTGTAAAAGCGGAACGGAAAGCAAGGACAAAACAGAATCTTCCAATACAAAACAAAATTGTTTAACTTTCAGTGCATTGAAAGGTGATAATTCAAATAAAGTCTTAGGACTTATGAACAATTTACATACTCTCACCTCTTTCTTCATGTTCTTGTCAGCAATTTACAAAATTTTATTTTCATTTACCCTTCTCTTAAGAACTATGATACTATAAGAGATAAAATATTGTTTCCAAGATACAAAAAGAATGACAGCTATGACAGAAATGTTTTGACTACATCTTATACCCTTTTTATTTCAGACTTGATTATTTTTTATTCCAGATTTGATATTTTTCAAGTCAAATTGCATAGATTTCATGATTCATATAATTCAGAACTGAAAGGTAATTTAATGAGACAACCCCTAGCTAGCATCAATCTGAGCATTTGCGTCATGCTGTGATATGCCATAAGGAACGGTAAACTCAGCTCCCAAAAGCAGGATAGTCATTGGAGGGTGACACTGTGCCTGGACTAATCAGCTCTATTTCTCAACATGCTTAATTAAAATAGACATATTCCAAAAATTATGTAGATACACTGTTGCATATGTGGAGGTGATATTTCTATAACGTACTCCACCGTACAGTGTAGACACAATCTTCTTTTAATGTAGAACTTGCATACCATTTGGGTACCTCAGACTAAATCTTATACACCTGCTGTGCGTCAGCTCCAGAGCTATGGCAATTTGCACCCTTAAATTGTCCATAGGGACTGAAACACATATTCAAAAGTTGTTCCAGTTTTATAAATTTGAGTTATATCATTACTGATATAGCAAGGATCTGAAAAGAGTGCAATCCTGCATTCAAAATCCTCAATTAGGTGTTTTCAAAGTGTGTCTAACTCTCTAGCATCAATGGACACTTTCCTAAATACAATGAAAATCACAGAGCTGCATACAGTATGTAGAAATGGTTTGCTATTGACTGGAGTGGCCTCGAATTGCCTCTGGTTCATCAGTATGTCCTACGTACTTGTACAGCATAATCAACAATCGTGGTGCAATACAGTATACAAAATTATTACACTTGCAACTTTCCAAAGGAAATGTGATATTTCACAAAAAATCTCATCCAAAGGAAGGTCAGAATCAGAAATAGCCCATGCTTTAAATTCAATGTGATTTTGATGATGATTAAACTGAATCTTAAGTAAAATACACGTAGTGAGTCCCTCACATGGTGAGTAACAATAAGTGGTACAATGCAAGTGTTTGTCATGTTTGATGTCTACAATACACCAATGACATCTTAAAGACAGAGAAAGCTAGACCACTGCAAATGGTACTGCTTGTTTTGCTTTTCTTAACAAAAAGTGTAAAGAAAGACAAGCTGAATTAGCGTAACACCAATTTCACTATGAAATAAAAGACAAACAATTTGTTTTGGTTCAGTCAGGTCTTCCCTGAAAATTTTAATTTTAATAAGAAAACTAAACATTTTTTGTCTAGGGTTTCTGCTTTTTATTTTAGTTTGTTTCTTGCTGAAACTAAGCTACCACTTGACAATTTTAAATAGTCTCAGCAACATTTTTTTTCCCTTTTGTCTTAAAACAGAAAGTGTGTTAGATCTTCAGCATTCACCTTACACTAGGAGAGGACCAATTTATTTAGATCCTGATAGTTTATTTTGCTGTTAAGGATATAGATGAGGAACAAACCAATAGTCTTTGAAAGAGCTTTTTTTTGTACTTAATATGACTCTTCCATCCAACAATTCAATCCCACCAGCCTTTGCCTTATCTACCGCACACATAAAGAGCAAATTATTACTTTGAACGTAATAGCAAGTCCAGAGGTGGGACTTCCTGGAGAAGACTTTGGAGTGATCTAATTACGGCCTTTCAGTACCCGAAGGGAGCTCACAGGAATGATGCAGAGGCACTTTTTGCAAGAGCACATAGTGACAGGACAAGGGGGGATGGATTCAAACCGAGAGTAGGTTTAAGTTAGACATTAAAAAAATCATTGTTGTGAAAGTGATGAGGCACTGGAACAGGTTGCCCAGAGAAGTTGTGGGTGCCATCCCTGGATGTGTTTAAGGAGAGCTTGGATGGAGCTCTGAACAACCTTGTTTAGTGAAAGGTGTCCCTGTCCAGAAGAGGGCATTGGAACCAGATGATTTTTAAGGTCCCTTCCAATCTAGGCCATTCCATGATTCTACGACAAAGTCATATTTGGAATAAATACTGTGTAGTTAATGCTAAAGTTCTCAGGGAGTGGGTCATTGTTGGAGGTTGAGGGGGTGGGGGGAAGTGGAATTTTTACCATTCTGTTGCCAGGTAACTAACGATCGGTACTTAGNTTGTTTACCTTTTTTACTTTGTTCACTGTTCTTTTTGTTACTGATTGTTTATCTCATTATAGATACTAGTAAAAAACTCTTATTCCTTTTCCCATACCTTTGCCTGAGAGCCCTTGATTCTAAAGTTATAATAATTCAGAGGGAAGGGGGTTCACATTCTCTGTTCTAAGGAAGGTTCCCACCTTCCTTAGCAGACACCTGTCTATCAAACGAAGACAGTCATGCATAATTTCAATTACTTTCCAAACTCATATATCAGTCTATTCTCTCAAGAACAAATTCACAAGAACTGCAACCCATATAAATATAAAAATCAATTTATTTACGTCTTTAGGTCTTAAACTCTATGACTCTTTTTAAAGAGTTTCACCACTTTGTGTAAGAGTCTTGAGCTACTTTCAGATCATCGACAGATTTCCTGCATCTGTATTGTCATGCAAATAAACCTCCTATATTTAGCATCATAATCCCTTTTACAAAATGTAGGCATTTTTCCACTGTCCAAGTTAGCTTTTATTATTCCTTGTTCATTATTTCACTGCTGTTCTGTTACTCAAACTATTCCTTCAAAAATAACAAACACGATAGAAAAGACCACAATTTAAGTGGCTGGTGACCTAGCATACCTTCTAAAACATCGTTAGATCTTTCAACTGACCTTAGAAGAGACAAAAATCATTCACATATTTTGTGGAGTTTAAGAGCCATCAAACCTACAAGCCTGATTCCCAATGTAAATTTAACCTGTATTAAGTAAATGAAAAAGCAGGAAATAAGTGGGGTGTAACAAGTCAAGCTCCAATGATTTGCCACTGTTGTCTTCTCCCAGAAATAAAAAAAACCACCTTAGCCAGACTTACAATATTTTTTTCTGTTCTACTGTATAATTGCACAGCCAAATGCAAGTTTTGGAAATATGGAATATAGAGATGAAAATTGTCTTCACCTGAATTTATTTTCGGGATGACATTTATAGTATCATTCTAGCAAGTGTGGAATGACTTTCTTGTTCTTATATTTATGTATAAACCTGTGATAGGACAAATTGCTGAACAAAAAATAATTCAATTTATTCTTATTTTCAATAGTTTTCATTAACTCTGAAATAAAGAGAAGATTCAGTAAATGCTTTCAGACTAAAATTGACATTATGTGGTTCTATCGTTGCTATTCTAAATGCTTAACTTTATTTTGTAATTTAATTGCACCATGTTTGTCTCGATTATGGTGTTTTTCCATTTTGACTGTGCCTTTTTCGACTTCTGTAAATGAGGA
Source organism: Origma solitaria (assembly GCA_013397895.1). Taxonomy (NCBI): domain Eukaryota; kingdom Metazoa; phylum Chordata; class Aves; order Passeriformes; family Acanthizidae; genus Origma; species Origma solitaria. The sequence continues at coordinate 170,108 of VZRL01005455.1, forward strand.
TCATGATCTCTTTTGAACTAATGCAGACACAAATGTCAGTGATGCGTACATGTATTAAATGTTTTGTTAATTTGTTTTGTTTCATTCAGTAGTACGACATAATTGCAGCTTTCTGTTGTGGTATTATTTATATATGGCAATAAGTCAGCACTACAGCTTTTATACTTCTTAATTTTTATTGCTTCTAGGTAATTATTAATTTTAAGAATTCATTGATAATTTCTTTATATTTTCTAAAATGTTGTAATTGTTGTGTTCATTCTCTATAAAAAGTGTTTTCATGAAAAGAGCAAAGAAGATGAGGGAATTTCAAGGTCACAAACAAGTTACAAAATAGCCATGAAAGCTAGTTTTAAACATGCATGGCTGTCACAACCCATTGGTAGGGGGAATGATGCCCCTTTTAAATCCTTGTCAGGCTGAACAAAGACACCGGACCATGTGTCAGGGAACTCTTATGTTTTATTGCACAGTTGCCATAACTGCAGCAACCAGCCACTGTTTAGACAGAAAAGGTGTTGGTTAACAAGCCCTTAAATTCTCAATAGATTTCCACAAGAATGAAGGCTAATATGCCATTAATTTTATACAGCTTACTTCAGTAGGTTCCACAAAAAACTGCTCAAAAGGTGCTGGCTCACAAGCCATGACAGTTTCACTTGCTCTCCCATTCCAAAAGAAACCTCAGTAAGGGGTAGGGGGTAGAATGCGATAGCTGTGCTTTGCCCAGGCAATGCAAGGGAAGAAAACAAACATTACTAGCCCTTAGGTCCTGCCTTGGTCCTGACAGGTGGATTATCTGGATCTGGGGTTATGGGATCCCTATCCGCTTCCTTTTATAGTAAACCTGGTCCATGCTTCTTATGTAACATAGATCTTTTGTGCTAATTTATTCACACATGCACAGCCAACTCTTCTCCAGAGGGTCTCAACAGGAGCAGGAATTGGCTCCGAACAGCATCGCCGCACGTCCTCAAATCACACCTTTCCTGTAGCAATATTTACAATGTTTGGGACAAAACATGCTTAGGTCTAACCATCTACAATGGCCTAGCAGCATAATGTATTTTCTCATCTCTTATAATCTGATAACATCTGAAACAGAAGACTAGAAGACCTATGAGCTTCCCATGGATTATTTTTAAAAGATAAATTAGGTCTTGTGCTCCATAGTGGTTATATTAATATAAAGCCTTGAATACAAATACATAGGAAAATACTGCAAAAACTTAAATTAATAAAAATTATGTTTATGTGACCTTGCTCATTAATTGCAAGTATGCTTGTAACAAACTCACACATCTGTTGGATGCCTTGATTGTGGATAATTCCTTTCTTCAAATGCTGCTGATGATCTTTTTCTGTCACCTTCAGTGACAAGATTTCCTATCTTCAGGATAATAACACATATTTTTAGGATACCATAAAAGTAGGAGCTAGCTTTTAGCGTGAATACACAGGTCAAATTAGTGACATATATTTCCCCACTTATTAAAAACAAATAAAATAAACAAACAACAACAACAACAACAAAAAGAGCAAACCCAACCAGTTAAAAATATCTGGAAAAAGCAAAATATCACGTGGTTCAAAACAAAGAATATTTCATTGAAATAGTGGTTATGATATTTAGGATCAAGGCTTTCCAAATGCAAGGAAGGGATATGACCAGATGTGACCAAAGAAGCTAAAATAAAGGCTAGACCATCTGTATTTATTGATCACCTGGTTGTATTTCAATATTTATATATCAGTTTGCAAATGGCAGTGTGATGCAGAAAAGTATAAATCTTCCCCGTATTATTAAGTGATGATGTTCCCATGAATATTTTTTTATTAATTGCCAAATCATATGTAGTTATTGTCTCAGGAAACCTACTTCAAGGGTTCATAGCTAATATCTAGTGTGTTTTGGATAGTTACTCTGTAGTACAGGCATTCATGCTGAGTTTATTCTTGGACAACTTGAGCAATGGATGAATTCTTCACCTGACAATCTTTAGAGTAACATGGTCTTAAAAACTGTGCTAAAAGAGTTTAGAACTCTGCAATATTTTGTTATTTATTTCCTTAAGTTGCAAGACATTAGCCAAACTTAGAAAAATTGTAACAATTTATCATACCAAGATCATGAAGATTCTAATAAATATAGGTTTTGAGCAAAAAATGTATTCTACCTATGTAATTAATCTTTCTTCTGGTCATACAAAGAGATCATTTAATCAAATATATTCATCATTGAAATTGCTTGTTGTATATTTACCAGTTGTAAGTATTGGCCTGCAACTTGCTTTCAAAGTGGGTTTCCTGCAAAAATCTAAAATCCATAGTTTAAATGTTATTGAGTAGCTTACACTGAGAAATAGGATGTAAAGGATGTTTTTGCTTTTTGATGAGTGAAACGTTTTAATCACTGAATTTGCAATTGTTAAGTCAAAGCTCATTTTATGCTCAGATTCTTAAATATTTTCAATTTTGGTACTCAGCTGATTACGTGCAAAGCTTTCAGGACATTTCAGGGTGCACACAGCCACTTTTAGGCCAGCAGCATTTTTCTTTTTTACCTTCTCCACATGAGCAAAGGCCTTATGCAGGAGAAAGAAGAAAGAATTTATTGCTGGAAATAGAATTCCCAGAGGCAGAGATATATTCTCTAGCAAGAGGATGAGGAAACTGTAGTTTGGAAGCCTTTTTTCTTGTGATGTATTTGAGAATGCAAAGAGTGTCTGCCACAAATGAACGTCAAAGATTATTTAAAGTGTTTTAAAGAATAATCTGTTAAGAGAACTGATTTGCACTCCCTTGACTGCTTGATTTACATCTACTGCAAAAAGTCAATAACCAGGAGAGAGAGGAGAAAACTTTATTTGACTCAGTCACATCTGAAATGAACTCCTATATTTCAGTTCATTACAGAATCACAGAATGGGTCAAGTTGGAAGGGATCACATCGGGTCATCTGGTCCAACCTCCCTACACAAGCAGGGTCATCTTAGACCATATCGTACAGAATTGCATCCAGACAGTTCTTGTCAATCTCCAGTGAAGGAGATTCCACAGCTTCTCTGGGCAATCCATTCCAGTGCTCAGTCACCCACACAGTAAAGTTACAATTTTATAATTTTAGGTACGTGGCTAATGTGAATCAGTGGAATTAATTTCATTTATTCAATAGTCCTGTATGTGCAGTTCAGCATGGCATTAAAATCCTAACTAATATGTGGAGAATTGAAGGTTTAGCAGTCCACAAATGAAGAGCTTTTCAATATCATGGTCTACCTGAACATTACTTTTTTACTACAGTTACATTAAGAGTACAAAATTTGGCAGATAATAAACCACATTCCAGCTGGTCCTCAGAAGTCATAGGGTGTGGGAGCAGTTGGGCTTAATCTCTGATTATAACAAATTTGGCACTCTAAGTCTGGTGGTGTTCAATAGGAATTCCAAACCACAGATCTGCAAATAGTGTGATTTATTGGAGCAACAGAAACACAGATTCAGAATTGGTGTTGATTAATACACTTATGGCGTTAGTGCTAAAAATATATATATAAAAAGAAATAATTGGTAATTCATTAACCGTAACTTTACCATGAATTAGGATTAGTTTCAGTCAGGCATTTAATGCAGGTATTCTGATGCGTTTGGAGGCACAAATGTTACTGAATGGGCATCTCTACTTTGGTGAGGAGAAAGGAGCAAGCCCATCAATTGTCTACAAGGTGGGGCTGTATTCTAATTCTCTAAGATGGTCGATTTCAAATGCTAAATTTATACTTTTAGGAGAAGTAGAGGTGAGACAATAGTCGAATACCATATTGCTGCTGTCATATATGTGAGGGGGCCTGCCACCTTATATGATACTGGAAGCTTTGATTACAAAGGCTGTGAGTCCTGTGCAAGGACGGAACAGAGCCATGACACATGAGTTTTGCTCCCTCTTCCTGCCCAGGTCGGAGGCAGTTATCCAGCCTGATAAACCACCACCCCCATGAGCAGCCTATCACACCCGAGTTTTAATCCCTTTCTCATGGAATTCCTTTTACTACATATATAATGGTATTAGGCCTCATCCCTATGCTACCATCCCATTGGCACCCACTCATATCTCTTTCAGTGGTCTTAATCATCTATAAAATCTCACCATGCAGTCTTCTATTTTCGGAACTACTTTTGGTTTTCTGTTATTTTCTGTAGGAGAAAAAGATTGTATTTTAACAAATGGGGTTGGGAGGAAGAGAGGTAACAAAGGGTCATCTTTTTCTTCATCTTTTAAAGAATCTGCTGAAGCAGAAACATAGTTTAATTCTGTTTTGGAGAGATAGTCTGTTTTTTTGGGTTAATATTTCAAGATTTTCTGAACACCTCACACTCTGCGCTGTGCATTTCTTCTGTTTCCTTGTGTTTTGCCATTCGACCAATGAGCAAAATTATGCTTTAAAAGGTACATTGCCCATATGTGGCTAAATACCATTTTAGGAGAATCTTGAGAGCTTGAAAGGTCTCTTAGACTATAGAATGAATATGACATAATGTGAATGTTGCAATATGCAGGGCTGAAAGTAAAAATAAATGGAGCAATACCACTTAGAGTTTGCAGAACTGTGCAAGTTTTCGTCTATTTGAATGGAGAATACCGATAACCTACCTTCATATATGTGTTCTGCAAAAAACATGATGGCACATTCTAATTCCCTTCCATCTATTCACATGTTCATTTATTTGGTACTTCTGTAAATATCTTCTTATTCATTAAGTTGCTTTCTGAGTATCAACTATAACCTCTCCACCTCATTATCTCCAGTATCTCAGTGTTGAGATCAGAGGTGACTGATATTCCCAGTCAAAACATCATAAAGGTCAGGCCTTATGGCTGAGAAACTAAAAAAGCTATCTTAAATAATCTAGTTAGGGTATAACTTCTAAAAAGAACTCACAATTTACTGAAGCACCTGTAACTGTTCCCTTAATCAAGTCATATTACTGCTATTTTGCATCAGTTCGTATTGCTTTAATGAAGGCTCAGCCTTCATTTCCATTAAAATTACTGTATTCAAACACCTTTTTTTTTGTTTTTCTAATTACTTCATCTTCCTTTTTTATAGTTGTCATACGTATCATTAATACAAATTGACAAGGCTGCTCTCTTTTTATTTTAAAGATAAAGAGGGAAACAAACATGCTTCCATTACTTCTATGCTGAATTTTACCTAAAAATTACTATTTTCAAAAATTAATGTTTTTATTCTGTTAAGTTTTAGTGAATTTCTGTATAGCATCATGAAAAAAAAATACTGGATATCCATTCATGAACTTCCCTTATGCAACTTCTTAGTTTGTGGTGGCTCTGTTATTTGATTTTCTTCTTCCACAATTACTTTAGGTTTTTTTGTTTATTTATCAGGGCAATTTTTTCATCTTAATCAGCCCTTTAGGCAGTATTCACATATTCGCATATTAAAATCACTAAAAATGAATAAGAAAACTCAGACTACTAAAATCAGGTATTTGCAAAGGGTGAAGGATGGCCTAATGCAGATAGCCTGGACAAGTTCCTGTATCCTGTTTTACACACTTTCAAATCAGGCATTCATTAATTAGTTCTGAAGCAAATTTCTGCTTGTGGCTGCATATTGGGTCTTAAATAAACTGTCTGTAGGCTGATAAACAATTACATTTCTTCTGTCAAATTCATATTTTTCACAAGAGCTGTTAAGTATCTTTCAGTAGCTCCTAATTTTTATCAGGAATAGTAGATAGTCTGCATTAAGCAAGTGAGAATATGACGAACAGAAATATCCATATCTTATTTTCTAACAGATCTTGTCTTAATCCTACTGCAAGAGAGGAAAAAAAAAGAAAAGAATGCCATAGATTTAAGATTTGTTAACATACATTTTACTTTTTTGTTTGTGTCAAATTCATGTTAACATAATTGAAGGATTTCATTGTATTAGTCATGTTTATACTTGAAAATGTAGGCTTCTAAATTTTAGGTTATATAAAAACAAGCATATGCAACAAATCCAAATATGAAGCAAATGTTTTGAAAGGCAATTCTTCATTGTGTACTTTGACTATATCACACCACAAGGCAGAGCTGCTGATGTAAATACAATTTAGCTGCAATGCATATTTTGTTTGGATTGCAGTATTTAGTAAAAACATCTTTTAACATTTGTTTGGTTACAAGACATCAACATGGTAGACGTTATGCAATTCTATGAATAGGAACTATGCATATATGGGTTTGACTGACCAAGACAATTTTAGCGACATTTGTCAGAATAACTGGGCTCAGAGGTAAAAGTCACCTTCCTTAATTAATTTGCATTTCCTTTAAAATATAAATATTCTTTTTTATTATTAGTTTGTAAATAATATCCAAAAAGACTATTTTTTTTTTCTTTTTTCTTATAAAAAATGAGCAGAGAGAGCCTCATATACCTCTTTATTGCATCCAGGCAGTTTTTCTTTAATCACTGCTAGCATTCTATATGTTTATCAATTATATACATGTTATTCTCTATACTTTCCTGTATGTAAAGGCAAGAAAAGATGTATGACATGAGAGTATAGTTTTAAAACTGAATTTAAGGTCCATTTGCAATGGAACTCGGCTATTATTTACAGAAGCTGTCAGTCTGAATGTAATTGGAAAAATCTCTCCACAAAGACATAATAATTCAACATGTGGTTAAGTTGCACCTTTAATATGATTTTTGCAAGTTTTAACTTAAGATATATACAGTAGGTGAAAAACATTCAAAGTATAGCTCGACAAGGAAATTTTTTTTAGTATTTTTCCTGAGAGTAGATAGTGTTCTCTGTTGACAGAATATTAGCATTTGTCTGAAAATATTCCATATTTCATGGAAAATAAATCAAATGTGAAAATTAATATACTTCTATTTGACAGGTATATTGCAATTTTTCAGGGGAAGAACTCAATAAAAAAAGGAAGAAAGTGTTTATTCCTTATTAAATTGGAAACAGGACAGCTTAAGAGATCAGAAAAACTGCCTAAGACACGGCAATTGGAGAATTATTTTGGGAACTTCTTTTATAGCAATCATGGAACAACAAGTGCAATATCATCTCTGCAACACTAAGAATAAATACAGAAAAAAAAGAAAAAATAAAAAAACCCCATCTCTTTACCTTGATAGGTGTTTGGTTCATTATGTTGAGAGGTGTGTAGAGGTTTTGCAGAGCATCTGAAACAAACAGTATTTGCCTGTGAGTAGTATCAATAACAATCTGCCTTATAGTGATTTGCATTACATGGCATCAAAAGTCAGGTTGGACAAACATGGGAGAGGAAACCCACCTGAGAGTTCCAAATACAAAGAAAGTACTTCTGTCTCAAAAATAATTTCTGCCCCAAATATTTGGAGAGGGGGAAGTACCCTAAGAGATTATTGTGTGGCTGCTGCTCATTAGATGTTTGCTTTTGGCTATTGCTAGAGTCATCATAAATGTACCTTTCTCCAGATTAGCCTTTTGCCTGGCATCGTACAGTTTTTCTTCTGTTTTTGCTTTCCTCATTATTCATTTTATGTTTGTTGAAGAGCTAGGAAAAAATATGGTCTGTACTTAAACAAAAGCTTTAGGTAGAAGAAAAGCAAAGGTGAAAAGGCAAGAGAGAAGCGCTAAATCTGTGTGCTTAGGCCCTTAAACAGTAAGACAGATTGTGATGATGTTTCACTCTTTATTCCATAATAATAGGAAATTAAATGTACCTTTCATTTACTTTTGGAGTAATTTAGATAAAAATACAAGGACAAGTATATTTTCATCCACAGTGGAAAAAAATAAAAGCAAACCAAAGGGCAGCTTTAAGAGAGAGGAGTATTGTTTTTCTTTCTGTAAACGCTGTTTTTTTCCTTGTAACACAGAGCAAGAATTCATATTGCACACGGTCAAAATTTTTTCCTTGAGAAATACACCGTATCTCAGCAACAGCACATGTACTGTGGATTGTTACAGCCACTTTCTCTCTTCTCCCCTCATATTTTTCTCTTAGAGTAAATAAGCTTTTAGGATACCATGAAGTGCTCTTTCTGACATTTCTGTCGCTCCTTTGTTTCCATTTTCATCCCAGGAGATTTTGAGGTCCTTAATAGAAAAACTGACATTTTCAACTTGATTAGTTTATTTCCCTAAAGGTGTTCCATTGAGTATATCAACAAGTCACTTATTTTATGATGGTGAGTGTACACAGCCAAATAATTTCTATACATTAAAAATCAGTTTTAAAATTTTCCCTCAATTATTTTATAAATTATTTTATAAATTGCATCTTTATGGTTGTCTTCATTATCATATCAAGTGTGAAGAGGTAAATACTGAGTAGTAAAATAGCCACATGCTTTTATAAAAGTATTTAGATTTTGGCATCTCTAAAAACATTTGAAAATTAAGAAAAACCTTTCTTTTACACCCAAGGAATGATAGGCTTTCCCTTTAAAAATATGTTTTTCAAATTTATTGTGGGGGGTGGATTAATATGCTGCCTTAGACATTTTAGTGATTGTTTTTCTCAGTCTTTGTTTACAGATTTTCTGCAACATCTTCTCAAAAGGAGTTGAAGTCAGAATACAAAACCCAAAATAATCTGATCTATTATCAGTTTTAATATTTAAAATTTATGAACAAAATTTTAAAAGAAAAATTAAATAGCCTTAATTTTTTGAGTTTGTTACTCATTTGAATGGACTTCTGCTGACATTTGAAATGTTTAGAATCTCTGAAACAAAGAATGAAATACGTGAATAATGCAAACACTGTAGAAACAAAACTTGAAAATCCAGATTAAGAAAATACTTCATACATCAATGAACATAAAAAATACAGAATTATTTAATATTTATATATTTCTATACAAGCACACAAATATTAAAAGGCATGGCAACATTGCTTTGCTACTTTTCTATGTGTATGTTAAAAAATATAGCACGTTGTTTTGGTAAGGAGGATGATATGCAACAAACACTGCTAGCTCAGGGCTAGAAAAGCCATTTGGTAAATTTTGTATTTTGTTTTTATTTTATTTTTCTTCTCATAACAACCTGAGCAATTAACAGTAAGCATATTCCCTAATGAAGGACATAGAAGACCATATGACAGAAACTGACAAATATAAATCAGCCATCAATATTACAGATAATAGACATAGGAGAATGTAGCAGAGCAATGCATAGTACAGTGCAGTAGAGTGCATTACTGTGGTGTATTGCATTGAGTTCTATTTCATATATAATATCTAATAAAGTAATAGGGATTTCAAGCACAAAAAACATCACAGGTTTTTTCTGGAGTTTTCTGATCATCCCCATTAAAAAAAATCTAAACTGGATAGTAGTGCCAAAGCATTTTAAAGCCACTATGCCTAAATTAATAGGAACAAATTTTACCTACTTTGAGGTGATCCAAATTTGTACTAATGGCTAGCAAAAAAGGGAGAGGCAGGCTTTACTTTTTAAAAGCATAAAATATAACACAATTTCTCTGAAACTGAAATCTGTGGAGTTAAATGTGACATTAGTTTTCTCTTCGAGAGAAAGGACTTGAAACAACAGATATTATTACAAAGTGCCATCACTTTAAAAAGAAATACTAAATTTTTTGTGTTTAAAAATATGGAATTCCAGGAGATAAAGAATGATGGATGAGCTGTTATCTGTAACTACATTCATATTTTTCACCATAGATACATTTAAATATCAGCAGGCTTCTGACACAAACAGAAAATATTTTTGTTTAGTTGACTCCAAGACATTTTCTTCCCCTCCTTAAGGTCATCATATTGATTCTGGCAAAATACTGTAAATATTAAATCCTCCAGTCAATAAGCTTAATACTGACCTAAAAAAGTCAATATATGCTTACTAGTTGCAAAACAGTAACAGAACATAACTTGTTATACTCCGTTCTCTGTAATACTCTGTGCTCAAAATAGGAACAGTGGTTTTATGTTTTAAAGGAGTAGAAATGTTCTTTCCTGGAAAAAATGGTGGTAACATTTTTTAAACCATTGAAATTTTCAGCATTCTCTGCTGCTGTTCTGGAAGTATTGAAAATAAAATGAGATGAACAACAGCATTACAATCAAGTTGGATATTTTAAAAAACCTGTTTTAAAGAGATGGTCGCAGAAAAAAATTACAAAACTATAATGGGCTAGTATTAAGGACAGAAAATCCACTCAAATCTGAAACAAAAAACTTTGATCTTATTGAAGATATAAACCTCATGCTGAGGATAATATATATGGTAAATATCACAAATTACATTATGCATTTGTCAGCACGCAATGTCAGCAATGTAGTGTTGTTAGCAACAATATTAAGTGGCATAACACTTGGGCTATATGTTCTGAGAGAGACCTGTGTTACAGAACTGCAGAAGGGTTGAGGTAAGAAGATTCCTGTGGAGATCATCCAGCCAACCATCCTGCTGAAGGCAAGAAAATATAGAGCAGGTTCCTCAGGATCATGTCATCAGGTTTTGAATATCGCTGAGACCGAAGTCTCAGCAGTTGCTCTGGGCAGTTTTTTAGCATATTTGATCATCTTCACAGTTATAAAAATATTTTTTTAATTGTGTTTGAATGGTGGTTTGGGTTTTGATTTGATCTGATTGTTTATTTTTGAAAATTTTAAATGGAAATTCCTGTGTCTCAATAGAAATTAAAAAAAAAAAAACCCAAACCACCAACATCTGTGTCCATTTCTTTTTTCTCTGTCACTGGGCCACACTGTGAAGAGGGTCTGTCTCCCTCACATGTTTCCATCAAATATTTATGCATTTTTATAAGATATCTCTGGTTTCTCTCCTCCTGGTTGAACAGTCCCAACTCTCTTCGCATTTCCTCACATTTCAGATACTTCAGTCCCTTAAGGGTTTCTGTGGATTGCGGTCTCTCATTGTATTTGCTGTACCGCACACCCATTTGTCTCCTGTGCTGAGCAGCCCAGAAATGGACTCAGCACTCCAGATATATTTTACCAGATCACCTCTGCCCACCATCCTGATGTAGCTGTAGGCTGGTGAGGGGGGATTTTTGCCACAAGGATATATTTTCAGCCCCAGGTTCAGCTTGTTGTCCATCCAAACTGCCAAGTTTTTTCTGCAATTCATCTAGACTCTCCTGGAGCACGAGCTTGCCAAATCCCAGGTGCAGGATTTGACATTTCCCTTTGATGAACTCGATGAGTTTCCTGTTATGCTAGGGACAGACCTAGTAAAATCCCAGGATAGTCAAGGCTTATTTTACAAAATTCGGAGTTCATTCTCTCACCAAAACATTTTGAAACTTCCTGAGGTAATGCCCATTCTTTTTATGTTAGTCAAAGTAAGAAATCATTATTTACTTTTCTAAAGAGAAAGACGGCATAAACATTAACTGGAAACTACCATGATTTCTTACAGAATTTTTATTGTTTTTTTTTTTTAATATATAATTAAGAGTTACAGTAGAATCAATTTGAACTGTGAATGCTGAAATTAGATGCCATTTTCAATCTATATGTAAAATCACTAATGCAAATATTTAATATGGTATTCATCAGCATTTATATTACAAGTTATTTACCTTCTAAAAGGAGTTATGGTTTGGACTTTGTTTTGTTTTAGTTCTTACAGATATAGAATTTTCTGCATTCTTAGAATTCATGAAGATTCTAAGCACCAAACCTGAGTTTTCCCTTCTCATAGCAAGATAAGATTATCCTCACTACATAAACATTCGAACCGATTAATCAGTTTTACTTTTGTGGCGCTTGTTCTGTAAACAAATAGTGTTTTCAGTTCTTTATTTCATCCTTGTTCACAGACTTTGAGGGGTGAATCTAAATCTTCTTGAATAAATAACGGCAGTTTCAAGAGTATTTCTTTTCTGTTGTGCTTCCATTACAATGTAGAAAAACAGAACTCCTAATAAGATACTTCAATGGTATATCTAGTTCCTTCCCCCACCATAAGGTAATTTCAAAGTACAGATACTTGGCAATCCAGATAATTCCTGTAGTACAATATAGTGCTCACAGTTAGCTTTTCATTCCTGGTCTGCTAGAAGAATTTATATGGCAAGCGGGATTAGAATGATTGGGGAATACTAATGACACTTCTGCATTTATGAGAACCTAAGTATAAAGGAGTTTTGCATAAAGGAGTACTGTCTGTGCTTCTGTTTATTGGCAGTGAATAATAAAATCATAATCAAACAGCAGTAACAACCTGGCAGGATGCTATTTTAGAACGTATATGTAGAAACAGAATGATTTTTTTCTATTTTCAGATCTTTACAATACTATCATACTTATTTTCTTTATTGAATTTGGCCTTTTTCCATTGCTGGCTCCTACTCCTTGATAGCATAAGATTTCCCAGAAAGCTTAGTCTGTTAACAGAAAACCTCATCAGCTGCTTACTGAACTCACATTTCAGTTTTTCAGTATGGAATGCTTACTGCAAAAAGCTCTCAAGACTCTACAGATGACTCTGTAATTATTTGCCATAGAAGTCATAGTGATGACTTAATTTTTCCTTGTCTTTTTGCTTCTGTGGTCCTGCTTTATAGAAAAAAAAATTCAAGTGTTTATTTCTATCAACATTTACTATAGTATAAACAGGTATGTTGGTATGTAAGTTATTATGGTTTATTTTCAAATAAATATTAAAGTGACAAGCAACAAAGAGAAGTTCTGGGCAAAGGTAGTAAGCTTTTTTAAAAATACATATTTGAAAAAAATATGTTTCTTGTAAATAAGGTGTCAAACATTATAACAATAGTCTCAGGGAAGAAATAGGATAAAGATGAATATAAACAACAAATAACATTATATGTAGCAAAGCATGTTAGCATAGGCTAAAGCGGTATTTCTATGAATTTAAGTTTCAAGTGGGATGATTAATTTACTCTAAGACTGAATATTTTAAACATAAAGTACAGACTATAGTATACAGAACTTCCTCAGGTACCCTCTAACACAGCTTGTCTTTTGAATTCCATGTGCCCATTCTGTATGCAATTAAATAGATGCAATTAGAAAATGTGGGGTTATTTGTTTCTATATATATTGCTTAACTTCTAGGGGTCTACCTAATAACATATCCAGATCTTCCAGAATCACAGTAAAAAGAAAGAAAAATAGTATCTAGCACAATTTATGTATTTGTTCCATACAAATATTCTAAGTTTTAGAGACTTCAACAGCTGTAGCATGATCATGATGTTTTTTCATTTTTTGCAGTGCATGAAATGAACATATCGTCAATTCATAATAAATTATAGATTTATTCCATAATTCATAATAAAGAATCCATGCTAAGGATTTCATTTTACTTTATTTATTGACAAGGAAGAAAACAGCCAAGTACTAATGAACAAGAACTAACGAACAAGGTAATAGAAGCCTATGTAAGATAAACTGGAATAATGGATCACCAAAATGCTGGCCTTAGTTTTCCAGGTGTTACAAAACATTTTTCAAAAACTTAAGTTTGTTCTTAACTGTCACACAAAATTGAGCTTGACTTTAAACGAATATGAGAAGAAAAATATGCAGTTTTTTCCTACATCAGTCAATCAAGTATCTTCCATCTTTGTGATATGAAATAGCAGAGACAGATGTATATCACATCTAAGCTCCCATGCATTTTAAATGTGCATTTTAAATATGGCTTGAAATAACCATATTTGGTTATTTGTGCTTAGTGGATAAACTATGGATATGTGCTTAGTAGAAAAACCAGGAAATAACTCAACTTCCACATTTTCAATTCTATCCTAAAACCATGACTTAACCTTCTTCAGCTACAAATGGAACGGCAGCACCCCTGTTTAACAGATCAGCAGTAACAGAACTGGAGGCAATGGGCGCAAACTGAAATAGGGGAGATTCCCTCTAAATGAAACACTTTTTTTTTTTACTGTGAGGGTGACTGAACACAGTCACAGCTTGACCACAAAGAGCAACATCCCTCCTTGAAGATATTCAAAGGATGCCTGGGCATGGTGCTGAGTTATCTACTCCAGATGCCCCTGCCTGAGCAGGTATATTGGACCAGCTGACCTCCAGAGGTCTCTTCCAACGTCAGCCATTTGGTGTTTTTGTGATCCTGTAATTCTGTTACTTAAGGAGAGTCAGAGGAGTAAACCTGGTCATCTTGGTCATCAGAATGGACACTATGATCTTGATATTTTAATTAAAAAAAAAAATTAAACGTCTTATATATTTTTCAGTCATATGGATATTTCTGCATTGGAATGCACATGCAAATTACTATAGGACATGCTAGAGTATGAAATTACCATGCAGGAATTGTTCTGTGCTAATTGCCCATACTATTTTATCATATATTTGAGATAGCTTATTATATTTCACTGAGCAATCTAACTTGAATTTGTCTTAGACTTAGCCTAGGTATACAGGTACGGAGAGCAAAGGCGCTGAAATGAATTAACTTGTTAGACTAGACAACTTGTTTGCTTGTGTATAACCAGTTTGTGGGTCCTAAAAGGACTTTCTGAAAAATGAAGTCAGGAACATGAATAATAAATTTATTCAGGCAGAGCTGGCTAAGGCTGTTTGCAATGCATTTTGTAATACATATAGACATACATTTTTACTCCATAAATGTATATATACTCCAAGGGAACATTAAAATAAGAGACAACCCCACTGAAGAGTTAGATCATTTGAAGATAAAAGCTAAAACCCACAGAGGCACACAGGTGCCTGAGGGCATGACTACACATGAGCAGAGAGTCAGCTGGCCAAATGTACAAGTAGCTTTGGTATTGAGGTTACGTTTGCATATTTGCATAGCAATATGCTAAAATTCATCTGTCCTTATGAGCAGAGTGCACAGAAGTAAAACTTGGCAGTACTGGAAAATGCTATGTCTACATTTTTCTGAAGCCATTTGGACGTGCTATGAAAGATATTTCACAGGACGAGAGAGATTAAAATAAAGGAAATTTACTGTTTCAGATATATTTGAGGTGTATTAGCTTATAGTACTAATTGAAAAATGAAAGGGAATTCCAGAAAAAAGTATTGCATTTAGAACATTCTCTCGCATGATAAAAAAACAGTAGAGGAGCTAGGCTACATAAGTGTAAACTTTTTAGCAAAATCTGATGGAATTTCTGAAAGATAGTATGTCTTTGGCAAATATTTTTAAAAAACCATTAAGACAAACCTCTCAGAATGGCTGTACCGTAACTAAAATATATTAGGGTTGGAATTTTCAAAAAGGAAAAAATTAATCTAATATCCCAATTTAATCTAATATCCCAATTTCAAGGCACTTTCAGCAAGTATTTATCTCTTTGGAGCTTTTCAAGCATTTCCAAGTTAATTGCTATGGTTTAATTCTAGCCTCATATATTGATTTAAAAGACTCACATAAAAATCCCATAGGATTCAGGAGGTGTTATATGTTCATATTGAGGAGGTGTTATATGTTCACGCAGGTATCTGCAAAATAAAAGTTCTAATAAAACTCCCCAATTTCTTAGATGATAATAAAGATTAATTTTGAATTAGCAGTATAGTACATAGTATATGAAATCAGATTTTTTTTTTATTTGGAGAAATAAATATAACTTCTCTGATCTGTTAATATCTGTTCTACAGTGACTTCAACATGCAAAAATTAGAGTATCCTGAACACTTTTACAAATGTTACTTGTGAAAATCTTATTATGTAAATAAGAATCACTACATAGCAAGTCTCAAGCTAGGTACAGGTTTGCCACTTCTGCTAGAGACTACTACTGATTCTCTTAACGAGATGTCTTAAATTTAGTTTTCCTTGTTATTCCTGCTTTAGGTCACTTTTTTTCTGCAGTACTTTGATTTCTGACAGGACTTCAAGGTAAGATGTATAATTTGCCTGAAATAACACTAAGAAAGAAGAATGTCTGATAAATAATGAGTTTTCACAGGATATTATTATACCATCACTGAAGAATCACCTCTGTGTATTTGGAAGTATATATGATCAGACATTATACTTGCCTATGCTGGAGATTTTGGAAACAGGCAAACAGGTTTTAAGTATTCTTCATAACACTGAAAATATTACGTCACCGAAGGGGAAAGTCCTGCTTTCAGTGATCCCTTGTGGGGATCTTAGACGTATGTTCTTTTAATCTATCTGTCTACACAGCAAAGAGTTATATTTTTTTGACCAAATTTGGCCATCATACTTCAATGTCCTCAATTCTTTTATACAGCAAGAAACTCTTTTATAGATTATGACAAAAAAACAAAACCAAAACCAATAAGAACAGTGACAGAATAAAAGGAAAGTAGAATCACTGAGGCTTACCTTCATAGAGAATGGCATAGAAAATGGGTTTGTTCTGACTTTCCATCAGGAACAATTAATCTACCAGACCCATAGTTAATCTGCAAGGAGACAACAGGAATAGTGTAACTAAGTGATGCGCTGGATCAGTTTCAAAAATTATATGCAGTCGAATAGCAGGGGGCAAATTACTTTTTTTTGCTCAAATGAGAAGGTAAAAGGTATGGGTGTGTTAAAAGAACAGGAGATCTGAGACATGAAACAAAGATTATCTCAGAGCGTATCAAGGGATGAAACTGATTTTATTGTGTTATTTAATTCAAAAAGTGTGAAAAGGAATTATATATGTATTTTTTCCAGATTAACTGCACCAGTAAATCATATTAGAAATTTGAAGATAAGGAAAGTGTTGAATGAATTGAAGGCTTGTCTAAGACATTGAATGCAAACTAATTTCTTATTATCTTCCTCTGACAACAGGCATGTCTTCAGATTGGAAAGAAGGAAAGAAAATATTTGACTATTTTACTTTTAGAAGGGCTGCTATAACATATTTTGTCTTTATTTACAGTCATGATTCATGGTTTTCAGGTTCATGATACACCTGTATATCACAACTCTGAAAGAATAAGTGGTAAAAAATCTTCCATCCAAGGTTCTAGTACCACAGTGATGTCCTCATCTACTTGACTGGTGAAACAACCATCCTAACTCTCTCTTTCAGTGGTTATTCCAAATGGTTACCTATCTTTTGACTACGTAGAAAAACTCTGCACTCTTCAACTCTGAAAATAGAAACAAACAAACAGAACAACCCCAGCCATTAATCTGATTCTGATATCTGATTTTTCTCTAGACTCTTCATTGTCTGGAAACAGTACATATACTGTATTAGAGTGGAACAAGGTTTACACAGAAAAATAGCTGGTATCCTTGAACCAGCTGATTTTGTTTTCTGGAAGCTAAGTCATATAAGAGGGAATTTTAGATGATCTATTAATAATAAGCAAAATAAACAGCATATCTTAGCTTTCCTAACCCAGAACACAACATCTCATATCTTATTTTCTGATATGGTCATGAAGAAAACAAATGGAAAACATTTTTCAGCTGGGCATACTGTAATCTAGCAAACTACTGAATCTGACAAACATCTCTCTCATTTTCTGTTATTGTTCGCAAGAATCTAAAGATTTCATTAGTTTCCAGATATTATTTACCAACCTGAATTTAGAATCCAAGTTAAAAAACGTAATTATCAGACTTGGCTGACTAGTTTTTGCATTTTTCTATATGCATATGGCATTTTTATACTCAATTTCTCACAAGTACTAAAGTTTTTTAAAGATTACTGTTATGCATCAGAATTAAAACCAATTGGTCTAGAGGTGGAACAAAGAGATGAGACTAACATCTAGGCTCAGGTTTTGTTCAGGTATATGTTCAGCTTTAATCAGAGGTTATTTTCTATTACAGAACAATTTATTTTCTGTTTGCATATCTGGTGCTCTCTTTTTTAAATATTCACTGGACAAAAAACATGGGTCTGAGATTTAAAGGGCTAGAAATGCTTTATGGGCTGTACAATCCCAGTCTCAGAAAATGTCACTATTTCTCTAGTGGGGAGCTGCTTTCAAAGAGAAAGCCAGAGATTTTTTTCAGAGATTGACCCCTCATAATGATGAAATCATAATATTGAGATTACATTAGCAGGGAATTCCACCAATCTATAAGTAATATCTATGTATTTAGACAATGAACAGAAACATTACTGGCCAAAGCAGTTAGTTAAATCCAACATTGCTTGGCACTAATTTTCAATGCTGATGAAATAGATGCAATGAAACTACTTCCAGCTACAAATTAAGGCTCTATTTCTTATTATTTTCAGATCCCAACTCTATTGAGATGGCCTACACGCCCAGAAATTGTGATGGCATGAATCTGACATGAAAATTACCGCAGATGTAGGATAATAAGCCATCAGGATTTGGACATCTATGGCTAGGTGAAGGTAAGTTAGTCACCTAATTTATATTAAAGGTATTTAAACACCTATAAAGTTCACCTGTTCTAAAGGTGCCAAGACATTTTTCTGTGTTTGATCGGTGGACATCAAAACTGTTTAAATATTTTAAACATTATTATCTCATTTCAGCAGGAATTAACCACCCAGTTATCTTGGTTAATTGTTTTGACAATGTGTCACAAATAAATTCAGTTACACTGGAGAAAGACTTTTAAAGTAATTTACAGATTATAAGAATATTTCCATGATGCAGTTGATAGAAAGTCTTATTCAAAAGTCTAACATTTTCACAAGATCTAATGTAAAGAATGTGATATATAAAGAGGTTCTGGATCAGGCATAATTCAATGAGCTGAATATGGCCTGTGTTGCCCATCATATGATATTCCTAGTGTCATGACCTTCCTGTATTTTCAAAATTATTACACTAATTTTTATGTATCACATTTTAAATTTCTACTGAGTTCTGATTTGAAAATTAAAAATGTGATGCGTTCAAATCCCACTGGAAGTTGTTAAATAATAAACACACCTCTACCTTGATAATACAGATAGAAATGTATGATGGAATCTAAAGTGGTTTTGACCTGCATCCCAAAAAAAGAACAAAAGGTTCTAGTCAGAAGAGAAGGGGTGCTTAGAGGAGAAAAATTCTATGTCATCATGCTCATCCTGCTGGTTAAAGGCTAGAACAAGATTAATAGTTATAGTACAAATTAAAATGTGAATGTAATAACGCAATTTTATTCTACTTTCATTGTAATTGAAAAGGTGTAATGGGAGAGATGGATGTGGTTCGAAGTGTGCATGTAATAAAGCACCTCAAACTGTGAACACATGGGTAATTAAAGGGAAACTAATCTCATCCAAAATAGTATTGGGCATTGGCTAATCAAATGATAATGTTAATCTTGCTATCCAAGAAAGTAATTTTCTATTCCAGAGATTTTGTAGTTTTATAATGCATCATGTTGTGTTTGTTGCCATGGACTTTAATTGGGAAATGCATAATTCAAAGGATTTCATTTAATGTTATTAAAATTATATTTAGATTTTGTACTTAAATTTCCTAGAAAATGTCATGCTTTTTGCATTTGCTGTTGTGCTATTTATTCATTATATTTACCGTTTACCATTGTACACATTGTAAAACTTCTGTTAAATTGATGTAGCAGCATATGTGAACATTTTTCGTGGTTAATCCTTGTAAAACCAGTTTCTCTTATTCTGAGTAATACTTTTTGCATATACAATAAAGAGGGAAGAATAAAATGTCACAAGGTGTTTATTGTTCTTAGAGTTCTGTTTCCTTTTTCGTTTGGGCAATCCCCAGGGTCAGGTATCATTCAGCAGAAAAGTAATTAAAATTGGACTGAACTTAGGAAGACGACCTATTCCTTCATTTGCAAATGAAACTGCCAATAAGCCCAGTCGGCATCAGCCACGATGATAAGATGTCAGGCCTTAGAGTCAGACCACAAAGCCTGGTGTGAAAACATGAGCATTATTTTCCAAATAAATTTAAAAAAAATAGGAGGCAGTGCTGCTGAAGAAAGGGAGGCAAGAACTACTGATCTAATCTCCATAATCTTCGTAACTCAGTTTCAGAAGCCCATAATGACTGCTTTGTTTGTTGTAAACAAGCTCAGGTGATGAATTTTGTCCTTTGTTCTATGAATACAAATCACCGAAACATATATAGTAACATATGCATTCTGTCCAATACATATAGGACACAGAAAATATTGGAATAGAAATTCCAATAGAATGGGACATATATATTGGAATAGAAAAACTAAAACTAAAACAGAAAAAAAATCCCCCAAACAACAGCTTAATTTCCCAGCCATACATCTAATCATACCACAATATTCAGAAAACAAATTATGGAGCTAAATTGAAATAACTTGATGGGAAACTTTTTATACAGTTCTCTCCAAATTTTCCCAAATTCATCAATGCTTAATCCACCTGTCAGTAGAAGTGCATGCCTTGCCAAGAGTTGTGCTATAGTATTTCACATTAAAATTCTTAATTTTCCAGGATGCTGGAAGATATGTTAAATAAACATCTTTACTCCTTTAGTTGTCTTAGTGGTGATTCCACATCACTTCCAGTTGTAACAATTTTTGAGCATAAAGCGAAGGAAGGCAGCATAGTTGGTAGTCACAGAGATGAAAGAAAAATTTCACCAAATGAGTAGTCTGCTGTGGCACCTAAGTAAGAGTCACATTAGGAAATTAAATAAAAATCCACTGCTGTAAATGGTTTAGATTTTTAATTTTGCTTTAATCAAAGCCATTTTCACACAGTAATTTGATTTGTGTGACATTAATCAAAAACTGCAAATACAAATAATGAAAATGGTTCTTGTTAATAGGTAGGCAGATGGATTTTCTCCATAAATATTTCAAGAGAGAAGTCAATCCATAATATTATTGATTGAACATGAAATAAAAAGTGTCTATTTTTCACTTGCTGAATGCACAAGAACTGATGTTCTGCTAATAGGAGCTGCACATCCAGCAAGAAACAAATTATATCCATGTTGTCTCTTGCTGTGATGACTTCAGATCTCACAAGCTAACTAGTGTGTCAGGCCAAATCTGAATCTTTCTCATAGGAAAATGAAAGACGAAGAGCGAAACAGCTTCAGGTACATATGTTAGTAGTTCAGCAACAGAATTTTTTCCCTCTAGTAAGCTGTGAACATGAATTCCATCATAGTTCAAGGGGTCATTCTGCAGCTGGAAGTAGTATGTTCAAAGTCATGATACAATACTCATTAAAAAGTCCATGGAAGTTTTTAAGGAAAGAAGTTGTTTTTACCTGTCGTATTGGACAAATTTCTCATCCAGGAAATTCTTGTTCATTCATTAACTGGTTTTCTGAAAACAGTCACACACAGGTGTTCAAAGATATGTCAGAGAGCAAAAAAAAAAAAAATAAAAAAAAATCAGTATCACAGAATCATTCTCTCGTCATCTAGCCCAGCACCCTGCTCACCACAATGTCAACACTGAAATGATGGGATTAGTCCAGCTGGGCTGTCAAACATGGAGACTTGGAGACTGTGAAGTCTACATGGACAATCTGCTACCATGCTTAATTATACTAGGAATGAATAAATTTCTCTTTGCATCTCCTTCAGCCATAACCAGACAATTTATAACAATTTGTTGTGGTTTAACCCCATCAAACAAGTACCAACAAGCAGCTGCTCACTCATTCCCCCACCAGTGGGAATGGGGAGAGAAGCAGAAGGGTAAAAGCAGGAAAAGTCATGGGTGTAGATAAAGACAGTTTAATAGGGAGAGAAAAAGTGGTGCATGGCAAACAAAGTAAAACAAGGGATTCATTCACCGCTTCCTAGGGGCAGGCAGATGTTCAGCCATCCCCAGGAGAGCAGGGCCCCTTCACGAATAACACTTACTTGGGAAGACAAATGCCATCACTCCAAATGTCCCCCCGGCCCTTTGCCCTTCTTCCCTCTACTTTACATACTGAGCATGATGTCACATGGTCTGGAGTATCCCTTTAGTCAGTTTGGGTCGTCTGTCCCATTGTGTCTCCTCCCAACCTTCCATGCACCCCTAAATGCCTTGCCAATGTGGCAGTGCAAATATCAGAAAAGACCTTGGATCTGTGTAAGAACTGCTCAGAAATAAGAAAAGACATTACTGTGTTATCAACCCTGTGTTCAGCATAAATTGAAAGCACAGCCCCATGCCAGACACTGTGAAGAAAATTAACTCTACCCTAGCCAAAACCAGCACACCAGTGTCTCTTTTCCCTGCTGTGCACATTTCGAAAGACCCTGCCTCACATCTCTGTTTAGGCTTTAGGGGTTTGCTCAGCTGGCCTCTCCAGTAATGTATGAGAACTAGCCACTAACATAACCAGTGAATGAACTAAGCAACATTATGTTTTAAAGCTTGAAATTGGCTCAATTTGTCAGTCTTCTAAACTATGAGCAGCCTCTGATTCCTAGGCACACATATAAACATGCATGCTCTGTTGCAACTCACTTTTTATCCCCTGATTTCAGTGTGTCATGAGAGTAATGCAGGAAAATTAGAAATGCTTTCAATATTACTTCAAAATATTAAAAATGTGAGTGGTTCTACTGTCTTAGAAGGTACATACACCAATTTAAATGGTGATGACAGCAGCTAGTTATAATCAAACCACAAAATCTCCCTTTGCAGAGTTAGGTAGGAGTAGAGTTAGGTAGGAGTCAGACTGTTCTACATCTTTCTTTCTGAATCTATGACCCCAGCTTGGAGTACAAAACCTGTTCCTCCAGAGTCTGTTAATCAAGAGTTTTGACTGGGAAGAAAAAAAATGCAAGAACTGGAAACTAAAAAAACCCTGAAAACTACAAAAGGCTTCCTTGCTCATTCCAAAGGCTAAAAATGCTCCTTTTGCAGCTGCAGCAGATTCTACCTTCTTGGGAGTCATGAAGTGCTCTTGAGCCTCAAAGCTAGGTCTTCTATCAGTAACTATAGAACAAAGTGCTACAAGTGCTAAGAGAAGTCTGTTAATTTCATTCTGCAAAATGCTTTTACCAGTTTTTCTGTATCAGCTTCACCTTAACTCCACTCACTGTGCTGAAAGAAGTATTTTTCCCCATCCCAGAGGAATCACAAAGAAAAGCTAAATAATTTGACAAAGCATTGTTAAGTTATAAGGAGAGAAGAACCTGGGAGAAATTGATGGAAAAAAATATGAAAAACTTCGTACATGGACTTGTAACATGGACTTGTAAACTGAATGGTGTGGAAGAGAAATACAATAGCAAATAAATTTTAATTCTATTCATCTAATTGTGTTCATAAAGGAAATAAGAAAAAAAGGTATTTGAAAACAGAAAGAATTTGTTTTTGTGTCTAAAGCACCATTTCATTGTCAGTAAAAAAATTGAATTGAAAATACACTAGTTAAGACTTAAATTTCATATGCTGCATTTGTCAATCCCCACAAGTTTTGGAAATAAGCTCAGACTTTTTACAAACTCCTAGTACCTCCCCATACAAAAATGTAATTATTTTAGAACCAATTGCTTAACTGGAATTATTAAACAAAGCAGGTGTTTCTTGACCCCCTTTTTTCAGTGAACATGGCAAAAATGAGTGTAATTTTTTGGGTCATTGTTGAAGACACTGCAATTAAGACAATGAAGTACAGAATTAGTTTAGAAATCAAGCTATAATAAAAACTGTTCCTTTGATTCTGCAAGAGTTGTTGAAACGTGACATTTGCAGCTAAGATTTTTTTAAAAATGAAAAAATTAAAGTGCAGACCATAATTTTATAGAAGAGCATTTTTTAATATGTTTATTTTTCTCAAAATATATCTTTAAAATATCATCACTTATTCCCGATTCAATTTAATGGACAGTGTGGGCAGAAATAGGTACTGGAAGAAATGAATACACATAATTTCGCAGGCAAAATTGATGATCACATTCAGTGTATTAGTGAACATAATTTAGGAAATCTGCAAGCCCATACAGTCTGATTGTATTTTTCTTCTTATAATGAATGTACCTTGGATTATATTTGAAATTAGATTTTTGATTTAATATGATTTTTAATATTTCAAAATCATGTAGAATTCTAGAATTCTTATTTAGTATTTAGTATCCCAAAATGTTTTGAGATTTGGGCTTGGAATTTTTCTTATTGTCATTGTTATCATTATTGTTATTATTATTATTGTTACTATAATTAGGGATTTGGGGGTTTGTCTTTTTCAGACATATCTTCCACATTTTTATGCAAATTCCAAATTTGCTTTACATTTCCAAAGTAGCTTCCACTGAAATGTTAGCCAACAAGAGTTAAATGACTATCCTGTTGACATGTCCATGTCCATATGACATATCCCTTGATATTTTGATATTTAATATTTGAATTACAGAGTGTAGTCCACTCATTAAGTCAGGCAAGACAAAAGAGGATGAGGCAACAACTTTCAAGCTTTGAAGGTTATGTTCACACTTCTTAGTAGCTTCAAGGCATTTACAGGGAAACGTTGTGAAGCTTTGACTGATGACCATCTTAGTTCATTTCCTGGCTGTGATACAAAGAAACTTTCACTAATTAAGACTATTCATTCTTTGAGGAGGAAAAAGACCACAAACACATAAAAACTAAAATAAAAATAAAACACCCAAACAAAATAACACCTAACTAACAAACTGCCTGCCCAACCATCCAAAAAAACCAAAATAACCAACACTCCCCCCAAACAATAGATTTCCTTGTGGTTGTCTGCAGAATGTGGAGTGTCTCCATGAGGTACTGAGAAACCTATTTGCCTGTTTTTCTACCATTCTTCCAGGCAAAATCTATTTCTTCATTCTTGCCTCCTTAAAAATAGAGTGAGGTTTGATGTGTTCATTACATTTTTAAAATAATCCTGCTACATTACATTGTTCCTAAGAACATGACAAAGAGTATATCAGTAATATTTTTTAATAAATTGATGAAACTAATTATGACACCAAAATGATGAAACCAGTACAGGATATTACAAAAATCATGATGAACTGTACTAGTGATAAATCTTCTACCCAAATATACTGAAGTATTTGGGTAAAATATAAAGGAAAAGGAAAAACAGAAACAAACCCCACCTTATATAAATTGCAAACAAAGTCTTTTTTTCTTTTTTTATCATCTGAAATTTCTCCCTCTTTCCTTTAGAGGCAAGAGGAAGTTAATGATATTAGATAAATAGATGACCAAATTTCATTACAATAAATTGGGATATGTCAACCAAAAAAAAAGTAAGATCATTACAGCAGTTTGTATCAGATCAGTACATTCTATTGGGCTGCTAAGTCTGTAAAATCATGATGACTTATCTTTATTTCATATAGGCATCATCTTGATTGATTATTTTAAAAATATAGTGACTTCAATGGTGAAAGCAGATGTAGATTTAGTGTTGCAATATCTAACATTTAAAAGGTGTACCCAGTGAAATCCTTCTTAATTATTCAATGCTGCAATAAAGCTAATGAATTACAGTTACTTGGGGAATGAACCGTCTTTGTCAAGAGATAAAAGATAGTTATATTCTATAGTTTTGTGTTATAAAATAAAAGGAAGGATGAATTAGACATTTGTCATGGATCTTTCCTCAAACAAATATGTCCATATTCCTGCTACAAGACGAAAAAAAAGAAAAAAAAAGGGGAAAAAAAAGAAAAAAAAAGGGATTGACATGTCTAAAGTGTCAGGAGAGCAAGCTTCCATCTTGGGAAGAATGAGAATTAGGAAAGGTATTCCAGAGTTGAATAGGTAAAGGACTGAAGTTCTAAATCTAGGAATGTCTTCTCAGATGTGAGGTCAGGTCATCGGGAAATCAAAAGTCTTTTCCAGAAATCAAATGGAGAAGGATTGCTTACATCAATTATTTAAATATATGGCTACTGATTACCAAATATATTATCAATAATATGTAATTGTAATTGTAATGTTCAGATTTAAGTGGGAAGAAGTGATGTGAACTATACATGAAACCTCACTCCACAGTATCAGTAGTAATCTAAAATTACAATTATATTTTGCATGTGGAAGAGCAAAATCCCCAAATTGTTTCAGTAGATTTTGAGTGGTTTTCTCCATATGAGAATCTGAGCTTCAGTTACAGTGAAATTTTGCTCTGAACCAAGAGATCTTTCTGTTATAACGCAAAATTATCACCTACCACATTATTAAGTATATTTTATTGGGAATATTAAGTTTCTTTCTTATCTGCTCCTTTTTGACTGGCAGATGAGAGAGATGTTGCCACTACTCACAGAAAGAAAATAGAGAGCTTTTTATTTAGATTTTTTTGTTTTGATTACCAGTAATTAGATCAGTCACAAGAAAAAATGGGGTCCAAAATCCTTCATCTTCATACTTTAGCAGATTTGTAGTCTGCTTTTTGGGATTTAGATGGTGAACAGGAAACATTAAAGTCTCTGTTCTCACTTTCATCCCCTTTTCTTTTTCTTAAAATAACCCTTCTCTATATCTATTTCCAAATTCAGGGGATACTTAATAGATCCCAGTTTCTTACTAATTCTCTGTATTACTATTGGGAAAAAAACCATATGCATTATCTTGACTTGAGTGATTGTGATGGGTCAGCCCCCAAGCTGCCTCCGCCCCCCAGGCTGGGGATAGCTCCTCAAGAGGAGGAGAATTGCCTGGGCGGGCCTCTGGGGTATGAGTTGCTGGGTCCACCCTTAGACGATGGGTGAAGGCGTACCCAGGACTCCAACTCCACCCCCTCTTCCAGACCCTTCTATTCCGTTATGTGTATGATTGGTTCATTTGAATTGTATCCTTCCCAGTTATGTAACCATTGGTTCTGTGCGCTTGTCCCCACCTTCTCCCTCTTTCCCTATTGGTTAACCCTTCCCCCTTATAAGCCAGCGCACAGGGACTTCAGAGAGCAGATTTTCTCCTCCTGCTCCCCCTCCCGAACACCTACACCCTCTACCCTCAATAAAGGGGAGCTTGGAGGAGAACTCCCTCCCGCTAGCCCTTTGTCTCGCTGACTCCGTTATTCTTTTGACGCCACTACAACAAGTGATCATTATTATCTTCAGAAGGGAATTTTCACATTTGCATTCAGTTTTACTATGGATTCTATTCCTTCTACTTTTCTTGAGACAAAAATCTTCAACTTTGTTGGAACAAGGATTGCAGGATCAAGAAGTCACTGCCTTCCCTCAAAGATAGAGGCTTTACATACTTCTGCACTGTCAACACTGGGAAAGTAAACAAAACCTTTTAAATCAATTCTGAAAGCAAGCATGAGCTTCTTACAACTCTTACAGATATTTCCAGATGATCAGTGGAATATTAATTTTTCCATAGATCCAAAATTTCAAACATCAAGAGATACTGGGAGCTGAATGCAGATTCTACATCAGTGCCTAATGTAAAACTCAGATTGATTTTAGTGCGGAAAGTTGATATTTCTTTATCTGCTCAAAGAAACAGCCACAGCATGGGTGTCAGGATCTCTCAGACATAATACTTCAAGATTTCAGATCCTTCAAGTTTCTTACGCTTATGATTTGTCAAGCACTATGTAAATCACTTCCCAATCTTTTGATTTGTCATCAATACAAATATCTCTTTAAAGAATGATTTATTATATGACTAAAAAAATCTTCTGGTAGGCTCTGTAACAGGGAGGGAAACCAAGCAACATAAATTGGATAAAACATCCAATTTCCTGAAGTTTTTCTTCGATAGCTACATTTCTTTGGTCTGCCAATACAATTCACTTTGTGGCAGAGACAAAGAAAGGCAATGATCACTGGCTAGATAATAAAATACTCATATAGAGATTGAGGGTAACGTCTACTCTATAGACTCTGCTGAGAAGACTACTGCTAAGGAAACTGTGATTTTTTTCTAATTAAAGAAAATAATTGATCTGTGAAATGTGTTCATTAAATAGGGAATCAATTATCTTCAAATTAGTTAGCTAACTCAATACTATTGTCATAATCTGTTGAATTTCTCAGCACCTTTGTGAGCACAATGAGGTTTAATGTCAGATCCTGTGTGACATAACCTTAGTTCCACTGTGTATTAAAAATGTGACACTTCAATACCAACATTCTCCAGAAATAAACCCCATAAGTGCTAACTCTCAATAAGCCTTCAGCATACTATTGTCCTGTGTGATCATTAAATTTTAGATGGAGCAAGTCAATATTCCCTACGGGACTTAATTACAATTGTTCTATCTGAGGATAGAACCTTCTATGGATATTTGACAGTATTTTGCAAATAACAGGGAGTATATAGATTTCTTCTAAGAAATCCAGAGAACTTATCCTTCTGGTGAAACATAAGAGAAACTGAAGAAATGTATTGTCCTCATAAATTAGGTCACACAATGTACTAATCACTTTCAATAGAATTTTTCCAGTATGGATACACAGGGAACCTTAAAGTTGTTCCATATTATGCCCATATCAGTCAGACATTCCACCACAATGTGATCATTGTCTGACTTAAGTCAGAAATTCTGCAAAATCAGCCCTATGCTTGAATATTGATGCACTTAGCTCAGTTGAATTGAGTAGGATTTAAGTGTCAGTCATTTTTGCAACTGTGCATTTATTAGACAGGTGCTCTCATAAATTGAAGAGCCTCTGTATTAATAAAAAACAAGATAATATATGTATTGAACACAGTATTACAGAGCACATACATTTCACAAATTGACCCCAAGAATAATGTTTCTTGCCTGCCAAAGAAAATAGTTTCACAGAAGAACAAGACTCCATGTTATAAGTCCATCAAAGCAGAATGCAACAAGAAAAGTGTGAAGACTAAATTTCTAAGAGATCTTTTCCCTGTAGAAGCTAGTTTTTAATGTTCATACCTTAATATATTTTCAAATGTAAATCAGCTTAAAGCCAAGCAGCTGACAAAAGGTTGCTAACCTGTTTGCTTGTTTAATTTTCAATAGTTACTACAAATTAATTCCATATACCTATTGAACTCAGCAACTGAGTGAATCAGGATATTTGATGTCCACCAAATATCTGTTGTTTTTTTTAAAATGCAGCTGCAAAAGATTATATATGCAAAATTCCAAGCTCTTGTGGCACTTTTGAAACAAGAACAGATATGTCTTAAAAGAAGTTTCTTTTTTATTTTCATAATTAGTTTTCCTCTTAGGAAATTTTCATCTGCTAACATGAAGAAAAAAAAAACCTGGGAGCATGATCTACTTCAGTATTGCATTTCTTATCCTGTTTTTTTTCTCTACAACCTAATCTGAAATTCCCCTGTTCGTGGTAAATATCATCTCTAATTTTTTTTCTGTGGCCTTTTAATTCTTTAAAAGAATCAGGCTATGAAAACGCAATAGAGAAATACTACATTCTGGTTTCCTTCTATTCTGCTAATTTGTTAGAAACAACTATATGGATATTGTTGCTATTACCCTTACATAAATTTAGGATTCCACTGAGATTTTATCTTTTTATAACACAGTGTGATAAAAAAATTAGTAGGAAAATTATTCCTTTTTTTAAATATTGAATTTATACACTATATATAATGTTTTTGGTTTTCATATATGCTTTCATTTATGTTCAAACTGTATGCAGTGAATCTCCAAATTAAAGATTATAGTAATAGATAATGTATGCCAGATAAAATCTGCACATGAATCAGCTTTCAAATATTCCTTAAACTCAAAACACTTTTAAGTCAGTTTGAACTAAAGAAGAAAAACTGTCTTTTCTCTCTTCTCTGCAGCTGGACATTGACTATGCTTTAGAAATGGTATGACAAAGCAGCTCTCATGTCTGTCTCTGACAGTGACATACTATTGGTTGCTGGACACACTGTCTCCTATATCAATAAATATTTCTATAATGTATTTAATTCTGAATTGCCAGCTGTGAATGTGTTAATGCCATTCTATCATAATAATGAAACCAACAAAAATTCACAGCACAAAATCAGAAAAGAAAGTTTAAATTACTTGGAACCTTTAAAAAAATCTTATAATGTAAGAAAATAAAATACATCAGAGTTCATTTTTCAAAAATGTAACAGATTCTAATTGTCTCTGAATACTTCTAAATCATTAAAAAGAAAATCCAGTGCCTAAAATACTAGGTAATACACAAATTGTTTGCTGCCATGGAAACTGACAAGTTAAGAGATGTTCGAATTTCCGTGTGTAATTTTACCATATCTTTTTATACAGATTTAATGCATTTTATTTTTTATATTAGACATTTTCTATAAAAATAGTTTCTTTCTAATGGCTACTCTCAACTAGTCACCCATAACCTGCAATAAGGACGAATCGTATGGCAATGTCAGAGGCTTTCATTCTTGTAATACTAGTTACTACTATAACCTATATATTTTAAAATCCAGTGCTCTTGTACAAGAAACTAAGGCACTTTAGATTAATTTTAGAGATATTCAACCAAACTGATAGCAATAATAATGACATTTGAGCACATTCAAATTGCTGTTGACTCTTTTCCAAATGGTCCAGCAAAAGCAGCCCTTTTGGTAGGTTTTTCTTTCAGATTTTTAAACAGTTACTAGCAAAGCTTCATCTTTCATTTATATCATTGAATGGACTAGCACGTCTTACAGGCATGTCAGCACTGCAGAACAAGTTTTGGCAAGCTGACTGTATAACACTCAGTTGGTATCTATAGCCTATTAATGTAAATCACCTAACCATCAAGCAATTGCTCATCATCCACGGACTGATGCCCAGCCCACTCCCGAGCAGCAAGAAATCAGTGGTTTCCAGCGGTTTATATATGGAGCATAACATTCCATGGGCTGGAATAACCCTTTGGTCAGTTTAGGTCAGTTGTCCTGGCCATGCTCCCTCTCAACTTCTTTTGCACATACTCACTTGCAGAACATGAGAACTGAGAAGGCCTTGATTTAGAGTAAGACCTACTTAGCCACAGTTAAAACATCAGTGTGTTTATCAACATTATTCTCATACTGAATCCAAAACACAGCACTGCAACAGCTACTAAGAAGAACATTAGTTCTATCCCAACTGAAACCAGGACTGTTAGAAATAATTTTCTTATGAAGTTATGTTTTCCATTTAAAAAACCCCACTGTTATTGCATTTGCAGGCAATGCAAGGATTGTCTACTATTGTGCAACCATCACATTATTGATGTGTAATTTATACTTCAGTGTCCAGAAGGCTGTAAGCACCAAAATTAGGAATAGGTTGAGGAAAGCAGATAGAAGAAAGCACTCAGCCCTGGGCATGGCTAGAATAATAAACAAGATCTGCTATATTTACCCTGCTGTCTAAATTAGATTTTACCTATTTTTTCCCTAAAGAGATGAACCCAAAGTTTAGTACTGTAGGAATCACCTTACAAATCTTAATCATGACACTTTTTAATGTCAGGACTTTTATATGTAGAAATGTGGCTTCAAAAGGAAAATTAAACTAGCCAAAGAAAAAAGGAAGGGCAAAAATATTGAGGTGGTCAAGGTGTTTACTTTTAGCTTTTGACCAAAGATGTAAATTGTGGAGGGACGTCCCTTAAGTCCCACCCCTTCCCGAAGAGCGCCAGATCTAGATAGTCTAGGGGAGCGTGACACTCAAGTTTGAGTCCTCCCACGGGGGGTGTTCACCGAGTTGCCCAGCCCTTGTTGCTGGGGAATTCCCCTCTTCCCCCGCCCTGTGGGTGTTGCGAGGAAATATCAATCTCCGGGAACCCTCCCAGGTTTCCAGAGGGTTCTGTGGGTTTATATCAAGCATTGGTTTGTTTCCCTATTTGTTACTGTCATCCTCCCTCCACCTTACCGTAATTTGTTAGCCACCGGGTTGTCCGTCCTCCTTGCCATCCCCCTATTGGTCACTAGTATACCTTAAAGGCCAGGTACCCGTACCGCTCGGGGCCGTTTTGCTGTATCCTTCGCCACGACCACCACCCCTGCCCTCTGCCTCAATAAAGCGGAGTTGAACAGCGACGCCCTCCCTGCTCTTTTGTCCTCCGGACTCTCTCCACCAACTGCGGGAATGTGGTCTCACGCCCCTCTGGGGCTCAGACCTGCCTGCCTGGGAGCCAGCCGCTGAGAAGCCCAGCCAAGCGCCATCAGCCCCTGAGCTAGCCGGGCCCCTGTAGCCATATCACCCACGGCTACAGTAAATTATCCCATTTTCTTGGCTATTACACTATTTCATAAAGACTACCTTCACCTCTCCTATTAGTTTTAAAATCAGTAAGAAGAAGCTAGAAATCTATGCGCAAGACAGAAATCTCCAGTGTAAATCCAAAATGAAAAGGTCTTGGAAAGCATAGATGTCTATGAATCAGACATAGAAGTTTCAGACACACAATTTTCATTATATATATCATTCATATTTTAAATTATGCATATTTACTTTCAGTCGGTTTAGAGGTGCTTCATGACTAAAGGCAGATACGGAGCCTAATATTTGGTACTGAGGTATGCAAATTGAGGATATCTATATAAGAGGATTATTTTTTACTACAAATGGCACTCCTTTTATGACTTGAAACAAGGGAAACCTCTCTCTATGAATACTATGAATATATGAAAAAAGGGAAGCTACACATATATACACACCCAAGAATACATACACATATGTATGTATACAAAGTCTCAGCTTTTAATTCTAGTTCTGAGAAGGGGGATCTCAGCCAGAAAATACTGCATTAGGTTCTTTCTTGTTATTGGAAGTAGGAGGATATCATAAGGAACACTTTTTCAGGAATCCTCTTTGAGAAAACTCACAAATGCACATCAGGGGAGAATTTCTGAAGGTTGGAATGTAATTTCCTCTAACTGTATTGACCTGGCAGAGATCTGGAAAGTGCTACTTATTTTTTGTCTTGGATTGGGTCCCTCAATACATGTCTGTCTTTAAGAAGAAAAAACACCGCACTTTTAAATGGAATACTAAACACTTTGAAGGACTGTTTGACTTTATTAACCTCATATCCTTCTACAACAAGGTGACCCATGTTGTGGACTTTAGTAAACTATTCTCCTGAAGAAACTGGCTGCTGGCAGCTTGGATGAGTAAACTGTTCACTGTGTGAAAAACTGTTTTTACTCAGACTTCTACCAAATAAAAACAGACAACATTGTAAAATGGCCTCCAGTTGCACCAGGAGAGGCTTAGCTAGGATAGGAGGAGAAAATTCTTCACTGAGAGGGTGGACAGACACTGGAATAGGCTGCCCATGGAAATGGTGCAATCACCATCCCTGGAAGTGCTCAAGAGGTGTCTGGATATGACACTTAAGGATATGATGAACATCGTGGTGCTTGCTTAATGGTTGAACTCCATCTTAGAGGTCTTTTATAAGTTTAATGATTCTATGATTGTATAAAATCTGGCCAATTGCCCAGGTGTCATCTTTACAGAAATTAAGGCAATATTAAATAAACATAAATACTGGAAAAAATAAAAATTAGTATTTCTTACCTACAGCTATATAGGTACCTAATTTCAAAATTCACGTTTAGCAATCAAATGCTCTGTTATATATATTGTAAAATCTACACCAAAATGTCAGATATTTATCAAAAGAATTGATCCTCTGAGTTAAAAATATGGACATTAAGATGTAAAGTTTTTCACCTTCTTAATGAGCAAATAACTGCAAATATATTTGATGTGGAAAAAAAATTAAAAACCCCAAATGTGAACCACATATAAATAAGAGTATAAATGTTATAATTGTATTGAATTAGAAGTATGTTCAAGAAGGAATTAGATAACTAGCTTCTTTTAAAAATTAAAAAACCATTCTGACCACAAAAATTATCCTTAATTGTGAATATAGTAAGTTTTAAATGTTGATGACTAAGGCCCTAACACAAAGCACATTGATTTCAAGCTTTCAGGTCTTAAGCATTATAGATCTAATATTGAATATAAGAGAAGTCTGCAAATACTTTCCAGAGAACATGAACTTAAAAGTTGACTTTTGTAATCAGAGCAATGGATGAATTCTGTTAAGAAGCAGTATTGAAAATGGAAATTACTTAATACAGAGTACAAGAAATGCCAGTGAATAAATTGTCTATTTATATATAGATAGATATATGTATTAATAAATTGTAATTTACAACAAATTCTCAATGAGAACATAGAAACATAGAATGACAGAATAATTTGGGTTGGAAGGAAACTTAAAGATCATCTAGTTTCAAACCCACCCCTGGTCGTGGGCAAGGGTGTCACCAACTAGATCAGGTTGCTCAGGGCCCCATCAACCTGGCCTTGACCTCCTCTAGCTTTACATCGTACTTGGTTCATAGATTCCTTCATAACAGCCATAACATGAAAGGAGTCAAAAAAGCCCCAGCAGCAGTCCATGCAACAAAAAAAATTTCTACTTTCTTTATTTCAGTTTTAGTATTCAAGGACCTCATGAAATTCTTGTCATCTGAGATCTCTCTAGTCCTTAAAATTGCCTTTAGAGCATGGTTGAGAGCATGTCTACGTTATAATTTCTTTCTGGATTAGAAGCATGCTTTTACTACTAACATCCCCATATACCATGCTTTGATCCACTTTGTGGGAGAATCCCAGAGCACAGCTGCGTTAATCTCAGGTGAAACTAATCTGAAGATGCACAGCAAAGGTACACTCAATGACCTTCAGTAATTAATGCCATTGAGTTCATGAAAGCAGACTGAAGATGACCTGAAGAAACCCCACATGAAACATGTTAATGATGGATATCAAGTTCTTGACAACTGCTTTGATTTACAAGTCCATTACTGTTCTGCTTTACTTGCTAAAGTAGACATAATCTACATGATTCCCCACTGCCACTCTCATGTTACAGTACAATCAATGAAAAATACTTATGGTTTTCTCTAAAGAATACATAAGTTCTCTCTCCTTCTCACTACTTTTGAGTGCAAGCACCTAGAAAAAGTTTGAGTAGCAGGTGACTTGTACTATGCCTTTAAGACAGAGCAGTGAATAGCTACGAAATATAAAAGAAAACCCAAAAAAAGAAAGTGCCTGTAGTCAGGTAACACCCAGGTAAAATGCTAGTAAGTAACAAGTGTACTTTATGCATCAACCTTTTAACCAGACAGTTAAACTGAGTGGAAGATTTCCATCACAGAAAGCAGAAGAAAAATACCAAATGGATTTTAGTTTTGTTGAACACTATCAATGTGCTCTACTGTTATGATCCCCAAAATAAAAAAAAAAAACCAAACCACTCTGTAGAGTATGAAGTCCAAATATATGGAAGAATGACAAAACCAAAGAAGAATGTTTAAATAAGCTAAGGGCTTAAATTGGCAAGGGAGTCTACTCTGAACCTTGAGACTCAATGGAAGGGTCTCCCATACTCCTTTTTATCCTTACCCTCTCTTATCCTTACCCTTTCCCCTAACACATTACCCACCTCCACTGCCCCAGACTCTACATAGATAATTTTTGGGTTAATTCTGGGTTTAAAGTGATTGTTATTAGATTTAGTTTGATTTTTTTCTGTGCCTTTAACCATCTAGTAAGCAGTAGAGTGAAACTTGCCAACAAACTTTGTCATGCTTTCACTCTTATATTAAAAGTGTTTATGCTTAAAATGTGTTTGATGCCTTTGCCAGGGATTTTTTAAGCAACTTTAAAATAATAATTTGTGACAAAGGGTCATTAGTAAGTTTTGTCAGTCAAAAAATAAGACATTCAAAAGTAAAGATCTCTTGAGATATTGTGTATTTTTAAGAGAGTGGGTGTACAATCGACTTGAAGAATTGTAACCCTTTTTTATAAATAACGATATCTATATCTGTCTCTTTATAAAAATCATTGTTTTGAAAGATGAGCATTTCTGCACACTAGAGACAGCACTCATAACAAAATGATAGATGTGACTTTCACCCCTTACCAACTTAAATAAAATTTATAGTCAGTTGAAATATATGTGATATTACAGGAGAATTTGCATTTTCTTTAAATGTGAGATCCATGAATTTAAAACAATGGAAAGTTAAAATTTGTTTTCAGTGCATTGTCCTCTTTTCTCCCCCTCTGCTATCCAAATGAAAGTGCAGTTATAGTTTCTCTGTCTTTTCTAATTATGCTTCCTCCCTTGATAATCTCTTTCATGGATTCAAGTTCAGCTTCCATGTCTGTGTTTTTGGGTCTTTCCAGACTCTTTTTTGTTCGAATCAAAATTTTTCTTTATGTTTCTGGATTTCTACTTTTCAGTTTACTGTCTAATAGTTAAAACAGTTCTAAAGTTCTGGCGTGGCTTTCACTGAGGCATAACATAGGCTTTATTTGCCTGTAGTTTTGAAAGATGTATCCAACAGACAAACTAACGATGATATTCCATTTGTAGTAGAAGCTGAACTAGGCTGGCAGAGCCTTCCTAATCCCTAAATTTTTCCTTGTGTCAGTTCCAGTCATCAGCCAGTCATATGGAGAGAGAGTTGGGGCACCAATGTCATGTTTTTTCATGGTAGATTTCACACAGATCAACAAGATGCTTCAACTCACCTTATAACACGTAAGAAATTATTTCAGGTAAAAGAAGTAATATTTTTAAACCAGGAGTATCTTCCATTCAGTCTTTTTTCCTCCCCTCCTCTGCCTCTTTTTTTATAAAATATTTTTGAAATAATTTTCTATTTTTGCCATCATTTCTGTCTCTCACAGTCATAAGTACATATTCTGCATAAACTAATATTATGTTTAACATATGCATATTTCTTTTTGTTGCGGCAAACTCTGTCAACCACACCTGATACCTTGTAGAATTAGCATTTATGGTTTTTGTTATAATTTTTCATTAACGTCTAACATGTATTCCAGAATATAGTATTTCTACTATTACTGGTTGTTATGCTCTAGCAGCATTTTCAGTACACAACATGCTCTGTCTCTATGATATGTGCTACAAACCTAACCACCAGTCTCTTAAGGAAGGATTTTCTGTTAAGGAAGGATTTTCTGCTGATCGTTCTTTCTGAGATTTTTTTTAATGCAAATATCACTAGTCGTTTCTTATAATTCAGTTGTTTTTGTGCAAATGAGTGTAGTGAACACATCTTTCTTCCTACTTTCTTCTATGCTTTATTTTATCAGTTTGGCCAAGTTTTGTGAAAAGTAGAATGACTTTTCTATGCTATTGAAGAAAAAAATTGTTGTACAGAGGAGTATTATTTTAATGAAGTCCCCTTACAGATGTTTCTGACAGGATTCATAAAGCTTCTGGTCTAGATGCTATTTCTTTCAACAAACAAAGGAAATGTAATGGAAACATACATATTCCAATGATTAGCAAAACAAGCAAAAGCGCCCACTCAACTCTATTTATTTAGCAATGCATAATGCTATTTATAGAAAAATGCAAATATTCTAGGATTAATCTACCACACTGCCCCACAAACAATGTGAGAAATTGCTAAATGGAAAGAAAAATGTGAAACATGCAAAAATTAATGGAAGCATTGTGGTGATTATGCAAATGTAAACATCATTAACCAGCCTAATTAGAGAAATGTGTTATTTTTGGTTGCGCAGAAATGTTTCACAGTTTGTTCCCAAAAGCTCAAGAATCATTTATTGCATACTTGATTTGTTCTAAAACACTGAACACAACTTTCATATGCTTGACCTTATGACCTGCTGGTTACTCGAGCTATGGAGAAATAAAGTTCTCTGGAGATGTAATGAATTTATTAAACTTTCATTTTGGATCAGTGAATCATAAGACAAAGTGTCTACCAAAATGAGGGGGAAAAAAAAGTTCAGTTCATGCCTCTTACTCTTGCAATTAAATATTTGGCACAAAAGTTCATTTCTTTGTTATATGATTGTATACAAGGAAGCCACAAATTTCAAATATAAATTAGGAGGCTAAAATTCTCTTTTTTCTATCATGGAATCAACAATTCTTGGGTCAACCTCTTTACAGAGAACCAGAGAATGTAATGAAATGGTTGGACAAAAAGTAAAAAGTAAATAACACCTTTTTATTGTGAGTTCAGGAAGATCACTTAGTAGGAGAAGAAAAGAAGACAGCCTTACTGCTTCAAATGGGAACCAAAATGCCATAACACATGAAATTACATCAAACACTCTTATTAAGATAAACCAATAATTAATCAAAAATATTCAAATTTTTTTTAAAATTGCTTAAAATCACTCATATATTAGTAGAATGAGTTTCACTCATCTCTACACTGCTATACAAGTACAGTTTATATTTTCAAGAGAATGTCACATTTTAGTCAGATCAGAGACTAATGTTACTGTCTTACATTAATTGTGGCTCATAATGTGCTCTGAAGGTAGCCTTCTAACTAACCCTCACTTGGACTTGATGCACTGAATATGAAAGAATACGAATTTTACAATATTGCTTTCAGATAATTCAGGGGTATCTAACAGAGACATTTTTTTAGTCCTGTATCATACAGTCCTTCTTTTAGTGTTTTGAATATTTTTACTCCCTGTAAAGAACACTATTTAGAGAATTAACACTTTTATCTGTGTATGCAAAATTACTTTTTCAAAGTCTTACTGCTTTTAAATTGAGCTGAAGTGTTTTGTTCAGTTTGAAGTCTGTCCACATCCTACATCAAATCAATTAGAGAAATACTTTACTTTCTCTCCAAAGTTACCTATGTGCTTATGTGGAATGTCTATGTATTTGTTAAGTTTTCTATCTTTATTTCAACTTTTATTTTCTTTGTTGACTGATTCTGTGAAAGTAAAATTGTCTCAAAGTTTAGCACAAGACCCCGTTTCTTGAGGTAAATCTAAATGTTTTAAATTTCTTGCTGTCATCAATAATCCTCCCATTTCCTTTTCTTTTGATTTTGCATCAAAACTTTTATAAACAAATGAAGAAGTCTTCCTGGAAAGTAAAAAAGTGGACAGAGAATAGCAGAGCAGTAATATTTTATGTTCATAACTGAACAACCAAAGAGGATAAGTAAAAATGTTCATATCACCAAATACCAACTTTGATGCCATATATTCTTTCCAGAAACATCTAATTGAGGCAAATTGGTCAAAGAACAAACTACTAGAAAGCAATCATCTCTAAGTTTGTTAATATCTCACAGGAAATTTTGACTGACAGCTAAACTGCCTTTTTTTTTTTTTTATCCTTGGGTTGTTCTGTCACTTCTCTCTCTTATTATCCACCTACATCCCATTTAATTTTCCTATTTCTCTGGCATCTGTCTTACTGTAACTCGACTTTAAAAATGTGTACTAAGTACTTAAAGTGCATATGACTGTGACGTGTTTAGGATTAACAATTGAAGTTTGATTCATTACAATGCCTTAGCTTTGCAATTGTGAAAGGCAGCTGTGACCCCGTGGTTTTTCTAGGAAATTACATTGTTAATCCTATGTCACGTTCATTATATCATTCAGATTTTTAGCTAATTTGCAAATTATATTGTTTCATTTTGTCATGTTTTACAACGAGTCTAAGTCATCTATATAGACGTCACAATTTACCAAAGCTGGAATTTGAAATATAAATGAAACAAGCTGCTGTTCTCTTTCTTGTCCTCAAATGCTTTTTAATTATTTGACCAATGAATAGGCTTCAGCAAACCCATCAGTGTAGCACTTTGCAGCAAATTCTTAATGTTGATTCAGGGAAAATTACAATGGTTACAGAAGAAGACAGAACCAGAAATTATTTCATTAGGAAGCTAAGTTTCTCCTCATGGGCATGTGTAACACAGGCATCTCACTGAAAGCAGGTGCAATATCCCAACATGCTTTTGGACAGTGAGAAATTCTGCTCGATGCAGTGGCAAAGACAACATTATGAGTCATGATTACTAACAAATATTAAATCATTTTTACTGAAAGAATAGTGACATCTGCCAAAAAATCCGAGTATGTAGATCACAACTAAAAAGCTGGTGCATTTCCTAGCATTTAGATTCACAAGATTCCATATTGTGGATCAGAAACTCTGTGTCTTTTTTTGCAGACCTCCTCTATGCATTAATTTTTATACAAAATTCAGTCTGAAGCTGTAATCATACAATCCTGCAGTTCACTAAAATCTTCATAATATCTTGCTTCTGCTATTGAAGAAGAATTAGGTTACACTTCGAAGAATATACTGGATAAAATAACAGACATGATTTTCTCAATGATCGGTCATTGCACATAAGTAAATTGTGGTCAGGAAATAGATATGTATGTCTGCATACATTTAACAGATAAAGATACACTTGCATACAGTTCTAGATAGGTTGTTGCAAACTAAAGGTCTCTGTATGTTAGAAGCTTACTGTGCTTGAACAAACCATATTTTTATGATTCCATCTAAACATATGATTTTATTTATTAATAAAAAATTACTATATCTTTCATGCTCTTAAAACATCTGCAATCCCTACAGGAACCAGTATTTCCATTGTGAATGTGTTTTGTGAAATTTATTTATCTCCACAGGGAAAATTTCAGAGTTTCTTCATGTTTCAAAACCAGTCCAATAAAATAAGCAGTACCTCAGCTATGTAGGATCAAGCTTTTAAATAAAACAGAAATAATTCAGAACTATTTGAAGATTGTTTCCTCAGCAGTGAGAAGAAAAACTATTCAAAAATTGAAAAATTATAGCAGGTATTATTCATTATATTGATGCATTAATGTTAAAGTTTATCAAAGCATACCAAGTTGCTTTGTTTTGCTTGTTAAAATTTTCCCTTTGATTTATCTTTCTTCCCTGTTTTTCTGCCTCATTCCAAACTGGCTTTTGATTTACTTGATTTTTTTTCTGCTGTTCAGACTTGCTAAAGTGCTTTTGTCAACAGTTCAGTGGTTGAGTGAAGCAAAGTGTTAGTTAATAGTGTGAAAGCTTGGTGTGCTGTCAGAAAAGGGCAGGCCATTAACTTGTGAAATTCTACTTTCAATGTTCCACAGCCCTGGCAGAACAAATCTCACTGATGATTTGCCATTAAAGTTACAAATGGCATATGAATTTATGACACTTTGTAATTAAGCACCACACTTCTGCCTGGAGCAGTTAAGATGGCAGACTATGAAAGATGGTTTATAACACACACATACATAAAAAAATATTTCAAACAACAATAACAACAAAAACAGAGTAAAAAAAAAAGAAAAGAGAAACCACAGCCACAATTGAGAACAGCTTCTTTTCACCAGGAGCAGTAACCACGACAAAGGGCTGCAATCTTAACATTACAATCCTACCTTTAAATGATCAGATCAGTCAGTATCTGAGCACAACTGTGGTAATTATTACAGTTATATGAACAAAAACAGATTACCTGGAATGCAATATAATAAATATTGTCTGATTCCAGGCCTGACAACAAAAGCAAAGTGATACCTCTGAATTGTAATAGAGAGCCCTGAAATGACAGAGCTGTTAAAATGATTATTATGTAATGATAGAGTATATTACATGCTCTTTTTCTGTCTTAAGAAATGACATATCTTTGCATCTGAAAATCTACAAGCCAGTTGATCTCAAGTCTAGTAACTTCAAAACATTTCTGTCACTTGTAATTTCTGTCATTACCTGAATTTGCTTTCGAACATCTACTAAATAGTTACAGGGTTATTTGGTAGAAATGAACAATGTTCACTTTAAAACGACTTGCTGTGGACCTACTGATAATGTTGAGGCTGTCCTTTTCCTGGCCTGTCAAATTTGCTCAGTTTTTAGTTTCTTACTAAAATAAACAATGGTATTTCACCCTACAAACCCCGCATTTCTATTGTACAGGTTAATTTTGAAATATTATGTCATGCAGTTCTCACTCCAACCATAATTTTAATTCTCTCTTTTTTTTTTGTTGCTGCCTTTAGATTTAACAATTCTTAATATGTCCATCTCCTGTTCAGAATCTGTGATTGTGGTGTTCTGTTACAAAGAAAAGGTGGATTAAATTATTCATACTGATTATAATTTATTTTGTCATTTCTCTCACGTACTCTTCTTTAAAGCTCCTGTTTCACCTCATGCAGCATCTTAAAATTATAGAGCAAATTCTTCAGGATGGACCTATGGGATTTTTGGGGCACAACATGAACAATGATTTGAATCATATTCCTTAGTCTCTCAGAGTATATAAATTCTGTAGGCATTAAATCCAGTATTAAGCAAGTGTGAAAAGTACATTTATAAAGTAACAAATTTAAGGCTTCAGCTTGTAGGGAAACCAAATGACAAAACTTCCATTTCATCCAGCAGTAAAGGAGACAGATTATTTTTCAGTATGTCCTATGTATGGAAAGGTACATAAAAAATTATTGCTGTAATCAGAGCAATTTTGCAATTAAACATTGTATAAGTACTTTCAAAGATATGGACCTGCACAGATACACAATTTGCAGACAACAATGAACCTAAGTCTTAAGACTCATGGCAAGAAAAAAACTTCTCAGTGTTGAACATTAAATAAATGGAGAAGGCTAGGAAGAATTTACACCTAAAATGCTAGTGAGGTTTTTGTTGTTGTTGTTGGGTTTTCTAATAATTAAAAGAGAAGTATACTCAACCGTAAATTTTTTTTAATTGTAAAAAACAATTTCCAAAATATAGTCAATATTTACTGTCAGCTACAAAGTTCATTAACAAACTGTTCACTAACATTAAAGAGTATAACCAGCACAGGAAGTCACTTACCAATATATTCTTCAGAGCTGCACAGCTGGAACTGGGGGTGGCATCATTTATGTGTTGTTACATTAAAGAAAGGGGCAAAAATGTGATAAGAAGAATACTAAACTGATAACAAGAAGGTTTTCTAAGAGCTTAGGAATGTACCCTAAACAGTAAATGAAAAAACATATGGAACCCATTCTTAAAACACTTGGTCAAAATTGTACCCCCAATAGAAGTGTTAGTGTAAGATTGTGCAATGTGTGCAGACTGTCCTTAAAGGTTTGGGGGAATAAAAATTGCTATTGTAGTTATGGATAAATTTGTGGTAGCAAGAAAGTCATTCTGGGGAGCTATTGTAGACCAAAGAGACTATGAATTTAAGTAGAAGTTTTTTTCATCTTTAAGTATCGATCTGACACAATAAATTATGCATAATTGTAACCAAATTACATATACCATAACAAGTTCTTTTGAGGGTGCCTTGTTTAGTTTTATTCCCTTCATCTGTAAAGAGTTTTTTAAGATGAGGGAAAAGGAAGTTGGAATAGGAGAATAGTGAATAGTAAGCATGATTGAGAAAGATGCAGGAAATTATTGTAGGTACTTTTATTTTGGCATAACACAACTTTTAAATATTCTTGTGGTATTTTTTAAGTATCAGTCTACAATGATTTATTTTTAAACATCATTATTCCATATTTATCACTTTCCTCTCCCAGATTTGAACCTTATTATCATATTTGCTTATTTCTTTCTTTTGGTTAATTTTCTGATCAAAAGAATCAGACATGTTTTTCTTTACACTTTGGACAAAGTTACGATAACTTCTATAAACTGAAGGTTTTTGCAAAAGAACAAATTAATTAAATGACATTTTCCAGTGAAGCTGACTACAACTACATAGACATAGATTCTTGTATACAACTCTTTTTGTACGCACAGTTATGAAGTCATGTGGAATGCAGTGATATTGGATGTTTTTAGCAGGCTAGCTCTCTAACCATAAATAGAATAAAGATGTCTTCAACTTTTTTTTTTGCTTTTACTTTTATCTAGACACTAACTGAAAGAAGAGTAAAACCAACTAAAATGTACTGAGTCACATTTTATATTCTCAGTAATCAGTGCTCCGTGGTTCAATTAGTTCCATTCAGACCAGATCTTACATAAGCAAGCAACAGTCAGAAAGGTTTCAAAGAGACAACATTTAAAAATGAATAAGTAGCCTCTCATTTTCAAAGTGTTTGTTTTATGCCTTCTCACTTACTTTCAGCCTCTATTGAAAGTGTAATTGTTGAAAGACAGAGATAGAGGTTTGAGTTTTAAACAGCTGGATTAATATCTGTGTTTACTCTGTCATCATAAGTAAGTGTAGAGGGCAAAAGTGGACAGATTTCACCATTGAGAATCAAATATCGGAACAAATGGATCCATCCAGAACAGAGCTCTGGAGGGAAAGTAGCTACAACATTAGTGAAGGAGACCAAATCAGAGACAATGCTGGAGCTTTACATTCCTATGTCACCCCTGGGGCAGGGACTAGCAGTCACAAGCTGGCATTGAATGGGGTTTGGGACTGTGGGAAGAGTAGAGAAAGGTCTCTGGTTGGTGCTGGTGGTGTCCTCAGGACTCTCTCCAGTCTTAAGTTTAATGCCTTCAAAAAATCAACCTTTTCTTTCCTCCCTGTGGTGGTTTCGCTTGGCCCAGTTTTTGCCAGTGAACAGGGTGGGGTACAAAGATGGCTCCTGCATGTCCTGAGTAAAGATTCTGGAAGTTTTTCACCATGTCCAGCAGAGCCAATCTCTGATAGCTCTGAAGATGATG
This sequence comes from Origma solitaria, assembly GCA_013397895.1. Classification (NCBI taxonomy): domain Eukaryota; kingdom Metazoa; phylum Chordata; class Aves; order Passeriformes; family Acanthizidae; genus Origma; species Origma solitaria. The sequence goes on from VZRL01005455.1 coordinate 214,455, forward strand.
GACATGCTGCTGGCCAAACCTGGTCAATTAGACATGTTAGTTACGCCTCTGTGAAAACATAGTTAAGAAATCAAAACAATGTGAGCACGCACTTCTTTTTAGCCAGAGGAGGAGGAGGAGGCAAAAACATGTGAGGGGAAACAACATTGGAGGCACCAAGGTCAGTGGAGAAGGTGGGGGAGGAGGTGCTCCAGGCACCAGAGCTGAAAACCCTCTGCTGGCCATGGTGAAGATCATGAGGGAGCAGGTGGTCCCCCTGCAGCCCATGGAGTCCAGGGGGGTGCAGAGAACCCCCCACAGCCTGTGGGGAGGTGCCCACGCCAGAGGAGCAGGTGATGCCTGCAGGAAGCTGTGATCCAGTGGGAGTCCCAGAGACTGAGAGCTGCAAAGGCCTTGCAGGAGAAAGAGAAAGGCCTTGCTCCCGGGATGCAAACAGCCTGGCCTTGGCTTCGAAGTCTGCACCCTATGCTCAAGAACTCGTGTTTGCAGCAAAATTCAGGTGGGTTTTGCTGCTCGTGAGATTGGACCCACACCAAAGAAGTTCACAGAGGGCTATCTCTCGTGGGAGGGACCCCATGGTTAAGTAGAGGACTCTTCTCCCTGATGGACTGACCCTGACCAAAGAAAAAGACCCCATACCCTGCCCCCACCCCAGAGCTGTTGGTTGGAAGGAAGGAGGGAGGGGGTGAGCTGAGAAATGGTGTCTTAATAGGGAGGAGGGTGAGTAGAGAAACAGTGTTTGTAGCAGAAGAATTGTGGTGATGCACTGACTAAGAGAAAAACTCCACATCTTGCCCCTGCCCCAGAGCTGCTGTTTGGAAGGAGGGAGGGGGGGTAAGCTGAGAAACGGTGCCTTAAGAGGGAAGGGGGGTGAGTGAAGAAATGGTGTCTTAAGAGCTTATTTTTACCTCTGATTTATCCTCCGACTCTGTTAGGTTAATAAATCACTTTGCAACTTTAAGTTTTTGTGCCTGCTTTGCCATTTTCTCCATGCGTCCTCCCACCAGTCTTTATCTCAACTCATGAGTCCGGTGTGTTTGTGTTAGTTTGTTTGCTCTCCTCTGCATAGCTGCAGCAGGGGAGAGCATAGAGAGCAGACATGGTAGGTGCCTGGCATTTAGCCAGGGTCAAACCTCGACACCCCCCCCATAAGTAAGATATTCAATTCTGACAGGTAAGGTACATATTTTTGCCCATGTATTTTACAGAGGTACACATTCTCTTAAAAAGAAGGACTTCTGCTCACTAACAGTGTGATTTCCTGAGTGGTGGTACCTATAGGAGATCTAATACAGATCTTATAAGGCAACCAATTTCATTCGATTCTGTAGATCCAGCTTAAGGTGTGTAGAACCTGGCATTTTCTGAGTATTCAGTGTTCGGTTTGAAAATGTGTGTCTGAAGGCCAGCTTCAAAAGATTCAATTGCTACTGTAAGAACTCAGAACTTGTGTATATATTTTAAAAAATTTGCTATGACAGCCTTTGGCTAGAAGTGAGTTTCTCTAGCCCAGTGTTCTGCCTGTCACTGAATAACACTGAATGTCTATGCTTGTGTGCAAGAAGGGTGCAGACACACCTGAAATATCACCTAGCTTCCTGATTTTGGGCCCAGGATTCTTTTGAGTTGGATGAGATATCCTTTTCAATTAGCTCCCTTTGAGGGAATTTTCTTTGAATATAGCCATTCTTAATCCAATGTAATTTTCTGTAGACATTCTATTTTATACAAAGTTGTTTCAATGTACAATTCCATATTTTGATTGTAGCTAGTTTTGTTATTTGTCTATTTTGAAATCAATGAACTATTACTTACTATTTATTCTTTCTATTGTTTCATAGACAGTATCATATTGCTTCTAAAGTGTCTTCTAATCTTTAAGGTGCTGCTGCTCAGAAGTTTTTTTCCATAATGTTGGTCATCATTATCTAGTTTTGAATCTCTTCCAGCCCTGTTATATCTTTTGTAGCACGCTGAGATGAACAGAGGCAAATAGTATTCTAAATAAATATCCATACTAGACTGGTTAGCACATACATTACTATTTTCACACTCTGATTGGCCTCTTTTACTTTTCTAATCAGTTCTAACATTCAATTTACTTTTTTTTGCTGTCAGTTCCAAGGTATTTAATCAGTTGCCCAAAAGACAGAAAAATATGCAATTAGTGCCCAACTCTGAATTATTTGGTAAAAACATTCCTTGGCATTATATAAAAACTCTATGGCAGAAGGCAGATTTTAAATGCTTTTGCCCTCAAGGCTTTGTGTCCTTTTTGTGTAGTCCTCTTCATCATTCACTCCCAAATGTGAAAATTGTGGCAAGTGAAACAAGTTCTCATGGAAAACAGTCTGCTTACAAAAAGCTTCCCTTTTTACCATTCCATCCTACCAAAATGATAAGGTATAGGATTAGCTTTAAATGTTATTACACTTAGCAGTAATTAGGAATACCTCAGTAAAAGCTTTTACTTATTGAGACAATTAAAAAAACCCAAAGTTATGTTCCTTATGTACACAGCAATAGTTGGCAACAAAGTTTCTGATACATCCCACAGTGGTTGTGGTGTATATATGGCTTACATAATATTATCGAAGTATGATACATTGAAAAGCCTTGTAAACCTCAAGATTTTGTTATGATCTAACCCAGATAATTTCTTCAGCCTTTCCAGGAATTACCTTAGCTCCCTTCTCATGCGATGTGCTTATCCTTTCTGAACTAAGCTGTTGCTGACTCTTGTTTTCCTTTATGCTAAAGGGAAAGATGCTGCAAATTTCATATGTGCAGAATTTGTCCTCTAGATTCATGTCGCACAATTCTGCACCAGAAAAGAGACAGATAACAACAGAGAAAAGATCGATGACTGACCAACTACAATGTTCTTCCCTTTTTTTATTATTATTAAAACTGTGCAGGTATAATAATTTCCCAACATAGATTAATCCATATATTTTCATCCAACTCACAAATAATTGCAAATAGCCATCAAATTTCCCTGCAAATGCAATCCAAAATATATAAAACCTGGAAAAAAACCACTCCAACCAACTTAGAAGAAGAATAATCTAAATCACTTCATTCATATTGCTGCAAAAGCAGCTCACTGAACTTAAACAGCAGTTTCAATAATGGACCAATTTATTAATTTAAATAAATATATATTCATATACTCTGGTTACACTGTATGCCATGGAATTTAAAAGCAAATATTTACTACGAAAATTTTTTCCAGTTTTTTAATTCATAGATATAATACCTGTTTTATATTATTCTCATGAGACAGAAGCAAGACTTAGATGTTCAAAACTAGGTACAGTATTGTATGATTTTTTTCCTCTCCCTAGAGCTATTTCTGGCAAATGTGCATCTCAGCAATAAAATTTCATATACAGACATCAGAATTGTGTTTCCAACATTTAGGAAAAGCATAAATTAGTACAAATGTAAAATTATCTCTTTTTTGTTGCTCGTCACTATATAATGTTACACTATAAATCCAAGAATAAAAAATGTAATTCAATAGTACTATTCAACAACAGTACCCTTTTTGTATATTCTAAATTGTAACTCTGTGCTAGAGATGGTAAATCTAACTGATCAGTTCAATATTAGAAAATATCTAGAAATATTGATCTAGAAGACAACTACCTCATAGTCTAAATAGAGAAATGTAATGAGCGACTTTCCTACATACATACACATTTATATTCTGCAATCACAAAGTTTCAAACTCCTAAGATATTTTCAGTTAGGGCAGTTGGCAAAATTTGATGTCCGACATACAACACTTTTGGGAATCTCTTTAATCCAAGGAGTCTTGAGGAAATGAGAGACACTGAAAAAAAATGTATCAACTGAGTTTCACTTAAAAAACATTATGTTACTTAATAACATGAAGTCTCGACTTGAGTCTCCTTTCTGATCATTGTTGTGCTACCACCTCAGTGTCATTTATCATTTGAACTGTTTTTAAGTGCATAACATCTGTGCTTTCTGGTAACATCTGGAGTTTCAACAGAAAAATTACTGCAGACTGGACTCAGATGGGTACGAATCAAGTTAAATGGCCTGGAAGCTTGACTTATATGAACACTTATGTTGTCACTATAATTTCAAAGATACATTTTTGTGTTTCAAAAGAGCTGACAGCTTTACACTGTGGTACAACCCGTCCAGTTTTGATTGGCATTTAGTAATTCTAACGATGGATCTGTAGTCTTGTTTACAAAAAGTTTTTGTTTCCTGTTGATTGTTTGAGAGAAACTGGGGAAAAAATAAGGTTTTTTTTCCCGTGTGTAGCCAGCTCTACTTTTTTGTACCTAATAGTGTTCAGAATCCTCACTCCTTATTAACAGCAAGATGAGGAGTGCAGTTAATGCTCTTGAGGAAAGGAATGCCATCCAGAGGGATCTTTATAGGTTTGAGAGGTGGGCCAATGTGAGCCTTGTGAAACTGAACAAGGCCAAGTACAATGTCCTGCACCTGTTTCAAGGCAATCACCAGTGACCATAGACACTGAATAATGAATGGATTGAGAGCAGCACTGTGGAGAAGGACTTTGGGGTATTGGCAGATGAAATATTGGATATGAACCAGCAATGTGAGCTTGTGGTCCAGAAAGTCAATTATGTCCTGGGCTGCATCAAAAGAAGCGTGGCCAGTAGGTCAGGGAGGGTGATTCTGCCCTTTTATTTCACTTTTTTGAAACCTCACCTGGAGTATTGCATCCAGCTTTGGTGATCCCAGCACAAGAGAGTCAGACATGTTAGAACAGGCCTAAAGGAGAGCCACAAAAACTATCAGAGAGATGGAGCACATCACCTGTGTAGAAATGTTGAGGGAGTTGGCATTGTTCTGCCTGGAGAAAAAAGTCCTGGGGGGACCTTATTGCAGCCTTTCAATACTTAAATGGGGTGTGGGAGACTGCAGAAAGTGATTTCTGGATCAAAACAACTGAAGTGTTTGTGTGGGGGGGAGGCAGTGCAAATTCTGCAAAATGTGGGATGTGCACTGGCCCAAACCCAGCCCCTGGAGCCTCCAGTCCAGCCCAAAATTGCTGTCAGTCACTGGCACACCTGAAGCCCCACCTGGAAGGGAGGGCCCAGGAGACCAAAGCAAATAAAATCAGTTGCACAAAGACATATGTGGTCATCGCCCATTATTTTGGATTTTATAGTAGCTGAAAACATGCTGGAATTCAAGAAATTAATATAAATCTCTCTCTGTCATCATCGTGTCTGTCCCCCCCCCCCACACACCCCTTCTCTCTCTTTTTCTTTTAATTTCCTCTTCTCTAAATCTGGGTAACTTAAAGTTGGATGGGTTAGAGTTTGCTAAGCCAATGCCTTGTGAAATGCTTTATTTCAAGTGAGTGTTTGCTTTAAAATTTGTCAAGTATCCTTATTTTCAAAAGTTTGCCAGTAAAAGTTTGTTGTTTAACTTGAGAGTATTGTCCATTTCTCCTGTGCACTTGCCTCAGAGTATGTAAAAACCTAAGCCCCTTCAAGATGCTCATTGAGTAAGAGCAGGGCTTTACAGGGGGCTCATAAGAAAGATGGAGAAAGACATTTTACCAGGGTCTGTGGTGATAGGACAAGGGAAACTGTTAAAGCTAAAAAAATATAAAGGAAGAATATTTTTACGGTGCAGGTGGTGAGACATTGAGCACGTGACCCAGAGAAGTGATTTCCATCTCTGGAAATATTTGAGGTCAGGTTGGATAGGTCTTTGAGCCACCCCATCTAGTGGAAGATGTCCTTGCCTGTGACAGGGGACTTGTCCTAGATGATCTATAAAGGTCCCTTCTGACTGGAACCATTTTATGATTTTATAGTGATCTTTCATACACTGTGACAAAAAAAAATCCAGTGTCAATTTCTCTTGTTTTGTATGCTGTTCTCATTTAAATGCTAGCCTTTCTTAAGCAAGTTTTGATTCCCTTCTCTCACACAGACTTTTTTCAATTTAGTTCTGTCTACTCATCCAAAAGATTGGTGAAATGCTGGTCTAAATAAATCAACATTACAATATCCATTAACTTCCCTATGCCAGCATGTCACTCACAGATCCCATTTTTGTAAAGCTGTCCTTACCTTTTATCAAAGCTATTTCCTGCATTATGAAAGCTCCAGTAACTTGGTAACAAGTAACTAGCTTTGAAATAAAACTGGAACTCTGAGACGGATTGTAAATATATTTAACAAGTGTGGTTCAAGTTTCTTAAATTGAACTGCCATCAAAATTACTAATGTTGCAACATGGATGTAAGTACAGTGAGGCCTCCATTAAGTCACAGATGATACTCTGCAACAGGGTCCCCAGGGAAGTAGTCACAGGACCAAGCCTGACAGAGTTCCAGAAGTGTTTGGACAATGCTCTCAGGCACATGGTGTGACTCTTGGGGCTGTTTCGTTCTGCGCCGGGAGTTGGACTGGGTGATCCTTGTGGGTCCCTTCCAACTCATCTTATTCTGTGATTCTGTGATTCTGTGATTGATTCTATGATTCTGTGATTCTGAAGTCAGAGATTTGTAGTATTCAGTCCTGGAAGAACAAACAACTTATTTATTGAACTTAAATGTCACTATTCCTCAATTCCACTTATGTTACAGTCAAACACAAAGGTAACTATGGACCAGAATGAAATACACAAATCTTGATCTCAGGAGTGGTGAGATTACAAGCCATCATTTTCTTTATGATTATGTTTTGATCATTAATTGTACTTTCTGTTTACAGGATTTTTTTGGCATTATTTCTTACTTTAATTTGTCAAACTTCTGTTTTCTGGTTTTGGTTATTGCTAAATCTTCCTGTTTAAGTGTACAATACCTCTACCCATGATGACTTTTATACTGTAATTGGGTCACCTTTTATTCTTCACTTGGTTTCTCAGGATTAACTACAAAGAATTAATAAATTTCATTTCTTGCTGTGCAAATATTTTTTCTAACTCTTACATTATTTTAATTTTGGTGGGTTTTTTTACTACACTGCCTTCTAGGTCCTTCTAGGTCTGTGTCCTCTTAAAAAGACAATAGCAAAACGGAATAAGTAAGCATGAGTATCACCAGGTTTACTTGTCATGCTCTCTTTCTCTTTTCTTGATCTATCATTGCACTCCAACATTATATGTTTTACTGATTTTGACTTAAGAAATTTCTGAAATTCCACTTCTTCTTTCAAAATAATGTAACTACTGTCTAAATTTGTGTGCATACATTCCTGTGTGCACTGGGACATTTGAAGGGTGAAAGAATAATGTTAACATTGCTTTCGAAAGAACATCTATTTGATTTGAAAATATCCATCACCACACATCCGTAATGCATTCTGTAATTGCCTTTTATGTGTTGGCTTCCACTTTAGCAGCTGGAGTCAGTTAGTATCTTCCCTTTTATTTCATTTGTTAGTAAAACAGTGCCCTGAAATTAATTGTACTTCATTCTTACAAAGTCATGATGTACTGTGTGCAAAAGCTCTTTTTTTTTGTTTCATTTGTTCTGTTCAGGATTCTCAGGAGAGTTTTGTCTACTTTTACAAATGACACAGATATGAGTTGTAGTTTGAGCCCATTGCCAGCTGTTTTGTTTGAGGTTTAGCACTGATATGTTTGTGAGAATGCAAAGCATTTGAAAGGATTCAGAAAAGTGGAAGTGCTGCAGGCTTTCTACCTTGTTTTTCTGTGCTGCTTTCTGTTTGTGACTCTGTGTTTGTATCCTAGGAAACCACTGAAGGTGGAATTTGTGAACTAAGATCTTATGGTTTTATTAAACATTAAAAAGATTTCAGATTTGAAAAGTTTGTTAGGAAATTAGGTAATGCCAGTTTCATTTTGTATGAATAGAATTCTGATTGCTGTGCAGAAAGATCGTTTAAATAAGTGAGCCTAAGTACTGAAAAATATAAAAAAAATAAATGATGACTTTGTCAAAATATCTGGAACAAAGTTTCATTCAATAAAGTTCCTTTAAAAATCCAGGGCATGATTCTCATCTCTGTTTGTTGTTTCAATACCATATCAGTGAACTTTCGATTGTTAGCCCCACAGAGTGTATTTAAAGGGAGAACAACTAGAATTTGAAAAAAGACAATTTAATATGAATGAATAAAAGTAATTTCCAGGTAACTTGAACTGATTACTATATTTTAACACTCAAGTTAACCTTATGGTCCTGATATATGAAAGCATTTAACAATTGCATGTGAATCACGTTTAGAATAACAAAGCATAGGAAACTAAATAAGGCACTTCAGTAATGACATGATTTGACTCTGGTTACAAAAAGGTATCCTGTACCCTACCAATATAATCATGAGCACAGTATGACTGTGTCTCATTACATCAACACAATTTAACATAACATAAAACCCCACAGAGCAGAAATAATAAGATGGAGAGGGAATGTGAAGGATGAACATTAAATACTTTCCACTTTAAAAAGGAGATATTGAGGTACAACACAATCAGTATCTCCTTAACACATATACAAAGTGCAGAGAGATCTACAGATAAAAATTCTATGTACTACTCTGAGTATTAGTTTTGCGGTTAATATTTTTATTTTATTAACAACAAAAGGACAGAAAAGTAATTTAACATTACAGATAGGTGACAACAAAACTTGCCAGGTCAAATTGTAAATAATTTGTAAACTGATTGCATGAAGATGTTTACTGATGGTGTATGACATGAAAGGGATTCAGAGAAAGTAAATACATCCATTCCATTGTAACTACATAAAATGCCATTCTAAGCCTTTGTGTTTTAATTAGAATCCCAAACCTGGGTTTGGCAACATTTACAAACATGCAATGTTGAGTCACAGAAGACTACTAAAGGTGATGTTTGGAGTGCAGGAACAGCTGAAATGATTCAGTGAGTTAAGGGTACTGCCAGATATTGCCATAAGTAAAAGACATGGCTCTACTCATCTGTGGCACTCATCAACAGAAATGGTTATCTCTCAATGGAGTATTCTTATTCAAGTTAAAATGTACATCCTCTTTTGGGTATAACAAATGATTCTTCTGCATCTCCTCTAAAAATGGTGATTCAAATTCTATGGTCCATGCAATGTATGAGTATGTGTATAATGTGTGTGCATACATGTTTAATATAAGTCTTCACATTGTTAGCTATGTTCGTGGGAAAGAATGGTGAAACCAGCCTTTCATTACATAGTCTAAAAAACCTGGGAATTTCTTTCTCCAAAACAAACCAATGCAATTTTTAATCTAGAAGATTAACAATTGCATTGATGAAAATTAGAGTTTCATATCTATTTTTTTCCAAAGAAAAAGATTTATTTTCTTTTTCATTTATGTATCCCTTCAATTAAGCTATGGTTTCATTCAGATACCATATTATATTTTATAATATTTAAGTAAATAAGATAAATAATTCAGGGTTTGGTTTTTTTGGTTTTTTGGGGTTTTTTTCTGTTTGGCTTTATCTTTATAGCACTAGAAAACAACATCATGGATTTTAAGGTTCTTTTAACAAATCCATGAAGTCACAGGAAGTCGCAGGTTTCAGAATACCTGAAATCTAATCATCTCTAATTTTGTCAATTTAAGCACAGCATACGATTTATTTTAAAAGACATCAGAAATGTTAATTCAACAGCATGTTTTAGGCTTTCTATCTAAGAACTGTAATCCTTCTTTAGTTTCTTCTACGCATAAGTGTGTTTATAGACAGAAGTACATATTAAACTTCAGTATAAAATGACAGTCTGGTTTTATTTCATGGAAAACTGGTCATTTTATTGTAGGTATATATTACACCGAGGTGTTAATTTTGTTAAAGAGAGGGATGGAAAGCTATATTTTTCAACTTTCATTTTAATGATTCTATTCTTTGGCCCAAAGTCAAACGTGCAAACTTATGTCTTGGTAACTGTAGAGCCTGATTTGATTTGTGAAACTGAATTTCTGTGGCTCTGCTGAGCAGAAATTAATTTTATTTTTGAAAAATCATCAGTAGCCACAGATTTCTCATAATACTTCATAGACAGCAGGTTCCTTTTCTTGGGCACTACAAAGAATTGTACTTAAACACTGTGTTTGGTGTTGCAGTTTATCTATCAAATTGAAGAACTGTCTTAAGCGTATGTGCAAACAGTCTTATCCCTGCAGTAACCTTCATCACTGTCTAACACTCACACAAATTGGCCTTTGGGGAATTCCAAGCATCAGCACTTAAAATTTTCTCTGTTTGAACTCTTTTCCTCTCTAGGTTAGGAAAGAAAACTATGCATAAAAAAGAATAAAAATTACAGATATGATAAATTTCTTTTTTCTTTCTTCTTGAAATCACACAGAAACTAGATAACAAGTACCTATTACACACCTTGTTTGAAAGAAAATAGATAAACTTTTCCTTGTAACAATTTTTTCAGGGGCTTAGCTCATTTTTTTCACCCACCTCATTTATATAAATCCCTTTTTTGTGTTGAATGAAGTATATTGGATTGAGGATAATCTCATATTATGTTCATAGGTTTTGACAGTTCATTCATAAGGTACATTTTTTGTTGTGGGAACTAAGATAAAATGCTCCTTTTTTGGTTTTGATATAACCTTATTCCTTGGAAAACTTACTTTAGAGGAGGAATAAGTGTATAAACGGGTATCTAGGTTTTTTTTTCTTGAGCAAAAAGAACAAAACTGTTCCTTAATAAGGTTTCTTTAATGCTCAAGAGTAATACAGCTTTGTTGCCTCTTCAGGTAACTCTCACCCTATTTGTGTTCCAGTTAGTAACTAACTATTGCAGAAAGCAATTTGGAAGTGAGAAATGGTTCTGTAATAAGGGACCTGGGTTAATTCCATTTGGTGAGAATAACTTCAAGAAGACTGCAGCAATTAATCTTTCAAGGTCTTCAAGTTCTGAAATAGTCGAGAAGCCACTTCTACTAGTAAAGAAACAGGTGATGAAAGGCTACAATATATGATGTAGGCTACAAAAACTGACAGTAATGAACTAAAGAAACGTACCTAAATGCCTTAAAAGTTATTGTGATTAAGCAATAGAGTTGAACATACATGCCAAAATATTAAAATAAAGCAGACTCTTTAGTCTATTGGGAAGATGCCATATCCCTTACACACAAATTTTCACTGTTCATTTCTTTGATTCCCTGCCCTGCCACTTTTCATATATGCTGTAGGTTTTTTTCCTGCTATGATCTTTTTTTAGCAAAAATAAATCACTTTATTTAACCTTTTAAGACTTTAAAGCCCATTCTCTTAAAACCTTTCTTATGCTCTCACTTAATGAGATGGAATTTAAAAGTTCAAGTTCCATATCCTACCTTCCACAGTCTTCTTACAGTCTTCTAAGTTACAGCTTAGACTTCTTCAGTTTTTTTCCAAAAATTCTGATGTTGATAGAGTTGCAATTTGAGCAAAATAGAAATAATAAATTTCAAAATATGATGTGGAACATATTGTCTAATTTCTTTTTTAAGTTTTGCAAAGAACAGTCTTTCTGTCATCAACCCTGCTTTACAAGATCTAAGATTTTGCAGTTCAAAATTTCAAAGAGCTATTAATCATACACATTTCTAATCTTCAATCTTCTGTCTACATTTCTGTTTTAATTCCCTCAACATCCTTTTGACTATCCCCACCAAACACAACTATCTATAAACAAGCTGATAAAGGGAAATTCCTGCTTATGTCAAGGACATGATGCAATACTTTATTACCGATGGAATTTATGAGATAATGTTACTTACAAACACAACAATACACAGCACACTCTGACTATAGGAGCCTGTGTTTTCTTTTATGTACAATACTTGCAAAACTAATACCTCCCAAGTCTCCTGGTCCAGAAAGACGAAGGATCCTTCCTTCTTTTCTTAAAAATCTGCATATTTTTGAAGGATTTTATTCTTGGCTTTTTTTGGTTTGTCATACAACACATTTCTCTTCCTTTTCTGATATCTCTCTTTTTCTCCTGTGTCGTGGGTTTGACCCTGGCTAAATGTCAGGCACCTACAACGTTTGCTTTCTATGCTCTTTCCTGCTGCAGCTATGCAGAGGAGAGGAAAAACTAACACAAAACACTGGACTTATGAGTTGAGATAAGATCACTGATAAGGGCCGCACGAGATTCAGGGCAAGAGCAGGCGGGAAACTTAAAGTTGCAAAAAAAGTGATTTATTAATCTAACAGAGTCAGAGGATAAATTGGAGATAAAAATAAGCTCTTAAGACACCATTTCTTCACTCACCCCTCTTTTCCCTCTTAAGGCACTACTTCTCAGCTCACCCCCTCCCTCCTTTCTAACTAACTAACAACTCCCGGGCAGGGGCAGGGTGTGGGGTTTTTCTTAGGTCAGTCTATCGCAATTCTTCTACTGCAGACACTGTTTCTCTATTTGCCCTCTCTCTCTATTCAACCAACAGATCTGGGCTAGGGCAAGGCATGTGGCTTTTCTTAATCAATCAAAGGCCACAATTCGTCTGCTACAATCACTGCTTCTCTACTCACCCCTCTCCCTATTAAGGCCATTTCTCAGCTCACCCCCTCCCTCCTTCCTTCTAACCAACAGCTCCGGGGTGGGGGCAGGGTGTGGGGGTTTCCTTTGGTCAGGGTCAGTCCATCAGGGGGAAGAATCCTCTACTTAGCCATGGGGGTCCCTCCCACGAGAGACAGTCCTGTGCGAACTTCTTTGGCGTGGGTCCAATCTCACGAGCAGCCCCGCCCGATTGCTGCTGTCCGAGATTCTCTCCAGGCTGCAGAATTCCAAGCCGAGGCCAGGCTGTTTCCATCCCGGGAGCAAGGCCTTTCTCTCTCCTGCAAGGCCTTTGCAACTCTCAGTCTCTGGGACTCCCACTGGATCACAGCTTCCTGCAGGCATCATCTGCTCCTCTGGCGTGGGCACCTCCCCACAGGCTGTGGGGGGTTCTCTGCATCCCCTGGACTCCATGGGCTGCAGGGGGACCACCTGCTCCCCCATGGTCTTCACCACGGCTGGCAGAGGGTTTTCAGCTCTGGCGCCTAGAGCACCTCCTCCCCCGCCTTTCCACTGACCTTGGTGCCTCCATGTTGTTCTCTCTCACATATTTTTGCCTCCTCCTCCTCCTTCCCTGGCTAAAAAGAAGTGCGTGCTCACATTGTTTTGATTTCTTCTTAACTATGTTTTCACAGAGGCGTAACTAACATGTCTAATTGACCAGGTTTGGCCAGCAGCATGTCCATCATTTTACAGCCATCAGAGACTGGCTCTGCTGGACATGGTGGAAAATTTCCAGAATCTTTACTCAGGACATGCAGGAGCCATCTTTGTACTCCACCCTGTTCACTGGCAAAAACTGGGCCAGGCAAAACTACCACATCCTGTCATCCTTATCTCTGCCTGCCATTTTATCCAAAATTGACTACTTTTCTTATTCCCTAAAAAAATGCACAGCTTTGTGTGTTGTCGCATTGTTTCAGATATCCTAATTTCTCTTCTTAAGTGAAATTTTCTTGTCCCGTTTCGTTGTTTCTACTGGGATAGTATCCGTTTTCTTCTTAGTAGATGGTATAGGGATATGTTTTGGATTTAGCATGAGAAAAATGTTTATAACACACTGCTGGTTTAGTTCTTGCTAAATAGAGCTTGCTCTAAATCAATGACTTTCAGTGTCTCACGCTCTGCCAGTGAGGAGGTGCACAAAAAACTGTGAGGGAGCATAGCTGGGATAGCTGACCTGAACTGACCAAAGGAATATTCCATAACACAGAATGCCATTCCCAGGATACAAACTGTTACTCAGAAGTGAACCAATCACTGCTTGGGGACAGTCTGGGAATTGGTCAATGAGTGGTGAGCAATTCTAATGTACATCACTTGTTTCTCTTAGATTTGAACTCCTTTCCTTCCTTTCCTTTTTATTACAATTATTACCATTAGTAGTTGTATTTTTTTTTTTAAATTTTAACTTTGTTACAGTTAATGCACTGCTCTTATCTCAACTGAAAAGTTTCATTTTGTTTTCTTTCCTGATTCTCCTTCCCATCTCACTGAGGCAGATGGGAGGGGAAGTGAATGAGCAGCTGCATGGCTTTTAGTTGCCAGTGGGGGTTAAACCACAACACCCACGCTCATTTATTATGTCCACTTTCTCAGGCCTACTCTCTTGATATTTCTATTTCTTATAAAGTCCCATTTTAGCTGTAAACGAAGTTCAACAACAGAAAATCGCATCCTCTTCTTCAGAAGAACTTTATTACATGATCAGAGTTTTCTCATGAACCCTTTAGAAAGTTACTGAGCTAGCAGAGAGCTTCTGATGGATGCCCAAAGGGCAAAAAAAAAAAGTACCCTCTGTTGTGCTAAGTATGTGAAAGCAATTATTGATAACCTAAATTCACCCTGGTGAATGCTTAAATAAAAAGAAACTGGTCAACAGAGACCTTTTAAAAATAATCTGCAAATGAAAACACTAATGTATTTGCTACTAGCAACAGGCCTCAGAGAGAAATTTTTTAACACCAGAAGTTTAATGAGTATCTTGTTCTAAGAAAGTACTGTGGAGTGATGTCTTTAAATTAGCTTTATAATAAGTCAGAACACATTTGAAGAGGATTTAATTTGCAAGGTTTAACCATCAATCTTGGCTTAAATCTGTAATCTCTGGTGGGTTGGTCATTCCTCCAACAAAGATTTTCAGCACCAGCTGTTCAACCTTTGCCAAAGCTCTGTAAATTGATTGATCTGTCCCAGTTCACACCCTCAGGACATAGTTGGTCTATTGGCCCCTATAATCCTGAATGACAGTGCAGATTAAAGCATGCTCAGCATCTGAATTAATTTGTACTTGTGAGTGGAATGCATTCTGAAAGTATGCTTTAAAATTTTAAATTAATTATTTTTTATTAGCCTTGTGTACTACAAGAATAGTATTCCACAAATACACACAGAATTAACATATCCATATGCAAAGGAGTTTATATGCCTAGCAGCACAGACTGGATACAAACACATTTTGCAACCCTAAATTCGGCTCTACCCATTGAAAAAACCCTAGGGGGCAGGGGAATGGAAGAAATATATAAGGAACAAAATCTGTTCTTAACCACCAAGTGTTCATCATGATGAAATTGGAAAAATGCCCTTCTCTGTTTATTCTCTTGGATTTTTAATAATTGATTGCATTAAGTTACTTAGTAAATACTAGAATAATTTCTTAATCAACATTGAAATATATCTACATATGTTTATTTCTTAGCATAGATATGTCATTAATATATTTATTGTCTCTTGTACTCCGTATGCATAAGAACACAATGAAAGGATACATATTTACATTAAACCCCTAAATTTATCAGTGGGTGATAAGAGAGTGAAGATTTAAAACCATGATCACTTCTTTTCCAGCTTATTATCAGTAAAGATATGGAAGATTGAGATAATGTGAAATAGAATGGCTAACATTTAACAAGTCAGCATGCTCCTAATGACATTGTTTTGAAGGTTAAACAAAATCAACAGAGATCTCTTTATCTGAGTCTACGTGTGTACACCCTATTTCTGGCTGGTCCCAAAAAAAGCAGATCATAGATATATTTTAAAACACAAGTTCAAATGCTTGAGTTCAAATCCTGCGCTCCTCCTTCAAACAAGTTTTCTTGAGGTCACTGGAAGTCCTTACTGTAATAAATGAGGAATAAAATGTCTCCTAATGAAAAGAAGTATGAATCCTAGTATAAGATTAAATTATATTACCAAAAGCAGACATTTATTTCAGTCTTGTTCCTAAACTGGTTAGGGTTTGGGTTGGTTTGGTTTGCTTTGGTTTGGTTTGGTTTTGTTAGGGTTTGGTTTTGTTAGGGTTTGGTTTGGTTAGGGTTTGGTTTAGTTTGGTTTGGTTTGGTTTGGTTTGGTTTAGTTTGGTTTGGTTTGGTTTGGTTTGGTTTGGTTTGGTTTGGTTTGGTTTGGTTCTGTTTTGCTTTGTTTTGCACACTATCTCTTTTAAATTGGGTCTTCACTAAGGGGAAACACTACATTTTTTGGCAGAGAGCTTTCAAATTTTAAGATTTTGTCATTTCTTGGTTTACAGAGAAACACATTTTGTTCAAAAGTTTTCAGAAGAGCCATTTCTTTGCTTTCAGGTTAATTTCTTCTGGGAAAATGTGACAGTAAGCAGATGATTTCTGACTTGGTTTCACACAACTGGGTATTCCAGCATGCACTGGAAATAGAGCAAATGAAAGATTAAAAATATTTACAATAAAGACCTTTGCAGATCTGTTATTGGTGATATCATTAACCATTACAAAAATTCAATCCTCAAAGTCCAGAAAAACACATTGAGCAACTTGAAAATCCTGAACTACATAAAAAGAATAATGTATTTTCTTACTATTTAACTTCAAAAAAGATAAACCCCCAGAACTTTTTGAAGAACAAACCATTCAGCAGAACAGAAATAAAGGGATAACTTGTTAGAGAAAACAGAACTTTTAACTATTAGAATATGTAATGAAAAGTTACCTTTTACTTCATTACTCCTTTAATTGTGCACAATAAATAATAACGACATTTTAAGAATATCTAGTTCTTCTATATCTGCTTCATATTACAAGTGTTACATTTCCTACACTTAGATATGGTCTTTCTGAATTGGTTGATTTAACCTTCTTAAGCTCTGCTTGATTTTCTTGAATATTGAAAACTGGAATTTTGAGATTTACGGACTCAAAAGCAGGCTTCTAAAGTTTACTTTTAGGTAATTACTTGTAGCTAATTTTATATTTATGAAGTTTAATTTACACTGTATATGACTAATTTGACCAGCTGAACATTTTTTTCATATTAAATCAAAGGCCTACATGTTAAATATTTTACATATTCAAGCACACATACCATACATACACAGACACATGCATTATAAATAAATAATAATCAACAGCTAAATAAAAAAATCTTATGGCCTTTCTAAAAATTATTTTTAACATTTGTCCTAATATGTACTAAACAAAGAAATTAAGATAACAATTATATTCAGTAGATTCCTGTTTATCAGCTAGGAAATACGTATTTTTTTTTTACTCAGATTGCTGAGATGATAGAAAAAATGGGGTAAACAGTAAAAACATTTCCTTGCACACATGTACATTCCATTGTTACTGGCATGAATAGCCAATTGCAGTGACATTAAAATTCCTTCTTTTTAGGGAATTAAAGTATTAAAAAGTGAAATTCTAGCCAAAAGGGTTTGAAGGACAAACTGTAGAGCAGCTGCTATAGAGGTTCTCTCAGATTTCTACTGTCCTGTAAAGTATCTGTGCCATCCCCCTATATATTGTAATTGCATATCAGAGATCTCTGAGGGAAAACTTTCTCATTTCCCTTTTCTTTTTGCACTAAAGCTTTTCATTTCCCATTCCTTATAGGAATAAATCCTTGAAACAGCAGATATTGCCTTAATCTATTGTGCTTGTTTTCATGCAGAGGGGAAAAGGAGTATCAAGATGGGAAAGGAATAATTTAAATTAAGGCAGATTTTTCCAAAGTTGTCTAAACAGAAAATTTTGTCTTAAAGAATCTTAACTGTTAAAAAGTAGATTTACAGTCTGACATTCTTAGGTAAAAAATATATTCAAGCAAATGAGTTATTTAGGTAGATTGAAGTGCAACCTGAAATTGATAATTATACTGTCAAAATTTATGTTATTCAAAAGTTGCTTTTGAAACAGGAGTTTCATTAGGCATGCTTTTTACTAGCGTTATAGTTTCTTCAGCATTTCAACATGGACATAAGTATAAGATCAATGCCCACAGTTACAAGGAAAAAATATTATAACTAGAGTTGAGCTGATGGGTTGAAATGGCTGCTGATTACACTTGCAAATTGATACACAAGACATCTTGATTAATATCTATATGTTACTATATAAATAATGTTTATTTTATGAAACACTTCATCCTGAAGGTAAATATGTGGCTGAGGTTTGAGGTCAATGTCTTTGCTTTACAATTAATACATAGATGCAATCAGTACTCCATTCTAAATATGAAAAGAAGCTGACCTTTAAAACTGTGGTTACACATATTTAATTACAAGAATATTACACTTTATTTGTGCTAGCATATCCAGCTGTTCCAACAGTATTTCAAAAAGCAGGTCTTTCATTTTGGTGCTTCAGAATCTCTAAATATACCCAAATTGTCTTAGAAGGAATCACCTCAAATACCTCCCCACATAACTTTACTTCTAAGAAAGGCAAGGTCCTTTGTACACATATTTTCAAAATTGCTGGCTTTAAAATAAATAATTATGATGCTATAGCCTACATTAGGTACCTTCAAGTAGAAAACCAACATGATTTCACTTTTTTAAGCATCACTGCATTCTTTTTGTCATGGCAAATGCTTCGATTTCCACCTTGGAAAAATAAACTTTCTAAATATATTGTTACCCAGTATTCACTGCAATGAGGAATGGAAAGATGATGCAAGCATCAGCTTCTGATCCAAACTTTCAACTCCTCTCTTGTCTTTGCAACAGACAAGTCTTTTCCTGTGTAAGGTAGATTCTTCATGTTTTGGAGACTATTCATCTAGTGTGAAGTAGGGAGCAATACTACAGATATGTGTAGGGCATAGAATTGCACCTGTAAGTGAAAAAGAAGAATGGCTGGAGCTAGGAAAGAGACAGAAAACACTAACAAAACTAATGGATGTGAAAAAGAGAATGAATCTGAGTCAGCAGTGGCCTGGCAGCCAGGAGGGCCAAGCCTGTCCTGGGGACATCAGGCACAACATCGCCAGCCAGGCCAAGGAGGGATTGTCCTGCTCTGCTCTGTGCAGGGGCAGCCTCACCTTGAATATTGTGTGCAGTTTTGGGCACTACAGTGTAAGAAGGACATTAAGCTACCAGAGAACTTCCAAAGGAGGGCAACAAAGATGGTGAAGGGCCTTTAGGGAAAGTTTATGAGGAGCAGCTGGGGGCACTTGGATTGTTTAGCCTGGAGGAGGCTGAGGGGAGACCTCATTGCAGTTACAACTTCCTTGTGAGGGGAAGAGGAGAGGCAGGCACTGATTTCTGTGGTGACCAGTGAAAGGATTCAAGGGAATGGCCCGAAGTTGGGTCAGGAGAGGTTTAGGTTGGATCTTAGGGAAAGATTCTTCACCTGGAGAATGGCTGAGCACTGGAACAGGCTCTCCAGGGAAGTGGTCACAGCACCAAACCTGACAGAGTTCAAGAAGTGCTTTTACAAAGCTCTTGGGCTCATGTTGGGGCTCTTGGTGATGCTGCTGTGCAGCACCAGGAGTTGGACTTGATGATCCTTGTGGGTCCTTTCCAACTCCTCATATTCTGTGATTCTGTGAACTGTGGCTAGGAGAAGCATATCTGCAGAGCTAGAGGAAGATGGATATAATTGTTTAGAAAGATTTGAAATAAGTTTGGGTGACAGGGAGAATATCTAGTTTTTACTATAAACTATCAATTTTTGCTTTCTTTGAGTGATTACTGAAGATTATTAAACATCCTTCTCTTCAGAAATATTCCTTGTTTCATTTGCTTGCCAGGTGTATTAGAAGGCAAAAATCAATCAAACAAGATTTCATGGAAGATCCTTGAACAGCTTTGCTCTCAAATAAAAACCATGAAGTACAAAATACAAAAGGATACTTCTCTTTTGTTATTTAAAACAGAAAATACTGCATGGTCTTAAGACCCTTTGCTCAGTACCATGAACTTCGTATTTGTATTTGGAACCCAAGCAAGGAAATGGTATTCAAAGAAGAAAAGATCTGCCAATGTTAATTAATGATTAAGTGAACAGCAAATGCAGGCATCAGTACCTTTACAGAAAATGTTCAATGAGCACAGGAAGAACGCAGAAACATTACCCAGACATTCAAAAATGTAATAAAGGCAGACGTCTGCTGAACCTGGAAATGAAGAAGAGATGCAGAGAGCTAAAACATAGCTTCTACATTTACAGCTGAAGCAAAGATAAAGCTAAAGTAAATTCTAGTCTCATGCAAAAAAAAGCAGAACTCATGACAATGGACTCAGAAAAAGGTGAGGCAATCAGTGCTGCCTTGGCTTTTGTCTTTAGTGGAAATGTTGGTTCTCAAGTGTTTCAGGCTCACGTTGCCTAGTGGCAGTCTAAAGGATTACAGTACTATTTATGAGATAAGAGGATGAATCCAGGGGTAATGCAGCAAACTGGATACGCACAGGTCCATAGAAGTAGATAGCAAGGGCACCAAGGGAACCAAGCAATTTCTTCTAGACTACTCCCTGTCATATCTGAGAGATCATGGTAGACTTTCCCAATAGCAAGAAAAGAAATGTTATGCCCATTTTCCAGAGATAGCAAGAAAATAATTCTAGCCTAAACTTTTAGAAATTGATCTCTTATAACTTTAGTATGAGGAAATTTGGAAATACTGACACAAAATGAACACTAGAACAAGCATATTACATAATTACTTCTGGCCATTCATAGATTACTTAGTTTGCAGATGATAACAAAAACATTCAAGTGGGACAGCAAGAACGGCAAAAATAAGAACTTATAGAAGCATGTAAGTAGCAAAAGGTAGACTAGGAAAATGTGAGCCTGCTGCTGAGCAGGGTAGGAGCCTTAGCAACACAAGACAAGGAAAAAGATCAGGTATTGAATGAACTCTTTGCCTCTTTGCCCCTTACTTCACTAGGAAGACTGGGTAGACAAAGCCTTGATAGAAGAGGATCAGGTCAGGGAATACTCAGCCAAGTAGACTTTTAAAAGTCTGTGGGTCTTGATTAGATGTAACCATGAGTGCCAAGGAAAGCGGGTGCAAGGCTCCCTAATCCCAGAATGACCATGGCCATTGAGGTGTGCCTGAGGATTAAAGAAAAGCAGAAGTCACTCCTGGATTCAAGAAGGGCAGGAAAGAGGATGCAGGAAACTACAGTTCTGTCAGCCTCACCTCAATAGCTTGGAAGGTGATGGAGCAGCTACTTCTGGAAACCATTTCCAGGCACATGAAGGATAAGAATGTGGTGAGGAGTAATTGACATGCACACATGTAGGGGAAGTCTTGTATGACCAACCTGATAAACTTCAGTGATTAAATTACTAGCTTGGTAGACAAGGAAAAAGCAGCATATGTTTTCTACCTGGACTTCAGAAAGGCTTTAACATCATCTCCTGAGTGTCAGAAATTAATATGACAGAGTGACATTTTATTGTGAAACTTATTTACTTTTTTTTTTCAAATATCTAGGACTTTTTACTGATATTATTTTTTAATAATAATTCTTCTGAACCATCTGACATTTATGACAGTGAATGATTTAAGAGGTAAATTGAAATAAAAATTTGATGACAGCTTATTCAGGTATAGTATTATTATTTTTTTAATCACAGTCAATTAGGGGGAACAAAAGAATCCATTATATATCTTATAATGACTGTCAAACAGTCTTAATTTTTCAAGAAAAGTCACTTAACTGTGAATATACATTTCTTATTACTTCCATCTCAAAGAATTTTCCCATATATGAAAGCAGTGGGAAATGTTTGAAACTTAACAAAATCTGACCATGTATTCCTTTAATTAAAAAAACAACAACAAAAAAAAAGGCAGTTTTCAAAGTTTCTATATCCTCCTTTATTTTTGTTTTCCCAAAAGCAGATGTATCTGTATGGCTGATCAAGATAGTCAACTGATAAACTGATCCACATGAAAAACTAACATTTTTTACTTTCTTTCCTGAGTTAGTTTTCAAACAATTCCCTGATCAAATGCTTAATATGACATGGCAGAGCATGATAACGGGTGGAAAGAGTTGCTGAAATGAAAAATAAGTGGTGTTTAAAATAGCTGAAACTAGAATTTCACTGTTGCAGAATAACCTAGAGAACACAGCAGAGACAGCACCACACATTATTGCCTCAATTAGAACAAAATGTAGAAAGAGTAATTGCATAGAGAATCTGGTCTGTTACTAATTAGAGACCTCCAATATCTGATCCAGAATTTTACCCTACAGAGATCAAAAATCTTTAGGTTTTACTAATGCAGCAAAAACCCCACGAACATTCTTCTTTATGCAGTGTTACATACGACGCCTTATTTTGGCAAGGTGCTCAGTGTCTTCTATCAGGTGAAAAAAGTTTTTTTCCCACTGAAATCAGGGATGCAAGGAGGCTCCACACTCTCAGACTCAGATTCACTGGAATAATTATCTTTTACCTAAGCATTCATGAATATACACACACACATACACCCAGGGGTACAAACACACAACAGCAACTGTAAACTGTTCAGAATATTCTGCTCTGAAATTTTATTTAGCAATGAATTAAGATAATACCAGCGTACCCCACTGAGGTGCATTCATTGTGTTTTTAATAGGGCTTATAAAAATACTGTGTAAGATATGTAATTTTAGTGAAGACTATCAAGGTCATATAGGTTCTACATATTGTAAAAGTATGTTTGTCATACTTCATGACACAAGGCATTAATTAAGCTTGCTAGGGTTCTCAGCCCATACAATATGCCATCAAAGTAAATGGAACACAGGTAATTAATTTTTTTTTTCTAATTACTAGTGGTCTTAAGTGCAAACTAACAATAGAGATTTTTTTTTCTGGCTGGCTACTGTTTAATATTGATGGCAAAATTAGTGGTTACTTGTTTATCCATTTTCATTATGCAGTACATGAGTTAAAGAATGCAGAAACATAATTTAGAATTACATACTAGGGAAGTTCTAGTGACTTTAAAACAACCATATGAAAGACAAACAAATAATTTTTAATATTTTTCAAAAATGTCCATTCTGAGTCTAAGTCTTTTCAAAATGCTAGGACCTCATAAGTGTAAACAAATCAGCTGAAACATATTTTATAAAGGAATGCAAATGAAAATAAAAGATGATGGGAAAAAACACTTCAAGTACATGTGTACTTTATAAAATAGTAAAAAACCAATACAACAATATTTTTAGAGGATCGTAGAATCATTAAGGTTGGAAAAGAGCTCCAAGATCATCAAGTCCAACTGTTAACCTACCACTGTGTTTACTACTGAACCAAATCCTCATGACCCCCACCCACACACCTTTAGAACACTTCCCCCATATTCGCCATCTCTCTGCTGTCAGTAACCAAATTGTCACTGCAGCAAACAGTGACACTTTTTAACTTTAGCAAATGATCCACATTTATCTCTGTTTACTCAGTGACCCTGCAGATATTGGCTATCACACTAGCTTTTCAGTAACCAGCATTTGGTAAATATAACTGAGCTGTAGCTATTGTGATGGTATTTGTAACACAGAAATCTCCCATTTGAGGACAACGTATAAACAGATATGCAGACAAAATATTAGCAAAACATATCTATGTTTCTGGACTCATAAAAAAATAGATACATTAATATGAAAAATTTAATTATGTGCACATGTGTTATAGATTATAATTTTGTAGAAGAGAAAGAGCCCAGTGGCACACATGAATTAGCATTTTGCAGGGGCATATGAGCATCTTGACCACCAAGAGGACAAAGGAGTCATACTAGGGAGATATCCAAGTAACAGAAATCTGAAAAACTGACAAGAGAAAAGCAAGGAATGCAAATACATATAATCTGAATAATAAATTAGAAGAAATACTGGAAAACCCAAGGAAAACAGTATCAAAATGCAATTTTAAGGTCCTTCTTTTGAGAGAGGAAGAAATAGCATTAAAGAATCAAGCATGAAGAGGAAAGATGGAAACACCATGGGGTGTATTACTACTTAAAAGTTTAGTAAAGTTTATTTTAAAAGTTTAAAACTGGACTTAACAATTATCATTATCTAAACAGGTCCACCACAACAATCTCTAAAATGCCATTTATTCACAAAAGTTGAAAACAGCAGTAAATTAGCTTAGTAGTAGCAGCTTAATAAAATTATTAAATAATTACTCCTAAAGTGAACTGAAAAAAAGAGAAAAACCCAAGTAAATATCATTCTGAATTTTACATTCATCTGCATACCTACTGAATATAGCTAATCACTGAATCACTCTACTTCTGAGTCTGAATTACACCAGATTTCCAATGACTAAAGGACATAAGCTGTTCTCATAAGTTCTTTAAAACTATTTCACAGTGTACTAATTTTAATTTATTTTTAGTACTGCAGTAAAGTCTACAAAATGCCAGACACTCTCCAGATGTATCCTCAGGAACAAAACAAGTCTGGCATTGCAGCAGTCAGTGTAACCAGCTGGATTTACACATGGGATCTAATTCTTTTGTTTGCAACTCACTTTAACTGATTATTTACAACAGGTCTCAGATCACTTTGCTCCAAATATAACTTAAAATCTTTGTCCTTATCTACCATCTTTCTCATTGACACTACTGAGCCTGGTGCTACTATGGACATCAGTAATACCAACAATCTCACAGGAGAATGTGATAGCTGTTGCTCCTTCTTTCACTCATCTCTTTGGCAATGTCAACAAACCTTATGCATGCATTATGTCTCAGCCTTGAAAATACGTAATACAATACAATGCAATAAAATACTTGCTTATAATATGAGCTTTGTAACTTGAAATGTCTATCAGTTTAACATTATTCAGCTCATCCACAAGGGTGACAAAATTTGAACGCAAAGAAAATCAACAGCACAAATAAAAGCGGTGAAAAATCTTACTAAATAGTCCAGCTACTCATTCATCTACATATCACTAAGCTTTTGTAGTGAGATCCTATGAAGAATGTGAATCCCTACTATTAAATGTTGGAGGAGTCTGAATTAGATTTTTGCATCATTCCTTTTCCCTCAAAATATTCACATTACACGTGAAAGGGTCTATAAAGTGTTGGTGCACCTCTAGCAAGTCACAGTACTGTCCCTAAAATTTAGTAGAGATACTAATTTTCAGTATGTTTCTAAATAGCAAGACTTAAGAAATAAATTCATTCATTAGGTAAAGACAATAATAAGCTTGCAGAGGAGTTTTTGTCTTGCTCTTACACTCTTGCAACATTTCTCAGGAAATATTACAATTTCCTGGGAGTAGACTAAGGTATCGTTTCAGAAAAATTATTTTAATTTTACCATCAGTAGAATATTTCCAAATTCCTCTAAACAAAACTTTGCTAAAACACATAATTTCTTTTTCCAAGAGCAGTCATATTTCATACACCACACTGACTGCACATATTATTCTTTCAAGAGTCATACATCATTCAAATGATTGCCTCAGTAACTGGTAGTGTGTTTTAACCGATGAACAGAAATATTGAAGGGAAAATAATAAGGTAAAACCTTTTATTTCTCTAATAAAATTTTTATAGAAGAAAAACTATTTGCTTTGGACCAAGCAAAGGATTTTCTCTCAACACAAATGGAAAATTCCTTTTGAAGTCCATTAACAGAAGAAAAGGAAATAAAGAACAACATAATATGCCTGCAAAAGGAAGAATTTAATTCAAAGGTGCTTTTAGCCAAAAGCCATTTCATTAAACCAGGGCATAAAAACCCCCAAACAAACAAGCAAACAAAAAGCCCTCAGTTCTATCTCTTAGCAATTGGAGAATTTTTATATGTGCTTGTGGGGAAAAAGTCCCTGGATTTTAATTCCATGCTCAATGCATATTCAAATATGTTATGCAAAACATTATAATTTGAACTGTATAAAATTAGATACTCACAAAACATCCAATATTATAATTGTACCACAAAGAAAACATATGGCTGTGAATCCTTGGGGGGAGAAATAATTGATACTAACTGAGGAGTCTAAACACTTGGCTTTTGAATTAACCACAACACCCCCCCCCCCCCCCCGCTAACTTTCCTAGGATAAGGAATTTTAACTGGAACTAGTCTGGTGAAAAGGACTCAAATGTGTCATGATTTGTGTCTGCTTGTCAGTCTCCTGGCTTCTCACAGATGCCTGATGGCATTGACTGCAGTATTTTCACCTCCTGTGAGACAGTCGTGTTGGCTCCCTAGCCCAGCCTGAACTATATGTTTTCATCCTTCCTCATGTTATTCAGTCATCAGGTTGCTCTGGACTGTGAATATTGGTCACCTGCTATTTTGGGGTGGTCCACCTACTTTTACACTTTTTTATGCTGATGAGATGAAAAACTAATTAAACTTTACAATTTGCAGTACAAATCCAATGTTTAGGTACTTTTTTAAAATTTGCCCCTTTAAGTGCATGAAAATACCAATTTACTTAAACACTTGGAAATCTTTATGCTTTTTTACTTCATTTTCATTTCAGGTGAAACAAAAATTTCAGATAATATGGAAGAATTGACACAATTCACAAACACTTTCGATTACTACTTAATAGCCTTTTAGTGACTAGAGTGATCTAAAACCCCAAACCAAACCAAACCAAACAAAAATAAACCAGTCAGTCTTAAATGATTTCAAGTTGCAATACTCAAACATTTAATACTTTTATAGCTGATATTTTGTGGTAACTCAGTCTTAAAAACCTGTAGTCCTGGTCTTTCAACCAAAAGAGCTTTCATGGACTCCATGTATTCTAGATCAGTGATGAACTTGTGAATCTTGGCCACAATATTAATTTCTACATGATTTTACCTGCTTGTCTCTCCTTTGCTTGGGAAACTCACTGTAGTAAAATGTCGAGCTGCTGTTGCTGTCATGGTGCTTCATCACCGTTTAATACTGCCAGCTTTTACATGCTGCAAATTACTAAATAGAGCAAACAAAGATGTGAAGTAGGTGGGTATGTTGAACTTATGAAGAGTTGGAACCAAAGCAATTCAGTGTTATAACAGTGACAATTAGATACAAAATTATATGCACTTAGGCAATTTACTTAAATGGAAACTCTTAACACAGCAATTTGTGAACTAGGCCATTATGGATGTCTTTTTGGTTTCAATTTTAGAAAGATATTTCAAAAAATGTATTGTGTTAGGAGTGTTCTTAAGAACATAATTATTGTAAAAAGTTGTTTGATATAATTACGTCAAGATGTGAGTGCATGAGAATAAAGCTGTGTAGGCAAAAAAAAAAAAAATCTTCCTGTGTACAAAATATCTCAGGAATATTGAACAAATAAATGAAATTCAAATATTTCTTCCATAGTTTTACTCTCAGAGCTCAAAGAAGCCACTACTGTTCATATGAAATTAGTTCTTGAGAAATCATCTGTAGGCCAAAATGTAATTTATTTAGAAAATACCATTGAATGAAAGGCAACAAAAGCTTTGAAAGGTCACGTGTATAATGCTACAGTAATTCTTGTCAACAATGGGTTTCACTATCGTTTATCAATTCAGTAGTTTACTGGTTTCGTTACCAATTCAATACAGAAAAAGTAGAGATATCTAAAAAAAACACTGGTAGAACTGTTTTGGAATGCAGAAATATTTCATTTCATATGGATATTTTAATGAAAATAGATACTCTTTCTTACAACTTCCTATCAACTATTCATTATTGCTATAAACTGAAATTTAACAAGCTAATCAAAAGACTGATTTTTAAAAGATTGTTTTATGAGAGCAGAAATAATTAGGATCACAAGGCAATTGTAAATTTGGCTACTTGTGGAGAGAGTTGTAATGTGTTCTACTAAACACAGAAATCATAAATTACATGCATACCTATGAATCCTTGTTTTTTCTGGGACAAATCACCTATTCTGTAAGTGAAATAAAAACCGCATCAACATAAAATAAATATGATTATTTTATTTTCTTTAGAAAAGCTCTGCAGAGTCCTAAATTGAAAACAAAATGAAATTAAATAAAATTAAATAATTGAACTTTGAGGGGCTACCCTCTCTACTATTGGAAATGAGCAAACACTAGAAATGCACTACTTTCAAATTGAGAGGTCTTTGTTTCATGTCCTTTGTATCCACACTACAAAGAGTTGCAGATGTTAAGTGTGAATAATCCCCCTTCAAATTTCTCTCCTTGAAAAATCAGTTCTGCAGAAAACATGAAGAATTTGGAAACTGATGGAACTGATAAATTGACTGTTCATGGCTTGGATAGGTGTGCTCTTTGCTGGACCCATGGCTGGCTCCAGAGAGTGGTGGTGAATGGCGTTAAATCCAGCTGGTCACCAGTCACATGTGGTGTCCCCACGGCTCAGTATTAGGGCCAGCTCTGTTCAAGCCCTTTCTCAACAGCTTGGACGAGAGGATGGGGCACATCCTCAGTAAGTTTGCAGGTACCAAGTTGACTGGGAGTGTTGTTCTACTGGAAGGCAGGAAGGCTCTGCACAGG
>VZRL01005455.1:242722-346665 GCA_013397895.1 Origma solitaria
GTCCCGACAGAGTAAAAAAAAGCGTGCCCCAAAAAAAAAAAAAAACGACTAATTTTTTGAGGATTCTAGGGCGTTGTGTGAGATATAATGCCATGAATTTGTGCAGCAGCCTCTTACTAGAGTTTTTAACACATCAGAAAGTTTGAGTGCCTCATATTTTTCTATTTCAGTGTTCTTTGGGATTTAAATGGTGGTTGCTCTGGATATACTAAGGGAGAAACAAAACAAAAGTCAAAGTAAGCAAAATAAGAAAAGAAGAACTTTACGCTCCCCAAAACAAAAGAAAACAAAACACACCTCACAACTGAGTTTCATCTTTTGTCTTTGGCCAGATTCCACAAAGGTATAAGGCTGTTCAAATCGTTATGATCAAGGGAAAGCGTTCAAAACTTGTATTCCCCTCAAAACAACAGGAGAGAAAAATAACCCCTCTCCTATCAAAACAACTACTATAATAAATTCACAAAAAGCAAGAAAAAAAGGGGTTGCATTTTATAATAAAAAATTAAATGAGAATCTAAAACTTTCAACTAAGTTCTACAACTTGCTGCCTTAACATTGCTTTTCATCACAGCAAGCTCCAAATTCATACTGCCATTTCAGAGGGTTTTTTTGGTTGTTGTTGTTTTTTTTCTTTTTGTTTTGTTTTGTTTTTTCCCCCTTAGGGACCCTATAACCTGCCATATAGTAACAGTACTTTTTCCTTCCCTTTTAAGTATTTTCTCGGTAAATAGCAAGGAAAATTAATCTTAAAAGTATGATTTAAATTTTTTAAGTCAGTTCCATTAGACTTTTTCAAAGACATGATTCATGGTTTCTGAATATTTGGGACTGTTAATGCTTTGGAATTCTCCATGAGTCCTTAACACTGCTCTTTGTACTAATATACTTAATTTTGTTTCTATTCAAGTCTTTGAGATAATCTCATTCTTTTTGGTTTACATTTCCTTCTGTATGAAACCTTCCCGATCTCTTTCATTGGAAGATTTTCTTAGTGCATCCCTTTTTTTCTCTCTTGTGTAAAGAAGACTGATGAAAACATTCAACGAAATTATTTCCATGTATTTCCAAAGCTGCATAAATACCCCTTTCCCTCTGTGAATCTACAAAAGTGGAACTTTTGCAATCGTTTAATTCTAAAAATCAATGTGATTAGTCTGGAGGAAATTAGATATTGACTAAAATGCAAAAACTGCTGCCTCCATGAAAAGACACCACTGGCCTTGATATGTCTATGACATATTACTTATTCTCTTCCTCTGTTCAGTCAGATAACTCTGTTCTCTGGATCTCAGAGACTGTTTACCATGAGGCAGTTTAACTGTTTTTCTAGAATATGTTTTCTTCCTAAAATACTGAATGCTGAAAATATTATGCTTTATTAAAATTTAATTTCTACTATTTTCCCACTAAATTTGTGGGTCCAGTACATTTTTTCTGGTTTTCCTTTTAAACTTAATTTTACCCTGGAAAATGCCACTTTGCAGAAGCATCATTTCTTCAATGTAAGTTTTACAGATACCCTTCTTTCATTTTATTGTTTCGCCATCTCCATGGTGATTTTGTTTGTGACAGCTATAATTATATACCCATTTTTGAAAAAATTGAAAAACTGGGGAAAAAAGAGGGGTTACCTTTGTATTTCAATGATTTGCATGAGACCTCCTTCCAACAGCCAACATACCACATGGTAGTAATTTCTTCCTCTTTATTTTCATCTGCTTTTAGTGAAATATTTATTAGGAACAAACGACTCTTTCAACACAAGCACAGAAATTCATGCAAAGTCTTGTTTTAGCCACCTGAATGCCAAAATTATGTTTTCATTTCCAAATTATATAACATTAAGTAGAGTTGCTTTTATTGTATTTTCTGAGTTACTTTTTCAGGTTTATAAAGATGCCACAAACAAATAAGTAATTTTATTCTGCATAATTTCTTCTTTTGACAGAGAAAATCTGACAAACCAAGATAAAAAAAAAATTCAAAAGCCATTCTGAGGGCCTCTATCTGCAGGTAAAAAAAAAAAAAATATAAACAATAAAACCAAACCCCACCTTATTTGTTATAGCCAATATAGTCATCATACTAAATTATTTCAGACTATTATGTTAATTAATTTTTTTAGTTAATCAGAGCTCACTGCTCTCATTTGCTAGCACAGCACTCAAGATGTCGACAGCAGTATACATAGTGTATAGCTAAACAGTTTATAAAATCTATATATTCATCTCCTTTTGAAAGTTCCATTTGTCTCTGAAAACAGAGAAGACCATGACTGATAGTGACTCTGCCTTCTCTCATGTGAGCAAGCCTTTGAAATTAAATCCTTAATTTTAAAAAAAAGTTAATTATACTAAAAAAGAATTCTGGGTAAACTCATTTCTTTATAAAGAAAAATAATATATGGGCTCCTATTTACTTCTTCCTTAAGTCAGCTGTAAATAGATTTTGACCATTTTATGGTCACTGAAGAGAATAAAACAATTTTCAACCTTCTGATCATAGTTAAACTGTAAATGCTATTCTCATATCATTGGGTTATCAAGCAACAAGCCACTAATACAGTGTAATTTATAATTAATGTTCTGCTGGCAGACTAAATGGAAAAGGTTCATCCTGTCATTTTGCTGGTTCAGGAGTACTGTTAAACTACAGTGCTGTCTATCATCAGCAATTTCTACTTTTGCCTGGACAGATTTTCATTGACAGAGTAATTTTGGTGCTAATTTTTCCCATTGTAGTCTTGTGTTCTAGTATTCAGAATGATATCTATGTCGGAGGGCAAGTTGACAATCTTATATATAGTACAAGGTTCTCTTTCTTTTCGTTTCATCTGCTTGTGTAACAGAGAGGATATACAGCAACTATTTTAGATTGTTGCCTAAATTAGTCAGTCTTCCTAAATTTTCTTCTCACAGTCATTGTGGTTAACACAGGGAAGAAACACTAGCAAAATAAATTTTAAAAAGAGATCAAACAAAACATATGGAAAAATTAGGTTATAAGGATATACACTGCAAGCAAGGAATGCTATTGGGTAACAGCCATGGGTGCACAGGAAACTTGTGCTGGGCCAGCAGTTCGGGCGCTGGAAAAGGCAAGTTCAGGTTAAGCAACCATTCACATAATCCACCTGCAGGTATTCAGGACTTGGTATAACTCTTTTGGAAGAGGTGAATTCTTCCTTTCTTCAGTAATCTTATAAGGCATCTTCAAAAAATAGGATATTCTGTAAATATACCAAACACATAGAATAAAAAAATTTAGATCACTGTATTTTTGGGCAAAAAAACAACTGAAAACAATAAACCTCCTAGAAGTTCAGTAAGACTGGTGTAATGAGATTTTCATTGTTTTGTGTAAACCCTATTGGTTTCATATAAGAAAATTTACAAAGTTTTGTTAAAAAAACCCTGACACAATGTTTTTGGGGTTTTTATTTGTTTATTTGCTTGGAAGATGCATCACTGGGAACCAATACTTCTTGTACCAACCGCCTGGTAAGGGTAATGAAAAATTCTGTAATAAACCACAGTGTATTCACTGATAATTCTGGTGTTCTTTAAGAGTGGTATGTTGAGCACTACCCAAAAGATTCTATCAATGCCTAACTAATCTGTTTTTCTCTATATTGCTTAGCATATTTTTGTAATATTATCGACAAACTTCCTTAAGTTATTCAGGAATTTATAATGATGTTATTTGAGTAATGATCACTAAAAGTAAAATCCCATGCATTTGCATTTTCCTTGTTTTCTTCTTTTTCCTTCATCTTGTTTAGGGGTTCTTTGTGGGTTTTATGTAATGAAATCAGTCAGCTGTATCATGTCTGGTTTCACCCTGTTGTGTTTTAACCCCGGATGACAATGAAGACCCACACAGCTGCTCGCTTATGCCAAATACCCAGCAGGACATGGGAAGAGAAATGCAAGGGTGAAAGTGAGAAAACTCATGGGTCGAGATAAGAACAGTTTAATAACTGCAATAAAATAAAATACAATAGTAATAATAGAATTAAAACTTTTTAATGAGAAGGAAAGTAAAAAAGGGAGAGATATAAAACCCAAGAAAGATAAGTGACGCAAATGAAAACAATTGCTCAGCACCAAATGACCAAAGCCCAGCCAGGCCCCAAGCAGCACTTGCCCCAGCCTGATGTGCTTAGCACGAATCACAGAGCTTGGGCTCTGTCTTGGGTCACTTGGGGTCAGCTGTCCTGGCTGTGTCCCCTCCCAGCTCCTTGTACACCCCTATCTGGGTGAGAGGCAGAAAAGGCCATAGCAGTTTGCAAGCATTGCATAGCAATGGCTACAACATCCCTGAGTTATCAACAGAGTTTCAGCACAAATCCAGCCACAGATCCATACTTGGTGCTGAGCAGAAAACTAACTCTACCCCAGCCTAAACCAGCACAGAGACTGAAAAACTTAGCATTGCGAGCACAAAATCATGAATATACTATTTAAAATTAAAAGGCTTGTAGCTTGGACAAAATTGACTTTTACTTATATAACAGTGCAAAAATACACCAAATACTATTGTAGATAGATAAAGCAATTTCTTTTTAATGTATCATCATAAAACTTTGCAAAGCAGTGGAGAACATATGGTTACCCTGGGAGATAGAGAAAGTTTAACTCTATTAGTGCTTAATTCTATTTCTTTTACACAAATAGTGATATAATTCAGGAAGAAATAGGAAGTGATACTAGAACATGAAGTGTATGTAGCTGTCATAAGCCAATGTTCTGCTTTTCACCATCCCTTGACAGAAAAAATGGAATCCACAACTGCGAATTTAAGGATCAGACATCTCAATATCACTTAAATGAGATACTATGAAGTGTAGTTCCAGAAAGAAAATATTCTGCAGGAATGAAATCTCATCTTCTGCAAAATCCCTCTTCATTCAACATTCCCCTTCTGAGAATGCTTTAGTAGTTTTATGGTGTTCTTGCCCCATAACTGCTGACTTTGAAGTGAAAATTTAAACTCAGTGTATCACATTTCTTATATATATGTATATATATATATATATACACACATATATATAACTGACTTATAACAAAATACTCAGATAGTTAAACTCATTATTGATGTTTAACCATGAGAAATATGCAGTAAAGATCCAAGGAACCCAGTAACCACTGTATAACCATAGCCTTTTTAGTCAATTAAGGCTGAAGGAAGCTATTCTTCAGCTTAAAACTGAAGTTGAGAATCAGTGAGCTGGATGCCCATACTGTAGGAAGGAAGCTGATGTATGCTGACTCTGAATCTGCTCTCAGATGCTTTAATGGATATATCATACACTGTAGGAAGAGATATGTTTCAAATGTTCATGGCATTTTTTCATACAGTATTGACTTGAGTTTTAGTGTCAATTTATGTCTCACAATATAAGAAGGCTTATGAAAAATCAGCAAATCTTAAGCTTGCTTGGGTTTTTTTTTGCATAATTATCAGGTATATATTCTCTACCTCATGAGAAAATTTGCTGTGATGAGAAAAATTGTTTTGTCACTGAAAGATCAATAATGTGCTTGGATTTTAGATCAGTTCTTCATTCTATTTCAAAGTGACTACATTTATACATAATGCAGAATGATGACCTTTTGCTAAGCAAATGTGAAGCTCTTATATTTTTCTCTAGAGTTTTTTAACAAATATTTGTGATATTGGTTATTCAGATTTGCTTATTTATGTGATCTTGTCTGGGTGGCCCTGCATTTATTTTTGAGAACTGCGTGTTTGCTAGGAAATGTAGACATTTCTCTGATAAACAGAGTTTTTTAAAACACGTTTCATATAATAAGCATTCTGTTACTTAGGTTGCCTTATTTGTCTTTTTTCCCCCACTTCAGATAAAACAGATATCAAAGGGATTTTGTCTATTTAGCTTTTACCATTTAATCCTAAGACAAGCATCTATAATCATAATGCTGAGAATTTCAAAGGTACCAAACTAGAGTTTATTTAAAATACACACACAGAGATACACACATGCACATACACACACACTTACTTTTAAATGGAAAACATGACTTTAAACTAAGTAAGATGTTTTAAGCTATCTACTTTCCACTGAAAATGTAAATTTGAAAAAACAGGGGGCTAAAATCTTTTTTATTTTGTAGTAGATCTATTTTTCTTTCCTCTTTTATGAACATCAAAATATCATATTCAGGATTTAATTTTTTTCAACAAATTAAATCATGGTTTACTTAGAGAATTTTAGCCTGATGTATTTTATTCTGTTGGTTTTGTTAAAATACAGGGGCAATAAATTAGTCTTTTACTGACTTGATTCAAAGAGAGTTAGCAACTCAAATCACAATATAGATTTATAGAATCATTTCATTTGGAAAAGAAGCTTAAGATCATCAAGTCCAACTGCCAAACTAGGCCCTACCAAGATCCCCACCAAACCATGTTCCCAAATGCCACATCTAGGTGTATATACTTGCTTATTTTCCTTAGTTCTCTGAAACTGCAGTCTAGAAGTCTGTATTCCTTTGAAATATTTCTTGATCTCCATCTTTTAGAAGGACCTATGGTTTTTGGTTTCTTAACCAAAAAAAACTTAAAATTGGCTATCCCAATGTGATTTAGTCAAATAGAAGTTGTTATCTGAATCTATATACCCAATCTATATATCACTACTGGTGTATTATATAAACCATCAAAAGGTTCTATGGAAAACAGACTTTTTTGGAGTTGAGACTCAGTCTGATCTTAAGCTTAAAAATACAGTTTTTAATATTACAAAAGTATTCTCTCAGTATTAAGTCAATCTAAAAATCTGTAGTACAGTTTTGACAGTGGCCAATAGTTGATTTTTAAAGAAAGAAGGATGAGTAAGAACAATATAGGATGACCTTCAGATATCAGCAAGCTTTAATTCCTTCTAGAGTTCTAACATTAATGTAGCATTTATTTCTCCAAATTCAAATAATTAATATTTTGGATTTGTATAGCCCTTTCTTATAAATATGGAGGACAGTATTCACGTGACTGATTTTTTCTTTCCTTTGAAAGGCTAAAATTTTGCCTGTTTGCTCTTCCATGCTGAAGGACCATGCTTCCTTTATTTATTCTGGAAGGAGATATTTGTTAGAAACATGCTTCTGATTCAATTTGCTCATTTTGAAATTGACTGCACTTTGAAAAATACTGTCTCTAGTCCAGCTGTGTATCTGCCCATAATTCATGAAAAGACATAGTAAACCCAAGCATAGACATGGTCCAGAAAGTTTCATGACAAAATGATGAAATATTGCTCACTTCCGCAGTTATACTTATGATGACTGAGATTATCGGTGCTGCAATTATCTGGAATGAGCTTGTTTTCTCTTGAAAAGTGATACTAGGAATTGGATATATGGTATTGATATTTTTCTTGTTACAGAAGAATGTAAGACCCTTGCAATCATTAATGTTACCATCCTCAAAGTACCCAAGAAAGACTGGGAAATATTATTATATTGAACAAATAGAAAACCTCAGATGCATAAAAAGTAAATATTTTAGAAATATTTAGGAAAACAAAAATTGGAAAATAGAATAAAATGGCCTATAAGAGCACAATGTCTTGTGTGGCAAGGTTTTGAAGGTTAGCAGGAGCTAAGGCATGTACAATAAAGTGAGAGCACATAAACTTGAAGTGCCTGTTTTGTTAGATGCAAGAGAATTACTGTCTGATTATTTGTTTGTTTGTTTGTTTGTTTGTTTGAATAAGATTGGAAATAGGAGAGAAGGAGAGTACTTATACTCATTTTTTCTATTATCAAATGAGTCAGTAACTCTGGCCTTACTTTTCAAGTGAGCCTTCTTAGTCTGAAGGAACATATTCTAACTAGTGGATTATTGTGCCAGGGAGTGCAAGGCAGCACTGTGACCTGTAATGCAGATTTTGTATGGAGCCTTGGATAAAAGCAGAAATGATTTCAAAACGAAAAGCCATGTTTTGACCCTTCTTATAAAACAGTAAAAATATTAAATTTCATATATTTATTCTCCTGTTTCTCCCTGTAAGACACCTACCCCAGCTGAAAAGCGGTCTAATCTTGCAATTGGAAATGAGAGCACCCCTCAGTGCACTGTTCTGCCAAAGTGGCAGTAGTATCTCCT
Organism: Origma solitaria; assembly: GCA_013397895.1. Lineage (NCBI taxonomy): Eukaryota > Metazoa > Chordata > Aves > Passeriformes > Acanthizidae > Origma > Origma solitaria. Next base: position 250,856 of record VZRL01005455.1, read on the forward strand.
GGGCCCTCACTGCAACAAGATAGCTGCAAACTTAAAATACCTTCTGACTCTTAGTGCCTAAATGCTTTTGAATAACTCTCTGGGTTTCAGATGCCTATTTTGTACTTCAGATACCTAAGTGCATTTTTGGATCTCACTACTAATATTTATTGATTCCAACAGTACTTAAATGCTGTGGTGCTTTTGAAAATTCCATTCATCTTCTATCCCTATTTTTAGAGAGCTATTGCTTTTAAAACCCATCACACAGCAAAAAAATCTGAGCCTGGATTCGCTGAATCACAGGCAGGCCAATCTAATCAATGATGTGGACTTCCTCACTAATCATGCATCTGCTAATGTACATACAGTTAAATAATAAAAGTCTATTCCAATAATCTGAGTTAGTCCATACACTTACTTTAATACAGCCCAGTGAACGAAAAGGTCAGTTGATGAAAATAATTCTTTTACAGTATATATCCCATTTTTATTTGCAGATTTTTTTTTTTTTTTAATGTATACAACATTTCTTTTTATATTTTTTCCCTATGGAGCAATGGTTGGATGGGGCTTTGAGCAACCTGGTCTAGTGGCAGGTGTCTCTGCCCATGGAAGGGGCATTGGAGCTCATGGATATATAAGGTCCCTAGTAACTCAAACCATTCTATGATACCATTAATGTTTTAAAAGATATTAAGGCAGATATCTTAAGTGATTTATAATGATTCTTAAAAGAGAAAATGACTGAGACCTCAGCAGTGACATTCACCTGAGACACATTAATTATAGATTTCTTGTCAATCAGGATTATGGTAAGTTTAATAGTAATATAAAAGGGGCAGATTGAACAAAGATAGAAAAAATTGTAGTGTTATACTGAGCAAGGGGCAGCATAAGAGACAGCAGAACCTTACTGTGCTGCTATTAACTACATTTTATTTTCCTCCCTCTACAACATAACACATACTGTCTTTTTTTCAGGTACTGTGAGACAGATAATAGAAAAAGTCAAAGACTACTTAGCCATTTCCAATAATGAAGGCAAAAGTAAAGAATCATTTGACAAAATGTTCTTTTCCTGCTCTTACTTGCTATCTAGGTCAAGCAACTGGCACGTCAGCATAAGCAGTACCTTATGTCTCACTTAACAAAGCAGACATCCACAAACCAAACACTTCAGCTTATAACAAGGTAGAAGATCTGTACAGACATTCATTCTGTCCATTCTGCATCTCCATCTTTCATTGTTGCCTTTTTTTTTTTTTTTCAAGGTCTGGCTTGCTGCAAAATATTTATGTGAAAGGAATTAAAATATAAACAATTTTTCTCTCTGTCTGTGACATAGCTTCTCAAACTGACAAAAGCTAACAGGTTTATCTGTGGGAAAAGAACACTCTTCATAAAAATTACAACTTGTGCCTGCAGGTCAGAGGGAGCCTTTGTCTCCCTGTACAAAATACAAAGATGACACAATGACATTTATTTCCGTGGGGCTTCTCTAACAACATTTTTAATGGAGAACAATATATTATACATCTCTAACAAAACACTAAACTGACTGCAGGTCTCAGAAAATGTTTTTCCAAAAGTGTGATACATCACACAATACACTACAGACATTGAAACTACCCACATTAAGTTTTTGTTCAATTAAATTAGAATAGATTAGATGTCACTCATGAATTTTCTTCTGCTCTTCTACAGTAATTGGCCTCAATGATCAGCTCTGGGGTTTCTCATCTCCAGTGAATTTGTTCTGCCCAGGAGCAGAGTTTGCAAGAGATATATCAATTCTGAACACTTTTCTTCAGTTCACTCCAGGTTCTCAAGTAATTACATGACTAGACATGCATTTCAGCAAAAGTCACCAGAAAAACCCCATCATCCAAACAATGTTAAAAATATTGCTTCTTTAAAGTTCTTAATTAATTTCTACCTATTCAGCAAGATGTATTAAAATTTATTTCTCATCAGATTATTTTACATCAAAGTAATGTCCACAGTTAAAAGTATATAACCAGCTACTACATTGCAGCTAGCACATGATATTTATATTTGAAAACAGTGAACATACAGAGTTAACAGCAATAGTATATGATAATATTGCTAAAAGTATGGGTCAGTAGAACATGAGGATCACACTGGGGTTTTGGTGGGTTTTTCTTTTAAAACACTATTTAAAGCAGAGCGGGATGGGAAGTAGGAAGCTTTCACAAGAAGGAGAAAAAGGAAGAAAATTATGCCTCTTTAAAGCTAGACCCAGAGAGGCTAAAAAAGTACAGATGGATTTCTATCTCTTTCTATTATATTCCTACATGACCTCTTAGACTGGTCACAAAGTAAAAATGTTAATCACAGAACCCTTACCTTAGGGAGGATTGATTGAACTAAAATTTTTGTGAAAATTTAAAGTCCAGGTATTTTTATGAAACAATTTTGAGACTGTTTAGGATAACAATAAACATGGAGCTTAATGCCTAGAGATAGAAACAATAATCAGAGCTAAGAAAGCTGGTAAGAAGGTGAAAGGAATTTTTTTAGTTGGGAGTCTGCTCTCAGGAAGGACTTTAGACTCTGGTCTGTCAAAGTTGCAACACAGCAAGATACAAGAAATCAAGATTTCTGGTGTGTATTGGGATATCTTTCGGTACAAGTATCACAGTGATGCACATGGGAGTGGGCATGTACTCTGAGCAATCTTTAATGTCCTCCTAAACATGTTTTTATATCCTGTCCATATGCAGGTTGGTTTGTTCTCTGTGTGAAAATAGGTATAGGAAGTTCTCTTAAGTCTGTGAAAGAAAAATATTTCTAAACATATAATTTTTGGGTTTATACTAAAACAGTATTTGCTTCATGGTTGCTGTCAACAGGAACAGAAAAGTCACTAACTGCCATCTTTTTCTAACTGCCACCTTTTTCTAACATGGATATTGGTCAACTGGTTTAAAAGTTGATGAAATAGAGCAAACCCATTATTTTATATTTGATGATTTAGGAATTCTGTTTTTGTGTATTGATCAGTACTTCAATTAAAAACATATATTTGATTAATTTGTTGCTGATTGAGCAACCTGCCCATGAACCCATCTGGAGCTGCACCTGAATCTCCTTAATACCTCTCAAAATGGAGGTTTCACAGCAGTCTGCAGTGAACTGTCAGGTCATTGCAGGAACAAAGTGGTAATAATTTCTTTCCTCATCTAAGCTGTTGCATTTCAGAGCTTCAACACTTTAATTCATACATGAGCAGTCCTCTAGAGACAAGAAAAGGTCCATCTAGAATGGATGGCACTAGAGTGGTCCTTCTAGAAAATCCAAATATATTTAACAGGCTGATGATATCTGGATTTAAGTTTGGGATCTGTGTATCAGGAGAGCATTTTGGATGCTCTATTTCAAACCCAGGTCCAGTAGGGGTCACTTCCAAGTGGCGCAGTTCTTCAGGAATAAACTGCTCCAATGAGCTGCAGGGCAACCTCTGATACCTGAACCATTGCCTTCCCCTCCCTCTTCAGAGCTTTTTCTCACATATTCTCACCTTTTTCTCCAGGTTACATTTGTGGGGGAGATTTTTTGTCCCCTTCTTAACTGTGTTATCCCAAAAGCACTACTATCACCACTGATGGGCTTGACCTTGGCCAGTAGTAGGTCCATCCTGGAGCTGGCTGGAGTTGGCTCTGTCAGACATGAGGAAAGCTTCAGGCAACTTCTCAGATAAGCCACCCCTGTAGCCTCCCACATCCAAAACCCTGCCATGGAAACCCGGATAAATTCCACACTCTCCTCTGTGAATCACATATTTAAAACTATCATCAAAATATACATTCATCACACAACCTTCTCAAATTCCACAAACTTCATTCACATTAAAAAAAAAAAAAAATTCCCCACACCAAAATCAAAATAACATCATCAAAACACTGAATGAAAGCGGACAATTTATACTCATTTCATCCCTTGTCCCAGCACCACAATATGACAACTGAAATTTCCATGATCATTCCACTCTTCATTCTCTAGCTCTATTCAGTCCATATTTTGTTCATTAATTCTCTTTATCTTGAGTTCCTCAGGCCCTACATTGTTCACCAAAAAGGACCATGGTGAGTTGACCTTGGCTGGATGATAAAAAGGTCTGATGCCTGGACTGTCTTCTTCTCTCCTTCCAAAATCTTCTCTTTCTTAATAGACTAAAAATTATTTGTGGGGGTGTTCCTAAAAAAAGAAACACATATTTATGTGAGTTTTAAGCTCAAATTTTAGCATGAAAAGCCATCATGATGTGAAGCGCTAATCCAGAATAAAGTATCTTTTGTTGTGTAGATTATTAACAAGATGTTGACAGACTGCTCTTTTATTAGCCTGCCTTATCTTGGATTCCTTACCAACAATTCTCACCCCTCAGACTTTATGTCAGAGGAGACATAATTTCTCATCTTGCATCCATTGTATTGCTGACATTAAGACTCTTAACTATAACCAAGAACAGTGTGCTCCAGCACAGTTATGAATGCAATCCACCTAGGTACAGGTGGGGGTCTGCCTCATGAACTGGGCAGCCACTATAGTACACCACTTCAAATAAAAAGAGAGTAAATAAACTGCTGACAATGAGGAGGGAAAAAAGTGTTGATGAGAAAAATCCACGTAAGAACAATAGATAAATTTGAAGCTGGGAGGACTCTTCAAGGCAATAAGGATTTTATGCTCTGGTCAAAAGAAGTAAGATCAAAAGACAGCAACTTGTTAAGAGGAGAACCCTACCGTGAGGCAGAAGCTGTCAGCTCCTTGAGGGTGACATGGGTGTACTGAGAATCAAGATTTACAAATAGATGAGAATTTACTGGGGTCTCAAACACCAGTACACACCATATTTATACAGAGACTGAAGGGAATGCCAATCATAAGTCAGTAATTGTATTTTTGCTTCAAAACCACCTCCAGCTGGTCTAAATATTTTGGCAAAATGAACCACATTTTGTTTATAAGTATCTGCTCTTCAGTTGCACAATCCTGTTATTTTCCAAGGCTTTCAAAGAAAAATATGCAAGGAAATATTCAGGAAAATTACATTATTTCTAACTTTAAAGTTAGAAGTCAAGATGACTTCAAAGACCATAACAAGAATGATCTGCTCACAGAGAAACAGAGGTGTAAGTCAGCTACTTTGATCAGACACAATGATGAAACTGAGCAACAAAAGCCAGAGCTGACTCAAGGACCCCTTATTCTGAAAGTTGTGTTTCAGAAATGAGAGGTCCTCAAGTTAGGTCCTCAGCTCAGGTCCTAAGCAAGTGTTCTGTGGTAATGAAGAATACTAGCATTTTCAAAATATTGGAAAATATAAACTTTGGAAAAATCTTCTTCTAGATGGCAGAAATCAGGATGAAAGTTTATGCGTGTACAAATTATCTTGATCTGTCAAGTATGTGATCCTCCATTTTTCTCTAAAATAGGCCCTGGGGTCAGAAAAAAACCTCTTCTGAGCTAGAAATGTTTAATAAAAATTCTTGTGAGATTTAGTAGGATGGTTTAATATATATTTATATGAACAGTATGGTAGAACACAAACATTTGTTAGTTAAATACTCAGTATATTTCTTCCCACTCTGATGCTTTTTCCCCAGATTTCCCCACTTTTTCTGCCTTAACAGCCTACATATGAATAATCTGTTTAGATATAAATGATTCAAACTTTATTACTACTTGAACGTTGCTTTTAACTAACAGAAAGAAAATTCCTACTTGAACATCGTTTTTAACTAACAGAAAGAAAATTAATTTATGGTAATAGAAGTTGAAACTAAAAGAGTCCCAGTAAGTTGTTTGTTGTTCATGTGGTCTACTAGAGCTACTACAAAAGGTGTGCTTCAACTGCTCTAGTTGATTTAGCCATATTAATTTCAAGGAAAAAAACCCAGCAAAACTCAGGTTCTTACAGTTTCCCAAAGGAATCTACTAGGTAGTGTAATGGACTTCAGTAGAAAATGGTTTTTAATATGAAAGTTTCATCCTTGGATTCATCCTACTATTTCTAGAATTTCCATTTCTTTTTCAAAAACAACAATTTATTGGAGAGAAAGATTGTAATATTGACACTACTGAAATACATATAAGTTGTCATGGTTTTCTCTTAACAGTCATTTTTCTGTATTCCATTAATGATTGCATGATAAATGAAGACAGTAAAATACAGGACTGAGTTTTCAAATATGTATATGGTGATACACACATTTTATGCAAATGTATTTTATGTTTTGCTTTGCTTTACAAAATCTGTATAGTTTTGATACACTGCAGTTTATTTGGAGTGTGCAGTGTTTTTGATTTCTCCCTGCCTGTTGCTTCCACAAAGTTAAAAAACTGAAGCGCTTGAACTGACAGGAGAAAAATGTGTTCTTAATATTGGACCACTCAAGTGAAGAATCATGAATGCCCTAGACTGATAATCACAGCACTCTTTTGTGCATGCAAGCAGCTGAATTCCACCTCTCTTGCATATATAATTTAGAAGTTTTAGTCAGTGAACTTGCAAAGTGCACTGAAAGACCTGGAAGCAAATATGCAAATGCTGTGCTCTCTTTTTCCTACCCTGTAACCTGTAAATTTATTTTACCTGGACATATAATTTGTCCATACCTGACTACAACCTTCCCACACTTTATAAATTTAAAATAGAGGTTGATGTCTCTTTTCCCTGTATCCCTAGTAAAATTCCATTATTATTTTGGAGTAAAAAATAAGGAGGTGGCTTTTCCAACTCTTCATTATAATAGCATCACCATGTTGTTAGGCCCTACTTACAGGAGAGAACTGAGTGGATTGAAGTCTGCTTTGATGTTGACAAGGTGTAGCCTTGTTCAAGTGGTTTCTGGTATAGAAGCATCTCTAAACTTAGTTTTTAAAATCATCTGGATTCAGACTGTGGGAAGAAGAATGTATCTGTAGCCTGATGACAGCGATATTTCCTGCAGGGGAAAAAAGAAAAGAAATCATATACTTGAATCCTGTGAAATAAGCTTCCTTGCTTTTGGGAAAATATTTCAACCAGAATTTTATGTTTTGCACTTCTTTTCATTGTACAAAAATGGTTGGAGTTGCTAAACAAATTTCACAGATTAAAACAAGTACAGTGCAATTCAATTCCTTTGAAGTAAGATATTTCCCATGTATACCCTGACATCAGGTAATTTTGCCTAAGTTTAGATGTGTTTCTGAAAATATGTAGGCATCCAAAGTTAGGCAAGTAGTCCATATTGGAGGCGATCATTCATTTTAGATTGTTCAACCTGAAGTAGTTCTAGAAAATAGGTTCTTCAAGTTTTTTTATGCGATCTATACACCTTGACATTCCTAAATGCATAAACATGTGACTTGGGTTAGTCTAAAATCATATAGATAGTTTTAAGCATTTAGTCTGTACCTTAAAACATTTCCATATAAGAGTTCCATGAGCTTAAGCAAGCCAGTCTTTCAGAACACTGTATAATTGCACAGGACTTAAAGAAATGACATTATTTCCGTAGTCAAACAGCCCGTTCATTATATATCGAGACTGTGAAGAGAAAACAAATTTTTGCTGTGATACTTAAAATTACTTTGACATCATTACATACTGCAAAGAAAGGGTTTGCATTCCCCTTTACTTATAATAAAGCATTTAATACATTCAGTTTCACCCCAGGCATGATCATCCTCCCAGTGAATTAGCGAAAAGTTTTCATTGACTTCACTTGTTTTACATAAAAAATAAAGGAAATATTACTGGACTCTGTAGGGTCCTAAGAGATTTACTTTTAGGGGGTGTTGATTATTTATGCTATTTTTAATTTTAAAACATGAAGTGCAGCTATTTTCTGGTTTTGAAATTTGACAGTGACAAGCATTGGTTTATTTTAAATTGCTTAAAATTTAAATAAAAACCACCAAATAAAATGAGGATGGTGATATGTTTAAGACATACTGTTAAGGTAAGAGATATCATGCAGCTGTCAAAACTTACTGTCTTGGGCAGTATTACAGTATTTTGTAAAGCAACCTGGCATGTTTAAAATGCAATGTAACTAACTTGTGTATCTTTTTATTTTTGTGCAGACAGTGTTACAGCAGCTACAGCTCAGTAGCTGCTTTGTATTTGACAACAGAGCCATTAATGCAAAACTCTGAAAAACGCTAGAGCCTCCTGTTGTTCTATGATTATTTCAAATGGACCCTTTGAACCTTTTCTAACATCACGCCACCCTGGTCAGAATAGAAACTGTATAGATATACTCAGTAATGGTTTGGGGAATAATTTTCTGTATTTGCCTTAAGTTGTCAAAAAAAAAAAAAAAAAAAAAAAATCAGCAAAAGTTATCTGCAACAGTACAGAAATTTATCTAAAATTCCAATAAATTCTTGTGGCCCAAAGAATGTGATGTACAATGATGAGATGATAACAGTGACAATACGTACAAAATAGGATTGAGATTTGTTGTTGGAGTCAGTTCCCACTTCGACTATTGACTGAACTTGACACTTTTCATGTGCATCATTTTGCAAACCTGAGATGGACTTAAGATTGCATTTTTAAAATAGAAATAGCTAAATGAGATACACTAGGGGACCTGACTTTTCAAAACGAAATTTAGAATCCGGGTCCCTTGGGACAACTGAGTCCCAGCAGGATTAATGTCATGTGCTCTCTTCAAAAATGTATTATGGACATATAACTATTGTTCACAATTAGCATTTGAACAAAAAATACTATTGAAGACATAGTAAAAATACTACTTGGAAATTCCTGACTTTCACAGTTATTTCTTTAGATTCTGTATATTCCTACAAGTGAGCTACAGCCTGAATTTGCTGTGTTCTCTCTTATCCTGATGGTTCTTTCTCAATTTGACAGGTAAAGGGATTTCTAAATATGTCTTAATTGCATCTATCTCTTTTTTCTATTCTGTGGCCCTCTTTTAATGCAAATAACCTGATTAAATGGTTCAAGTTTAAACATACAAGAATGGCCATAGTTGTCTTTGATCATGTTTCTTAAATTAGTACTCCCAAGAAATGTGGGGTTTTTTTGCAGGCACAGCAATTTAATCATAAATCCTAAACTGCAGATTTATAAACTGAATCTGTTTTCAGATATAATTTTAATGTAGTATAAAGATAAGTATATTTGAAATTTCCACTGCTGATTACAGAATACCAATAAGCAAAATATGGTTCATGTCTGCTAATTAGAGATACATTCTATAATAATCATACATTGATTTAAAACTGGTTTATTTTCCAGTAATAAGAATTGCCTATGTCCTAACTGTGCTACGCACAGAAAGTTTCCTGAAGCAGGAAATTTCAGGGACCTCTCTATTCCATGTTTCCAGATATTAGACTATCTTTTCCACATCAGGATTAAATCACACTCTTTATTCACCATGAGACTGGACTAGTAGCTCAGAGGCACCTACCATTACTCTCTTTCCATCCATTCTAGTAACATACACAGCTTAGCTAAATCAAAAAGTTACTGGATCAAAGGTTTTTCTTCCGCAGTTAACCCAGGTACTCACACAACACATTATCAATATTAAATAAATCATTCAGCCCTTTTTTGTATCCAAGACAGGGAGTGTGTAAGCAACTCTTTAACAGAAATCATAGAATTGCAATGGTAGTCCTCTCTGTTGTGCAAAAGTTCTTTCATGAATGGGTTCAAAAAACCTTTCCTAGGATCAAGGAACTCCAAATTTTCTGACATATCTTAAATACTCTAGAAATACAGACTCCTTTAAATGCAAAAAATCAGGCAAATATATATAGAGAGCATATTATAGAGGATGTATTAATGCTTACAGACTTTTCTAGATGTTTCACGTAACTCTGTGTAAACAAAGGTTTCTAATTTAAATTAAACCATAAGAGATTTCAAAGGAAGATTTGAAGGCTAAGTGCAAGATCGTGCACATGGGCCAGGGCAATCCCAAGCGCAAATTCAGGCTGGGTAGAGAACAGATTGAGATTAGACATGAGGAGAAGGACTTGGGGGTGCTGATGGGAAACTCAGCATGACTCAGCAATGTGTGCTTGCAGCCCAGAAAGATAGCATGGATCCTGGTCTGCATAAAAAGAAGTGTGACCAGCAGGCTGAGGGAGGTGATTCTCCCCCTCTGTTATGTTCTTCTGAGACCACACCTTGAGTACTGCATCCATCTCTGGGGTCCCCAACATGAAAAGGACACAGGCCTGCTGAGTGAGTCCAGAAGACCATGAAGAGGTTCAAAGGGCTGGAGTACTAACCTTATGAAGATAAACTGAGAGAGTTGCAGTTGTTCAGCCTGGAGAAGAGAAGGCTCCAGGGTGACCTTATTTCCAGTTTCTAAAGGGAACCCAAAAGAAAGCTGGAGAGGGACACCTTAGAAGAGCATGGACAAAGAGTGGTGGCTTTAAATTGAAAGAGAGCAGATTTAGATGAGATATTAGGAAGAAATTCTTCTACAGGGTGGTGAGACACTGGAATAGGCTGCCTGGAGAAGCTGTGGGTGCTTCATTCCTGGATATGCAAGGTCAGGTTGGACAGGGCTTGGAGCAACCTGGTGCAGTGAGAGGTGTCCCTGTCCATGGCAGGGGTTTGGAACTTGATAATCTTAAAAGTCCCTTCCAACCCAAAAAATTCTATGATTCAATGAAATGAAATCATGCAAAAGTCCAGAAAACCTCATTTTTTCCCCCCTGGTCAATGTACAACCAGCCACAGAACAAGCTGTTTAAAATAACCACAGATTATAAAGGTTATGCTAGAAGTTAACTCATGTCTGCCTAAAGTCAACACAAGGAGACAGATATCTTCACATCCCACAGAGCTTGATTTTAATAATTTTACAATAAAAATAAACTCTATCCTGGAGCTTTGTTTCTTTTGTGTGTTTATGAAGTTTCTACCTGCATTAACAATGAGATGTTCATTTCAGCTCAATGTAACAGCTTGGGAAAGATACGTCCCAACATACCAGCCACCTGAGAACTTACATTAATTTAAATCAGCAATTCATTGGAAATGAAGGTATTTCTCTTAGGTTTTATAAATTTAACATTTATGTATTGATTTCAAACACTGTTTCTATTATATTGATTCTATGAAATAGTGTTAAACTTTTTTCAGTAACATTCTTTTAAAATGAATAATTTTTCATTTAGAGTGGGCTCTTTTGGTTCTTAGCTCATTCTACAGCTTTCAATACTATTAGTGCCTCTTATTCCTTTAGGATAAGCATTATGCAAGCAAAATAGCATTATTCTTCAATTAGGACAAGCCTGTTCTTATTTGTATCCCAGTATCCCAAGATGGTAAAATCATTTTAGCATGACAATGTCCTCCTTAAATGAAATGGCTGGTTGTTTGGGCCTCCATAATTTTTTGTCATTTATATATATAGTTTAAATACTTTTAAATATTCGTAGTAGCTTGAAATTTGCATCCCATGATTTTCAGGTGTAGGTCAAAGGTAACTTGCTTGAAGATAACTCCATTAAAAAACAAAACAAAACAAAGAACCTAGCACATTCTATTAATTTAGGAGGCTAACGTCAAAAAGAAAACATTTGTCAATAAACCCTGAGAACACTGGACTCTGACAGGGTTAAAGACTATAGGATGCATTTGCCTTCAGGTTTAACTGAAGTAACTTCCCTCTACTGTTACACTCCTGGTTGTCTTCTGAACAACCATCCTCAAATATATCCATGGAAATTAATAAGTTTATTTTGAAATTAAATTCAAATTCAAATTCCCCCCGTGTTTTAGCTTATTTGATAAGCTTTGTTCAAGCACATCTATTTTATTTGGCTATAAATGAATTTCAGTAACATATATACACAAGTAGCCTGATTTTTTTCTTCAATAAAATATAATTATTGAATCCAATTTACACTAATGCACTGCATAATAAAAATTGAAAAAAAATACAATAATGTGTGGGGAAAAGTCAGTTCTATTTGAGTCAGTGTCAGCCATGTCTCAATAAAAATGGAGCCATACCTTTTTTCTTTAAATATTTAAAAATTACTTCAAGTTGTTACACCTACTTACAGAAATTCCTGATTATGTCAGTTCCTGATTATGCAGTATACAAAGTACTGAACCAAATGAAAAGCAATGGTTATTCAAGTTCCCTCACCTCTTTTTATCAGTATCTGACTTCAATGTTCTCTGTCAGGTCTCTACCACAGAATCATAGAATCATGCAGGTTGGAAAATACTTTTAAGATCACGGAGTCTAACTGTACACCATAAACCACTGCCATGCTGTCAGTCTTTCTGTGCTGCTGTGGTGGGCTGACCATGGCTGGATGCCATGGGCCCACCAAAGCTGCTCTGTCACTCCCTTCCTCAACAGGAGAGGGGAGAAAAAATGTAATGAAAAGCTCATGGGTCAGGATAAGGACAAGGGGAGTTGCTTACTGTTTATTGTCATAGGCAAAACAGACACAACTTAGGGAAATTAATTGAATGTGTTACCAATTAAATTATAGTAAGATAATGAGAAATAAAACACCTTTGCTTGCAGCCTGATCGTGGAAGCTTTCTCTGCCCTGATCGGCTGCCAGGGAAAGCCTCCCTGGGGACAGAGCTCCCATAACGGGTACAGCCCCAAGAGTAATTTTTCCCTTCATGTATAACAGATGTTGAGGCATAAATAAAAAACAGACTGGTCCATCTCACCCCTAGTTATTCCCAGGCTTAATTTCGCTCTGTACCTCCTCCCTCCAGCAGCGCAGGGCAACAGGACATGGGGGCTGTAGTCAGTTCATCACATGCTGTCCCTGACCCTCCCTCCTCATGGGGAGGACTATTCACTCTCCTTCCCTGCTCCTTCTACCCCTCAGGGGAGAGTCCTCCATGAACTCCAACATGAGTCCTTCCCATGGACCGCAGTTCTTCATGAATTTCTTCAGCCTGAGTCCCTTTCACAGCGTGCAGTCCCTCCGGAACAGGCTGCTCTGGCTTGGGTCCCCAGTGGGGTCACAAGCCCTGCCATCAAACCTGCTCCAGCGTGGGCTCTTCTCTCCACAGGGGCCACAGATTCTGCCAGAAATCTGCTCCAGCGCAGACTTCCCAAGGGTCCCAGCCAACTTCAGGCATCTACCTGCTCTGACATGGGGTCCCCTGTGGGCTGTTGGCAGATCTCCACTCCTCCATGGAACTCCATAGGCTTCAGGGGGACAGCCTGCCTCACTATGGCCTTCCCCACAGCTGTGGGGAATCTGCTTCAGCAAATAGACCACCTTCTTCTCCTCCTGCACTGGCCTTGGTGTTCGCAGAGTTGTTCCTCTTACATAATCTCACTCCTCTCTTTTCTGGCTGCTCCTGCTCCTGTGCAGTAACTTTTCCCCTTCTTAAATCTGTTTCTCCAGAGACACTGCCGCTGTTGCTGATGGGCTCAATCTTGGCTAGCTGTGGGTCTGTCTTGGAGCCAGCTGATGTTGGCTGTCACATAAATGTTATACCCTTTTGCGCACAGCCACAGAAACCTTTCTACCTACAGTTCATTGTTTGCCTGATTGTAAGGGACTGTAATTAATTTCTCACTTTCAGAAAAATTCAGAGACAAACTATGTCTCCTAGTACCAGTGTCATAATTTTAAAACTTGTGATCTGACATGGTAAAGAGGGGGAAACTGTTTCTTAAATATAACAGTCCATTTAAAACTTCTGCTCTCTTGAGCAATAAGCCTCAGAAGCAAAGCCAAAAAGACAGTATATTCACTGGAAACTTCAGATTCACCAAGGTTTGGTTTTGTTTTTGGTTTTTGGTTTTTTTTGCGAATTACAATCCAACATGATGCATCACTTTACCTGAAAGAAAAAATATTTGGTAAGTATTGGTAAATGAAGAATGTAATGTAATTAAAATATTTTACTTGGGAAATGCTAAGTATTTTCTTATAATATTTCATTAAAAATCCTACTTCAAAATGGTAAATTAATTTTAATTTCTTGAAGCAATTTTAAAACTCAAATGACACAATAAACAAAACACTGTGTTCCATACTAAACAAAGGTTTTATCTCCACCTGACTAAGAAAAAGTTGAACGGTTTTAGTTCAGTGTATTTTTTTCCCTCCTCTCACCATTTTATTTTTTTCATTTTAGAGAGCCTAAAAATTCTTCATTTCTCTCTAATAACATTCGGTTCCACTGAGAGACAACAGAAGGAAATTTGACAGACAAAAATAAACAGCCTGTGAGGATGCTTCATTTCAAGACATGAAGAAGGAGATACTAAAAAGACTGTCCACAAATATGAAAATTGTATCAATTTCACCTTCTCTGCTCCCAAAATAAAGAAAAAAATCAATTTTGTGAGCAAGTCTGCAAAAGTCTTCTACTAATTCACTGTCTGCATACACAAGATTAATGACTGTGGTGAATAGGTTACGAATGACAGTGCTCTGTTTAAGGGAGGTGAGTAGACACACGTGCACTCTGTACAATTAGGAAATAATGTGTGTTTTTTTGAGTAAGGGTTGAGACTAAACGCTCTGTGTAAAGCTGAGAGGAAAAAAAAGCAATTTGGGTAATTATTTAATTATTTTCCAGGGAATGACTTAAATAAACGAATATTGGTCAATACAGAATCATTCTTAATAAATTAATGCTTTAACCAGATGAGGTCAAAACTTTTTTTTAAATGGTATGCATGCAACCTAATAGGCATTTATATCATAAATATGTTGAAGAGTTTCTGTAACAGTGTATATAACTGGACAGCTGTGTTCAAGTGTAAGCATATATTTACGTCTTTTAAATCAATTCTATTTGGAGTGCAATGTGATACTGTTTGCATCACACTATAAGCAGTAAAACTGCCTCTTTCAAGAACTCATTCCCATAAAATGCCACTTACAACAGATGGAGGTAGAAATAATGCATTAAATAAGGAACAAATATTTACAGCTCTCGGCATATCATGGGCATCTATTAAAATTCAGCCTGCAGCAGGACTAGAATATATTCTTACTGATGTGATATTTCAGTGTTTGAAGAAACTATGTCTTCTCTGCTGTTACTCTTGTCGTTTGGCATATGACGTCAATTTTTTCCAATAATAATAAAAATTACCTCTTGTCTGTCATTTCAGCAGAATGCAGATTCTTAATAAGTTCATAAAGCCATAGTAAAGATTTGAAAAATTCTTCAGTGCAGTTTTCATAAATACAGAACTTTTTACCTAAAGTGTGTGGTTCTATAAATAATACTGGACATTTTGCATAGATCTTTGAAGAACTCAGTTTTAGAGGTAGCAAAAAATAAGTCTATTTTTCCCTTAATTATCTATTTCAATTATTTAGGAGGACAGTCCAGACTTTGCTTTAACTTCCACTATATTCATCAGTGTTGACTATCTGAACAATAAACTATGTTTCAGCAGCTAAGTTATGTATTTTTAAAGTAAAATTATTTTAAATGTTTGTGATTGACTCATGAAAGAGAAAACAGTAAACAGTCAACATGGATCAACCAGGGATGAACCACCATTCTAATCAACCTCTCTGATCAAATGTGCAGATCTTTCCGTGAAGAGAAAGCAACCAAAGGGTCTTCCAATACCTATGCAGAGTATATTAAGAATATGGATTCAGACTTTCTACAGTGGTGCATGACAGGAGAATTAGAAGCAATAGGCATTAATTGAGACATGAAGGGCTCCTTCTGAAGTTAAGGAAAACCTTTCCACCATTAAGAGCTAGAAGAGGTTGTCTAAAGACATGATGAAGTCACCATCTCTGGAGGTTTTCAATGTTTGACTGAACCAAGTGCTGAGAAACCTGATCCAATATCACAGATAAGCCTGCTTTGAGCAGGAAGCTGGATCAGCAACCTCCTCAGGTCCCTTCCAGTCTTAAAAATTCTTTGATTCTAATTAGAGATAAACAGGTGATGGACTGAAAAATACAACCTGATCTGGACTAAAGTACTAATATAGGTGCATCCCTATCTGAAATTGCAATTTGAAATTTTCAAAGAGCATTCAGATAAAGATGATATTGCTGCAATTGCACTCATGAATTTCAAAAAGAAATATGGATGCTGACCTTCACCAGACTTTGATAGAAACAAATGAAAATAGTCATGATCTCTTCAAGGTTAATTTATTTTGAAGGTAAGAAACAAAGATAGAAATAAGTAGTTAATTTTTTTAATGGAAAAAGTTTAACAGCCTGTATCTGTGCTATAGACCCTAATGTAAAGGTATTATGATCTCACCAAAGAAATGGGAAAATAATTGACAAAATTCAATGCTCCTACAAAATTATTCAAGCTAATAAGTGTAATTCTGGCTTAAAAAAAAATAATTGGATAATGAAATAACAGGGGAAATTCAGTATTAATAAAAACAACATAAAGAGTATTTAGAACAGCAGCTCTAATTATGCATGCATATGATGAGTCTTAGTCATTAAAAGTCAGGAAAGACTTTTGATCATGTTCCGAAATTGTCAGTAACAGCTGGAAGTGGTACTAAAATGTTAGGAAGCAAAACCCAATGTAATTATATCATTATGTTAGTCTTTGATGCACCTGGATCTTCAATATTGTGATCAAGTCTATTCTCCCTGTTTCCAAACAAACCAAAGACACAGAACACAGTGATAAAATTATCACTGAAGTGGAATTCAGTTTCTGAATTTCCCTGAAAAGCGAATGAAAAAAGGGAAATAGTGAGATATTAGGGGATAGTAAATAGGTCATGTAAGACTATCAAGAACAGTTGTAGTCAAAATAAGCTGTAATAAAGGTCTATAAATGTCATGCATGGTATAAAAAGGCTGAATAGCAAAAGCCTACCTGTTACAGGTCTTAAGAAGTAGGCAGAAATCAGCATAATAATAAAACAATTGAAATGAAACAATAAGAAATACTTTTTCACCTGCTAGATAATTGCATCATGGAGTTTAGAATACAGTGGGGACCTTCAGTATAAATGTCTTTAAGAGCAATTAACTGCATTTGTGTAAGAGAATTCCATCAAAACCTATGAAATCAGAAGGTCTTAATGGAAATATTCAGCTCTGAAAACTGCTAAACCTCTGGTTACCAAAAGTCAGGAAGCTATTTCAAGGAAATGGCACTGTCTGTATGTGAATCATCACTGGTTTTTTTCTTAGGAGTTTAAGTTGCTATCTGAGACTTGCACAAAAGATTATATTTTTTTAAAGATGAATGCCTATTTTGCCTAGGTTTGATATACCACAGAACTGCATTTCAAATCCAATATATTGATAATGGTTTAAATTGCATGTTTAGCTTTAAACACGCCTTTAATGAGGTAAAAACAACAGCACATGTGTCTTTGAGTGTCTTGACTGACAAATTATTATTTCTCATTTTAACTGTGATATGTATCCTTATTTTAGAAGATGATAAGCATACTACCCATCTTCCATTGACTTTTTCAACTCTGGATGCTGGCAACCAAAAACCCCCATTTTTCAGAATGCTTGAGACAATCCATGCTCATGTATGCTTGTACTTAATTTTTACATGAGCAAAATCACTTCTACTAAAGATACCTTTCTTTTCTATTGCTCACCTGCAATAACTCTCTTATGAGAGGGCCTGCTGATAGCTATCTGTGCTAAATGACTGATCAGTACAAAGATGTTAGTGACTTTGCAGCCCTGCAGGACAGCAATCCATCTCTGTATCTAACACCTGCTTAATGGACCACAGGACATCTCTAAATCTCTTTACTGACATGTTTGAGAAGGCCACCCTAGTGTTAAGCAGCAATGAAGCTGGTTTTACTGAGACAGGACTTTCTATCTGCATATTGGAAAAGGAAATTTGGTGCATGTAAAACCTCTTTGAAGCAACTGTTGATGTTTTTCAGTACCTGCTGTGAAGATTAAATTAGTGACCATGGGATGTGTTTGTTTTTTTCTCTGCTGGAAACAAAACATGCAAACAGTTTTTCCTACACAAAAAGCTCTCAATGATTCTCTTTTCTCTTAGAAATATTTAGTAAGGGATATATCTATAAACTATATATTTCTTACTGGTGTATGCATGTCTAACATGCGCAGCAACCTTGACAACATCATAATTTTAAAATACCAACAATTTTTATAATAGTTTTCATATTACCTCCTCTATTTTATGTATATTAACATATCTGTTTGTTTTCATAAGTCATGGGGAACTTCCTATTTCAAAGGTTTAGACAGCAGTCTTTACAAAATCCTAAAAAATGTACCTATTTCAAAAAGTGCAGTTGTTTTTCATCATCTTACAATTTTCTAACTACATTGAGATTATAGTCCTAAATTAGGTGGTGTATGGAATAATACTAAATTGGAAGGTTGTAAGTAGGCAGAATAAAGGAGGCAGCAATACACTTAGTTATTTGAGCATGAAAATGTTTCTTTACTGTCTCACAAAGAATATAGATAAATATAGTTATTTTGATAGTTAATAGTAAATATGGAAACATAGAAGATATAAATGTATTAAATACTGAGTTTCATAGCATATAGAAATAAGTGACATATCCTAAAACTAGAGGAATAGAAAATAAAAGTCGGGCCCCACACAAAATAAGAAAATACATTTATTCTCTGGAAAGGGGGGGGGTTGAAAACATTTATGCTCTAAAAAGGTGGAGGGAGGGTGGAAGGAGAAGCATTTCAGATAAAAAAATAAAGATTTGGGAATACAGAAGAGTAACATGAAGGGAAAAGAGAAACATTAACCTACTTGACCAACGGTGAACTTCCTATCTCTGCAAAAAACAAAACCATAAATTCAACAGAAGGATCAGAAAGTTGAATTATGTAAGGCAGATAAAATGAGCATAACCTGAGCAAAGGTAGGAAGTGCCAACTTGAATATGGTCGTACCCAGTCCAAATAAGAGTTCAATGATACATACAGTTCCATGTTCCACAGAGAGAAAATAGTGGTACCATGGAAAATGGAATTGGAGTGAGGGAGGTATCAAATATGGAAAGGACACATAAAAATTGGAAAATGTTAACAGAAGGAAAGGAAATTGATGTTCTCATATGGAGTAGGAAGAAATAACTTTTAAAAAAATACCGGGAAAAGCTGTATAAAATTGTAAATGAAAAAAAAATATCCCCAGTATCTCAGGGGCTCCAGCAACACTTCTCACTAGAAATAGCAGAGAGATTATGGCAAACTTGAATAACCAGTCCATTTGACTGGAATGGAAATTGTTATTTGATGATAATAGGTGGCTACATATAACACTTAATAAAACATAATGATAATTAGGGCTACTTCATCATTCACTCTTTACAATTGTTCTGGATTGTATTATTGAAATAAGAACAGAATATGGGCCACAGTTTAGTGATGGGAATTTCCACAGATTTATAAAGTTTGAGCAAATAAACATCGGCCATTTAGCAAATTTCATCAGCCAATAACTCAGTGGAAAATAATTGTGTTAAAAAGAAATGGTAGTGAATATATTGAAGAATATGGGGCTAAGTAGTGTAACTTAACTCAAAATAGTGAGAGATGTGGAATATATGTCTTGAGGCAAAACTGAATGAAACACAGGATGATAAGTTTACAAAAGGTAGATGATACTAGAAAAAACTTTTTTTTTTTTAAATTTCTTTTATTCAAAGGAAACCACTATCTGCAATTTGGCAAAATATTAGATTTGTAATCATTAATTAAATTCTTAGCTAAACAATGTCACATAAACATAACTAGATTATCTAATTAAAGAACTGGCTGTATAAATATGGGAGAATAAAATTTCCTGTTAGAATTTCTGTGTTTAATGTTATTACTGTGTGTTTCTAATCTTTAAGTTAGTGTGTATATACAAACACTCATACATAAATGTTTAGCTACTGTCACATTGATGATGGTTAAAGGTACTTGTGCAGCTACATGCATTTAATATAGATTGTATATCTAAAATGTTTACACATGTAAATAGACTTTTCCCATTTTTTAAGGCATTTATTGTCAATTACCTTTCATTTCAATCAATGTTTATTACAATAAAAGGAGATAGAATTAGATTTTAAGAAAAGACACTTCCATCTGCTTCTGCATATTCTCCAATAAATAACCTTGTGCATAATCTCAAAAACTTAATTCTTAAAGTTAATATTTCTCTCTCCTCTTCTACCAGCCAAATGAGGGCACTTTGTGCACCCTGATATAATATTTGATCATGAGAGTTTAGGAAACTGTCACCAACTCCATATTTGTTCAGGAAAATATGGAAGTGCATTAGTAATGCCAATACAATGACGAGAAAAGAGAGAAAAAGATAATGTGAAAGACATGGAGAAAAAGCAGACAGTCCAAACCATGTGTTTTCCCTACAAATCATCTTGGTTTATTCTAAGTAAACCAGTGAGTCACACTGACAATCTTTTCAGTTTCTTGAAACGAACAGGTTTTCAAGTTCTAATCTGTTTTATATGTCAACACTGAATGCCCTCTAAAATGTGTTTATGAACAGGACAAAGAAAATATGAAAAGCAGATGGGAACATGAGCATACAACTTTTCCATTTTATTCTCTGTTCTTTGATTTTGTTTTTCCACTTAGATTTTTTTTCTTTTTCTTTTTTTTCCTCTTTTCTTTTTTTTTTTTTTTGCTATTGTTTTAGCCACTGGACTTGACATGTTCAGTGTAAAGCCAACACCCATACCCTGAGGTGATACAACTAAATTTTTGATCCTGGCCATGGGTATTCAAATAATCCCATTTATATTACTTTTCTTCTATTAGCTGTGATTTTTCTCCATGCTTCTTATTAATCTCTATCTTCTGAGTTGTACATCTTCTCAACTGCCATTTTTTTATATTTTTCAGTATCACTGTTTCCACCTTTTCCAGCTCATCAGTGAATACAACACTGCATAATATTGTTTTTTGCTCTAGCCATAGCCATCAGCCACAGCCATCTTCTTCCTATTGAGAACAAAATAATTATTCTCCTGTTGGTTTTTTGTTTCATTTTAGTCGGTTTTTGACTTGTGATAACGTTTGTCTTTTCCATAGCAATAATTTAACTTCTGAAATAGCTATATGTGAAGATTTTGCAAAAAGTATCTGAAAAATATCTGAAAATGTTGCATCATCTAGTTCTTTGCTATTCAATGTTATCTGCAATTCTGTTATCTGCAATGTTATCTGTTATTCTACCATTTTTATTATTGATAAGGGAAAAAGAAACAGAAACTAAGCTTAAGAACAAGAAGGATACAGAGCTGAATGCCTAAAAATGCATAGTAAAATCAGACACCTAGAAAGAAAGAAAAGGCAGCACTAGAAGCCGAGATTTAACCTATTATAAGCAATACATAACTCATTTATATATTATAGATTATATTATTTATTATATTCAGTGGAAGCACTGAAGTAAAGAATTCTTGCTTTTGTGTTTGCATGTGTTGGTTCCACCCATTAATGATACATTATCATAATTTTAAGGGAAAAAAATACATTTTCTTTCAAATTGTTTAAAAACCATTAGCTCTAACTGTCTAGGAGTTTGGTCACTCTTTAAAGCAATGCCTTAGCCATCTATTATTTGACACTCTATATATATATATATATTTAGCTCTTTCTTTTTTCCTTGTTAAGAAGCTGATCTTATGAATCTGGATCTTATGAAACTGAACATTTTGTTTTAAAGTATTCTCTATTTATATACGAATAAAATTTGTTTGTAAATCTTTCTCCAACTTTTAAGCTGTTGTCATGTCTTGTCACAGATGGTTACTTAGTGCAAGGAGGCCTCTGTTGTCTATAGGTGATGATCCACAGTAGCATTACAGCTTAGCTCTAATAGTTCATTAAACATTTTGAGAACATTCTCTGGCACATACGACAGTTGACAAGAAAGAGTTATCATCACATGTTCATAAACTCTTTCAGCTCACAAAACAAAATGACTTCTTTCAAATTTTCTATCAGGCTGCTGAGAGTAATTCCTGGATCTCCCTATGTGTTGAACTCTGCCCAGCAATTCTTGGAGAAAAGACTAGTTGGAGTACGACAAATACAAAATACATTCTAACATCTCTGCTATAGATGATCACATCCCATTGCCTGAGCATATTCACATGGTGTTTAGTTTAATTAAAACAAAACCTTAGTATAATGTAATTTAGCTTAGACTATTGATTTATGTACGTATAAAGCTTCATTTTTAATATGTTACTTTTTTCAGTGTCCCACTTCTTTTTCTTACTTGCACTTAGCTTTCGAAAAGTAAGTTTTCCATTTTTTCACTATTTCTTTTAGGATTCCCATATTTTGCCTCATTTAATGTTCCAGTAAGGCAGCAATATCTATCAACATTTGTACTTTCATTGACATAGAAAACATCTTTATATCTAAATTTGTCAAGTTCCGGTGATAGATTTTACACTTCACTAAAACTGTATCTGTGTTTCCACTTGTTCCTTTTTCTTTTCCCCTTTTTTGAAAACTTACCTGTTTTCAGGTGTTGCAGCTGAATTTTGCTTAGGTCCTGTTCCTGTATATACACACTGTTTACCCATGTCCACAAGTGGAAACAGAATAATTGATGTCACCATTTTTCTGGCTTGGTTATATGGCATGATTCACTTCATTAAATTTAACATTTAATATTTAAATTTTGCTATAAGCTATGTCACTATGATCATGGAAAATCTACTGATGCCATGTTTATTGATGTGTCAGAACTCTTGGTTTGGTTGATTTAATGAGAAATTAAGAATTCAGGGGTTTGTGATCAAGTGGTAAATTGGTTTTCTAGTTACTTAATTTTCAGAAAACAAATTGTGAAGCTTCAAGGTACCTTATTGTAGACTCTTTATGTTAGCTGCCAGGGCCTTAACCAGAATCACAGTCTGCTTTACATGGCATTTACACATGACCTGCCAGCAGCTCCTGCATTCAGACACTTATTCACCTACATATAGTACTCATCTGACTACAGTTCATTGTCATAGGAAATTTAGCAACTATAACATAGTTACAATTTATAAAAAAACTTCTTTAAAATAGATTATTTTTAAGGCTGCTGGACTGGGGAGAGGGCAGGGGCTCTCAGTGGGAGTGGCAGGAGAGAAACGTGCCGCCAGGAAGAAGGATAGGCTGGGGAGAGCTGGAGGCAGCCTCAGCCTTGGGCTTTGGGCACCTCTGTGGTGCCAGGGATGTGCCAAGGCCAGGCCAGGACATCTGGTCCCAGGTCAGGCCCACATACAGCAAACTTACAGTTGCTTACCTTTTACAGGTAATTTACAAGATTTCCTGTAACATTTTTTGGCAGTGGATCATATACACGAAAAATATCATCATTTGAGAAATTTAATTGTGACTTTTTTTTCATTATCTACTGATTATTAAAAGGCCCTACTGAGAAAAAGTTTAAGTCTTCAATAAAAAATCCTACTGATATTTGATAATTTATAAATATATGCATTAAGATAGATTAGCACTAAAAAGTCAGGCAATTAAATTAAATTGTGTACTTGAGAACTGCACACAATATTTAAAACACTTGTGGACGTTACCTAGCCCAGCATTCTATTGAAAGAAGGGTTTTTGCCAGTTCTAGATCAGGACAACCTTTGTTTAGACAAATCCTGGAAATTCCAAGGATAGAAATTAACACAGCCTATTTTTGTAGCCTGCTTTGGATAGCTCTTGTGCGGCCATACCCTCCAGCAGGGAGAAGGATTTTCCTCATGTCTAGCCTCAAGTTTCCAAGCCACAGATTGCAACAGGGTAACAATGGGCAATAATCTGCTACTACAGAGGAATTTAGTTTCATTATTTCTGCAGCTCAGAAAGTCAAGTAACTGAAAACTGCTTCTTTGTGTGCCTCTTCACCCTAGAAATGACTGCACAAGGACCATCTCAGCCATGAGCTCTAACTGGCAAGGTCCCTGCCCTGATGGATGTATTACTGTGCTAGACTTCCAGCAGCCACTTGTTTAGAGAAAAGCTGGCCTTACTGCACACTGGGTTGTTTTTTAATTTAGCTGTTCCTTTTCTGCTAAGCTCTTACTTCCAGACTGTTTTGATCTATGCGATTCCTCTTGATGAGCATCATAAATCTCCTGTTGACCAATACGGACTCCAGGGATGCTCCACTTATTATCAGCTACCACATATCAAGACATAAACCATCACCCTTTGAAAATGATAGACTGCCCAGCTTTAAATCCACCTAACAGTCCATACGTTCGTGTATACTTCCACTGTAGAATTTCTAGAATAATATTCTTCAGCATGGAAGATATTACTGAAGATGAACATGATAGAGTAATGTTCAATGATGGACATGGAGAAATTGAATAGATGACTATTCACTGCATCAGCTGAAAGGAGCAGGCGGCAAATTCGAAACAAAGATGAGAAACAGCTTCTTAGATTGAATGGAGAATATTCACAGCAGTTCAACAAAATTTTAAAAATCCCCACTGGAATAAATAAAAAATTAATTATGCAAAATGTATCAAAATGAGACCTACCATTTCTACTCAGCAGAGTGCTTGTATTACAAACCACTGTAAAGTGGAAAAGTGTATCAGAAAAGAATGACCAATCCAGTTCTTTACTCTTTACATGTGCTATTGACCATTAGACAGTGAGTGAGAGGGGTGATTCTTCTAGCACTCAATGCCATTCATGACCAATAAAGTAAAAACAGTAAGCATTTTTTCTTACAGGAATGGAGCCTGACCATGTATTACTCCCTATTACTAACTGAAGTAAAGTGGGTTATATAAAATATTGCAACCTATTTTAAAAATATGTATCTACTGAAATACAATATCATAATATGCCCTGGCAGCCAAAACCTTTTTTTAATATTCTTCCGTCCTGATTATCGGATCTGCTTATAATAAAAAATCCGGTGAAATTATCAATAGAGATTATTTGCTGCTGCGTGGACTAAAGCTGTTGAGGGAAGACAAATATGTAAAACATGATTTTGAAGCTTAGTTTCTTATATCCTTTTCATCATTTAATGACTAGAACTTCATCAGGAAAGACAAAGATGAGATTTTTTTACAAACAAGAACTAACTTGTTAGGAGTTGCTATTTTAAGTGCAGCCTGTTGTTAAGGTAACTAAAGTTCTAAAAATACTTTAAATGAAAAGGACATCACCTTAAGAGCTACTCAAGTAGTCATAGCAACAGTGTTTTTTAGAATAAAAGCAGTTCATAGAGAATTTTTTCTACTGACCCGAAGTTTTACAATTACACCTAGCCAACTTATTTTTTTTAAATACATTTGTTTATCTGAAGTCAGATAAAATCCAAATTAAGAATATGATGATGTATCCCAAACATTTTATGTATATGCAGGCTACTAACCAACTTAAGAGCACTTTAAAATTTATATCACTCTTTCTGGTAATTCCAGAAAGTGTGTCCCTACTGCAGTTATAGAGGGGCTCATACAAAAAAAACACTTTCTCACCGTAGTGGCTTATAATAGATATATATTTTAGAGTTGCTTTTTAAACATTCATATACATTCTATATTTATCAGATAGATTTTTTTCCATTGTTTTCTTTCAAAAATACATCTTAATGAAAATTTACACTCTTGAAGTAACAACATTTATTCCTATGATGAAGAAATGTCCTATTGAAACCTAACGTACAATTTCACTACACACTGTGATTACTTAAAAACAGTGGTTCTTTTTGACTAACGCTAACCCTAACTATATTGCTCTTAAGGGTAAATTTGTGAGACACTGTAATTTTCATGTCTATATGCAGATAGTTGCTTAAAATTTGTCATTTTAAAAAAGAATGAGTAATATTTTTGATTGTTGCTACTAACCATCTGTCCTGGGGTGGCATAATGATATCTTGTATTCCCTATCGTTTTGTATGCTTGACCAGAAATATGGTCCTGTAGCTTTAACTGTGTCCCGCAGCTGGGAGCTCTGCCGCCAGCGCGGGATGTTTTGAAAACTTTCCCCAGCTCTCCTCCGGGGGAGTGAGAAGGAAGGGACACTGGTTTTTTTTGGCTCAGTCAGTTGCTGCTGCTGGTGGCTGGTGCTACTGGTGTGGCTGCTGCTTGGGTTGGTTTTTTTTTCCTCCCTGCGATTGTTTTTCATCGTTCTGGACCCTTTTCTTCAACTTGCTTTCTCATCCGAGAACCTGAGGAGCCCCGGGGGACAGCGGACGAGAATCGTCCAGGGAGCCACCAGAGAAACTTCACCTAGCCCCTTCGGGGCCCCCTTCCCCCGGAAAGGGGAAGCTACACCTGAGGAAAAGGACACTAAGCTCATCAGCTGTTTGTTCAGGTTTTCTGACCCCTTTTCCCCTTTTCCCTTTCCACTGTGTGGTCTGTTAATTAAACAGTTCTTTCCACTTTAGGCTGAGATATTCTGTGTTGTGGGGGGAGGGGTGCCAGAAACCTCTGCTGTGGGGGGAGGCACCTGCTCGGAGTGCTTTCCACCTAGCATATTTGTCTAATCCAAGACACCATCATAGCTAAGAGAATGAGAAGGATATTAATCCTTCTTGCACTTCATTAACCAAGTTGTTAAATAAAGGCCTTATTTAAAGCTTATTGAAGTCAGGATAAAGACATATTGTTTCCAATAACCTTTGAATCAGGCTTAAAATCTGTTTAGTTACAGGTGTACCACTAAAATGAAGGTTATAAAATTATGGAGCTATCACTGAAGACAAAATACGAATGTAATGGAATTTAATCTGTAACCAAGGACCTAATTTGGCATGCAAATCCTTATTAGCAGTGATGACAGATACAAAGAAGAACACAGCTTGAGCCCGACAGCACAGGTTGTGATTTCAGTAGTGAAATTAGAAATAAATAAATTAACATTGTAAATATGCACATTTTATATCATCGAGAGGCATTAAGCATAGAAATTATAAGATAGTGACTCCTTAGACCAAAGATATAATAAAAGTTCCTTACAATTTTGGAGCAGAATAATACCTCTTCTAAGCCAATAAAATTTTAATACAAAATAAATAGTATTCATATTTGCATAAAACCAGAAGAATTTTGTATTCAAAAGTACGTGGATAATCTTTTAAGATTCTGAGAATTTTTAATATAAGCATCATTCATGAGGAATTTAGGGAAAGTGTAGTGTGAACATGTATGTGGCTTCTTAATTATCTCCAACAGAATTTTTGTCATATATCTCTACACCTTATCAAAACATTTTTATCACCATTTACATGGTCAGTATCTTAAAATATGTTTATGGAACCATCTTAGAGAAATGAAATGGATGTTATATTATATGGATGCTATACTATATGGAAATAGGTGAAAAATAGCATTATAAAACCATAATCATTATTAAATTACAGTTGCAAAACCTCAGTTTTGTGAAAAAGCTACTGATAAAAGAAGTTAAGATGGAAGAAAACAAATTGTAAGAGTGAAAATAAGTGGAATAAGAGGGAGAACAGTCTGCTTTTCCATTGTTGATAAATATATTACTAACAGTAAATCTAATCAGAAAATATAGGCTGAAAAACCATAGTTTACCATAAATTCTACTCCAGAATTGTGAAAGTAATTGAAATTTTTCAGAGAATTTTCTTTCTCAATAGCATTTGTATAGTGGTTCAAACCACCTCCTGTTAGTTTTCTCAAAATATTGCTACCAAGGTTTGGAAGCTTCAGGATATGTCTGTATTTCTTACTCTGTTAAGTAAAGAAAACTTTTAAAGATTAAATTTTATGAAAATATCATATGTTCCATGCTGATAGCCCTCTTCTGAAGGCTTCCACTGGAAAACTCTAACAACTAGAAATTCATGTTATGAGTCCATTTCGGAAGCAGCAGGGTTTAAGGCTTATTAACCAGTTCATTCTGAAAGGGTAAGTCAATGCTTACATACAGTTCTCCAAAACAGAATAATCTTTATAGAATTTCATAGGTTCACTATTACTAGAGTGCATCTTCAGTCTCCTTTGCAAAATGCTTTCATGAAGCCACCAGACCAGAGAGACTGAGAAACCAAGGAGTGAGTTTTCCCATCCCTTGTGCATAAGAAAGCTGTGCTTATTTTTTGCTGGATTGAGCACAGAATAGGCAAACACAATCCTGCCTAATGGAATGATTAAGTGTTTAAAATGATGTTTTAATTCAATCAATTAAAAGCATAAACAGCATGAGTTTGAATCAGTTTAAAGAATTACACAGAAGTCAATGTGGCTGTCAGCAGGGGTGAAAAATTCATGTATCACCTACACACAGCTTGAATTCTGTATTTCTCAATTAGATATTACAAACAACCTACTCTATCACAGAATAGCTCTTGAGTGAGAAAAAATCATAGCAAAGCTTTCAGAACATGTGCAGTTAATTAAAATTTAGGCACTCAGCAACCACTGTCAAACATTTAATAAATATGACAGCTTGATTAGTCTTTATTTGTTCTGTGTCTTCCATAGACAATTTCAAGAAAATGTTTGATAGATTTAAGACTAAAATACAATTTTAAAAAGGAAAAAAGGTTTTGTGTTTAATGAAACATCTGCCTTTTAGGAACATGTAATTTTTATATTCAGCAGATGTAATCTTAAAACACAATATATTAGGAAAAAAAATAAATATTTAACTACTAATAACTGTACCAGGTACTTAAGATGTAGTAACATGAAAGAAAACAAAAAATCCAATTGCAATTTTAATATAAAATTGTTTTTATCCTACAATGCACTCATTTATATGGTAATTTAATTATGTTAATGTTAGGGTAAGACTTTCCAGAAGTGCTGTTTTGGCCTAATCAAGTATTTACTTCAATGACAAAAATCATTGCCTTTAAGATAATTTTGATTAGAATGAAAGATGGGAGTCAAAACTGCTTTTGAAAATATGTGTTCCAAAAACCAACACAAATGTGTAGGAAGAAATCCTGGGGTTCCTGCCGTGGATACCTCTGCGGACGGCTTGAATCAGCTCTCTCTGCCCTTCAGTTTCAAAGCATGGTAGTTTATTGTGAAAGAGGAGTGGGAGGAAGGGAGTCCTGCCACGAGGCTGCCAGGCGCAGCCCCGTGGCAGAGCAGGGGCATTGGGAGAGTTACAGAGGGAAGAAGGAGAAGATGGAAAAGGGGATGATAGAAAAAGAGAATACAATGTGTTGCTTCCAATAACATAAAAAGGTTCTCTGATGAACATTCTAATTTCCACCTACCAATCCAGTACAAGATGCAAACTCTACATTATTTGCATATAGCTTATGAGAGTCTTTGTATTACCATAGATATTACATATTAAACCCTTAGAAACTGGTTTTACAACTTTCTATTGAAATGAATTCCTGGGTCCACCCAGGAGCAGGCTATTATCTGCTTCTGGAGCAGCCATTGTTCACTCAAAAGGCTGATAAGCCTTGCTCTCCAGCTATCTCAGTGACTGGGGCTAGCCAAGTCGGGACAAGTCAAAACTTGTTCTTAGTTCAATCTCTCATGGTTTCTATATTTTCAGCACCTTTTGCCAGGTAATAATTTCTATGAGAGTTCCTTATTTCTTCCTACCCAACACAAATGTATAACCATCAAATTTCTTATTGGAATATATGCTTTTAAATCCCTTCATAGTTACATTAAGACAATCTGATTATTAAAGTAAACTAATGTAGTTCTTTCCATTTCTATACCTTAGTTTATGTGCCTCTGCTTAGAAATTTTGTCCAATTAACCTTAGGATTCACTGTAATCAATATATGATATTTCAGTTTATATGTATTTTTTGGTATAACTTTTTCAGATGGGTAATTTTTCATTAAAAACTTATCATCATATTCCTTTGTTCACATGAGAACTTTGTCAGAAGAACTTAATATATTTTTTAAGAATAATATAAAATATACACATGGAAGCAAATAACGCATTCAAAATTATTATTCTCTGCTTTGATTCTTCTCACCTCATGCTGAGTGTATCAGCTTGGCTCCAATAGTCCACTAAGTTTTAGAAGAAAAGAAAGACTATGTATTAGACTGATAATTTTCACATCATTCATACACTAATGAATGCCTTGAAATGAGCTTATGTCGGTATTTTAGTAATGATATTTAGTTCTTTAACTGGAAAAAGGGCTGAAATATTAAACTTTTTAAACTAATATAAAATACATAATCAAAAAAACCTGAAAATATCTCATATGCCAGCACAAGAGTTTTGCAAGCAAGGAATTAGTCAGAGTAAGTTTAGGTTAGATGTTAGAAAAAAGTTCCTTTCTGTGAGGTTGGTGAGGCACTGGCACAGGATGCCTAGAGAAGCTGCGGGTGTCCCATCCTTGGAAGTGTTCAAGGCCAGGTTGGTTGGAGTTCTGAGCAACCTGGTCTAGTGGAAGGTGTCCCTGCCCATGACAGGAGGCTTGGAACTAGATGGTCTTTGTGGTCCCTTCCAATCCAAACCTTTCTATGATTCCATGAATTAAAAATACATAATTCAAAAGATCTGGCCAGAGAAGGTGATTGTGGGAGGTAGAAATGTTAAAGATAAATGACAACTGGCCGTTTGCAAAAGCATCATGTGCTTTGCTGAGGCCAGGTTTGCACACACACCCCCAACTGAAGGGGAGGAGGAAAGTTTTTTGTGTGTGGTGGCAAAACCTCTGATTCACGTAAGGCAGAGTGCATGCACACCCACCCCTGGAAAATACAAGCTGGTGTTTGAGACAGATGAGGGAGAAGGACATAAGAAGCAGATCCTGTGGAGGAATGAAAGTGCTTTTTCTTATGCCAATGTCCTGCTTTACACAACTGACTCATTTGCAAAACTCCCCCCAGGGAAAATATTGGGGTGTCCATATTCACACAGGACATTCACATGTAGGCCTGAAGGCATTCATTCCTTCTGATGTGTCATAACTGGCTCAACTGTGCTGACTTGAGAGGCTGCTGTAGTGTATCAGAAGGTGTCATCAACCATCAAAGACTCCCGAAGTGCCCCCTGGCTCATTTCTCAGGTCTTTCACTAGAGGACTCTGCATGATCCCCTGTGCTGTAATAGATCCCCAGTGTTGCAACAGAGAGTGTAAAACTCCCCTTCCTCAAGAGGAAGTACAAGGGTATTCCACCCAAACCTAAATGTGTATAAAAACCCATGGAGCTTTATGTTTCAGGGGCTTCCCCCAATCCAGCAGATCAAAACTGCAACCATCACTTTGACCAACAGACATCAAAAGAGCAACAATCAAGTCCTGTCGCTGGTGACATCCTTCTGCTGTCTACTCTTATCTTTTCTTTTCCTTTCTCTTCCTTATACATTTTCTCAAGTGTTATTTTTAAGCTTTTATATTGCTATATTACTATAGATAGTACCCAAAATAGCTACAGAGCTGCTTTCCATTGCAACCAAAGTACTCTAAAATAAACCTTACATATACACATTTATTTAGAAACACCGGTCCTTCAGTGTCTTTTCACTCTAATCTGCCCCAAGGGCTCTATTAACAAGAACCTGAGTTGCCCTTGCCTTCAGGGGTCATAACAGTGCTCTTAAATATGTTGGAATCCTATAAATTCACTGGATACTGTATTACCTGAAAACAAACTATCAGACAGCATACTATGCCCAAAATTTGACCCAACCACTAATGAGATCACAGTTTTGAGAGAAAAGAATCATACAAACAGTCTCATATTGTATGAATACTAATTCACAAGTCAAGTCACATTGCAAGACCAGTAAAAGGTTACTGCATATGTTATATTAAAGGAAACAAGTGTAGTAAAAGACTTTGGGAGCTTTAGGTAGCTTTAACCTAAATATAGTCAGTCACATAGCAATAACTAGAAGCTATACTGGCAAAAACTTTAGAAAGGTGAATTGTTCATACTTTCTATTAGTGAAGGTCTGCAAGAACTAATTTCAGATTTTAAAAAAAGGAATCTCTTACTTTGTTATGTCTTTTCTATCCTAAGAATAACATATTTTTTTTTCTAAAAGCAACCATAAATAATCCATGAAAATGAAGCA
The DNA here is from genome assembly GCA_013397895.1 of Origma solitaria. Taxonomy (NCBI): domain Eukaryota; kingdom Metazoa; phylum Chordata; class Aves; order Passeriformes; family Acanthizidae; genus Origma; species Origma solitaria. Next base: position 282,832 of record VZRL01005455.1, read on the forward strand.
ATATTTTCAGTCTCTTTGGCTGACAATTGTGCAACTCATATGATCACAGTCTTTCATCAAACACCTATCCATGTTTCTGTTCCTCCAACTGGGTAAATAATGGTTTAAGTGATTTCACAGTTTGTTCAATAAGGTTTGCTATATAAGTACTTAAATGTTAAATATTTATATGTCATTGTAAAAAATTTTGTATCCAGATGTGAATTGGGAGTCCATGTACACATCACCACTCATTGACATAGCACTAAAAGAATAAATTTCATAAGTTGCCTCAGCTCTTAAGTTTCTTTCTACATTTCTCTTTTTGTTCCTAGCGTATTTTGTCTTTGCTTCTTTCTCCAATACTACACCAGACTGTTGAATCCTACATCAGTATCCTCCTCTAACTGTTGTGCCTGGTGATGAAACTTAATGACTTGATCATCCTGCCAAAGAATGGAATCTTACCACATCTTACCAAACAAGATTCAGAGATTTCATATATTTATAAAATGTTCAAATTATATAATTTCTAGGCCCAGCCTACAGAAATCCAGACATTACATCCTGTGTTTCAGTTTACTACAGCTACTTCCATGTTTGTAGAAGTTCTTAATGCACTGAACCTGTCCTGGTCTTGTAAGTTTAACATAGACTGTAAGTACGTTGAGCTTGTCTTACTAAATGCTGTTTCTTTCTGATACAATATTCTGCTTATGCCTTGATTGTGGTTTATATTTAAATTTTACCTTCTACATTATATCTGATGCTCACCCAAGTGAAAGCTGAGAGAGATGAGGAGCCTTATTTTCAGTATTTCTATCTATTTGATTTTTCTCCTTCACTGCCTTACTGTTTTAGCAGAAATGACACTGGCTCAGTAAATTCTTAGAGCCGAAGACCCAAAAACTCTGGAAAAAGAGAAAATGTTAACTGTTATCATCTTAGACAATGAATACAGAATATGAAACATTCAGATTAATGGAATGTCTTTGACAGGAAGGAGAGAACAAAACATCTTTACAAATTAGACTTTGGGTGCAAGGGTAAAGTTTGGTAAATTTAATCAGGTGATAAATAGAAAACCACTTTTTTACTGTGGTATTGGGATTTATCTGATTATATTATAGTATAGCTGAGTGAAATCCTAATTTTCTTGGGGAACACAGATCATCTTAAAGACCATTTAATAACATTTTGGAGAGCTTGTGTTATCACCATCTGTATACGAAATTAGAAAAATCCCACTTCTTTTCTGCAATAGAATTTCTGTGTCACAGCATTTTTCTGGGAAGCTGAAAACAGACTCAAATAAGAGAGGACTGTACCTACAGTCTTTTGGAAACTCAGCATGTTTCTCCAGTTGTCCAATTTAACTGCTGCTTCACTAAAGATTTCTGTCAAATAAGCCCTCTCATATTCCTTAAAGAACAGTATGATTCATACTCAGCATCAACTCCACCCAAACTAGAAAGTGCATCTGCAAAAGACAAAATCTCAGCATAGTGGTTCTGTATGAATCTCCAACTTTACAGGGACAAAAGGCCTGGCTTGCTGTCAGTCACCTGCTGCTTGCTAATAACTAAAAAGCTCCTCAGCTTCTCACACATTCAGTTTCTGCTCTTAAGCCAGATATCTGTTGTCTTGCTCTATTAGCCTTACATACTTCCCCTTTAAATTCCTTAAGACCCAAGGGAATTGTAGGTGAGTAAGGAAAAAGACAAGAGTGATCACGAGGTACTTCACTGACTTAATGATCTGTGATCAGATGTCCTAGATCAATAGTGAGGCAGTATAGACAAATTTTTGAAAATGAATCCTCTTTTTATCCGTCCTCACATATTAGCTTTTTACTCCATTTGAGACACCATCTTATTCAATCCAGGAATCAGCTCTTTGTGACAGGAAAGGATATATTGTCCAAAAAGTAAAAGATATGTAGTTGTATAACAGCTGCATATCATAGTGCTCTTACAATACAAATACAGTGCATGACGCAATCATTAAAAAAAGTCTAAAAAGAAAGAATGAAAACAGTTTAGTGGTAATAATTTACTGATATTAACTTTATATATATTTTTACTACTATATCTCTAAATACATTCATTTTACAACACATAACACAGAAGATTGTTGTTCAAAACATGTCCAAGAAAACTTCCAGTCACATTTAAAAAAAAATAAAAAAGGTTTATTTTGGAGTTGAATGCCCTTTTTTCTGTTTTCCACTTCTGGTGGCAGGTGTCTACTTCCATTACCATTTGCTGGTTTTGTGGAAAAAAAGCAAACTAGGCAGATTGCATTCACTTATAAAGGTCTTCTCAAAGGGAGAGAGCAGCTAATTTTAGAAAGTTCTGGCTATGAACTGAACAGTAAGATATAAAGTTAACAAAGTTGCAATAAAAATTTTGGTGTGCACCACTGCCAAAGGAGGTAACTCAATTTCACATTGTTACTGAAAGAATGTTATCTTTTCAAGGATGAATAAATAAAACACTGAAATTTTTATCCAAAATTATAAAACCCCCTTTACTTTAAATATTTCGGTATAATTTTTAACATTAAAAAAATGATATAATAGAAGTATTCTTCACAGTTTAATTCATTTTGTAATTATTTTTACTCAGGAAAAGTTTTAAAAGAATATATATACATTATCCCTAAGTAATTCTGAAGTATGTCAAGCTTTAATGTGTTAAATGCATTAGAACACCTCATGTTTTAATATACACAAGAGCACAGTGTAAAGCTCATCAAAAACAGTTTTTAATTACATAAAGGTCAGCCTAAGCATTGATGGTTTTATCCAGACAACAGTTAAGTACCTTAAGGGGTTATCTGATGAAGTGTTATTGCTGGTAAGTACCCAAAATAATTCATTATAATTTTTTAAAAAGTCTATTTTAAACATTCAGTGTAACATATCTAAAGAAGTATAAGCTATTGCTACTTGATGTTCAAATATACAGTAAGATAATTTGGTGACTTTCCCATTTAGCTTAGTTGAGGCTTAACTACTAACCTGGTATTTATTTTGTTCTGTGTTGTTTGGTTTTTTTTTTCATAGAAATGTTTGTCTAGTACATGAGATACTGAACAATTAGTTGTAAGTATGTACAAAAATCCCTGCAAGCACAAACACAAAGGTATTCTGAACCAGTAAAGTAAGCTACACGGTTTCTTCCTATCATCTCCAACTTCTTTATTCGCTACTGACAGTAATATACAACTTCAGATGCCAAATTCTGATTTGTTCAGCTATTCAGAATCAACATAGATAGTTAGTTAAAAGTTATATTTAGGAAACTGAATACAGAATCATACATGTGAAACTGCTCAGGTTAGATTTTAAGGATTGGCCTAAAAATATTTGTCCATTCATTTCATGCAATAGTTCAGATTTTAGTAAGCCATAATCTTTCATGCTCATTATTGTACTGATGCTACCGATGGTTTCATTTCTCAGCTATCATAAGTGCTATTCCATCAAAAATGGGAGCAAACCAGAAACGAAAAGGCAACAGGAAAGAGGTAAATTTGGACCTATATACAGAATATAAATAGTACAGAGAAAATAGCAGGATAATAGCAGAATATCCCTGCTATTAGGAATAACTTTCAAAGTACTTCAGTACATACTTTAAATTAGTAATTGAATCAAACAAACAGAAAACTTCTCAAAATTCCCTTGCCTTTCCAAAAATCTTATGCAATTCATAGGATTAAATTAAATTTATTCCTACATGCATGTGTGAAGAAAGGTCTTCATGAGGTTAAGATTGAAACACACAGTTCTGGTTATCGCCTTTAGCATATTAGAAAAACAAAATCTAGATTCAAAAAATCCTTAATGGTCTTCAAACATCAGCATAATACTTTTCTACAGCCCAATCGTGGTTTTAAAATGAAGCAAATAATCATTTGATCATTCATATAATGAAAAAAAATTCGAGTAAACAACAAAAAAAGCATGAGATTTTTCATAATAAAAACATAACTGTAGTTGTAGTTAGTTAGAATACATTGAACTGTATTATTTACAGCAGTTTTTACACAACCTTGTTCAAGTTCTACTCTCAGCACAGATCACAGCACAAAAAAGATTAGGAAAAAATATTTAAGAGTTTAACACTCATGAAGATGAGAAGAGAGTTTTAATTTTGTGGTATTGCCATTTTCCTTAAGAAAAGTATTTCTTGAACTTTTTTTTTCTGTCTAAGAATTACACAGGTGAAAAGAGGTTGTAAACCTCGGGATGAGGAGTAGGATCAATTGAATTTTCATGCTGATATGTACATTTTGCAGGTTTAGAAAAATGGCCATCTGTTACAAGACTTACAAGAAGGAATTACTTGTGTAATTGGACATAGACATTATATGTGCTCAAGTACATGAAAATCCTTTTGAAAAAGCTGGCATTTGCTTTGAAGTGCACCATTCACTAGCAATTCTGTCTTCTGTAGTAAGACTCACCAAGCACCTGTTTATGCAACTTCGTGTCACAATCTAGAAGAAACATTTTTAGAATGTTATGCAGAATCAAAAAATGCTTCACTACTAACACTACTCCATATGCCATGACTACTATGTATGTAAATGTACTTAATACATGTTTATGCTATTTTAAAAAGACATGTTTTAAAGTAAAAGTAAAGACATGTTTTAATTATACTTACCAGAAAGCTGGGGATATCTCACTTCCAAAAGTATAAAGCATTAATCCTCAACCCAGCAGGTTGGATTTAACTGAATTATAGGCGCAGTATGACTACCCAGCTGTGCTTCTGCATCCAGGTCTGGGGCCCCCAGCGCAGGAGAAAAAAGGATTTGTTGAAACAAGTCCAGAAAAGAGACATCAAGCTCATCAGAGGTCTGGAGCACCTCTCCTGTAAAGACAGGATGAGAGAACTGAGGTTGCTCCGCCTGGAGAAGAAGAGGCTTGAGGGAGACATAATATCAGCCTTTCAGTACCGAAAGGGAGCCCACGAGAAGTCTGGAGAGGGGCTGTTGTCAGGGGCATGTAGAGATAGGAATTGCCTTAAACTGAAGGATGGCAGGGTTAGATTAGATATTAGGAAGAAATTCTTTGCTGTGAGGGTGGTGAGGCGCTGGAACAGGTTGTCCAGCAAGGCTGTGAACTCCCCAGCCCCACAAGTGTTCAAGACCAGGCTGGATGGAGCTTTGAGCATCCTAGTTTAGTGAAAAGTTCCCTGCTCATGGCAGGGGGGGTGGAGCTAGATGGTCTTTAAGGTCCCTTAAAACACAAATCATTCTATGATCCTATAATTCTTGAGTTTTTTGATCTGGGTATATATGCAGTTTGGGAGAAGGTAGAAGTGATTCTCTGCAAACGAGCTCCAGGAGCCTCAGATCAGGGGAATTCAGGTTGCTGGAATGATCCCAAGGCTATGGATTGGTGAGAACAAACTTTTGGCTTACCTTTTGCTCATGACCTGCTGTCCACTCTACTGACAACATCTGTTCGTCATGTAGTTGTATTAACTATGGATGGAGTCTGCCATTCTGCCTAGTCTCTGTGCCAGTACACACATCAATCTATTTTTTTCAGTTTTTCTTGTCTTGTAGGCAGCTAGACATGTTTCATACAACTTTTTTCATGACATTTTTGCTAGCATAGCTTTAAATGGTTCACTGAATTTTGCCAGCTTCTTGTTTCACGGACTGCAGAGCAGAAAGCAAGGGCTTATTTTTACAGTTACATATCCTTATACTTGAGACCTGTAACTTTTCTCTAGATTAATCGTATCACTTAAGTCTGTTTTAACTTCAGGTTTTTAACCCTACATGCCCTTTGTACAAAGCCTTTTCCTTCAGTACCTAGAGTCTCTGCTTCAACTAAGCTTGTTAATTCTCTCCTCTGTTGATATAATAATTGTTTCTTATGTAGACTTCAATATTTTAGGTTAATTGCTCTGTAAAGAGAAGGGGGAATGGGGGAAATGGAGGATCTTGTCAAGCACCTGACTGGACAGAAAACCAGCTAGGTGATTAATAAGCATATGATCAGAGATGCACATGGCTGATGTGTCTCAGCAATTACTTGCTTCTTCAGGCATGGGGTTAGTTAAAGATGATTGTATCTCACCCCAGAGTCGATGTAGGAGTCCATTATCAGCAATTGCTACCTGATAACAAGTAAACACGATCACAGGAGCTGCAAAGGAAACCCTGCTGTTGCAGTGGTTTACTGCGTAAAATCCTGCCAAGAGCCAGAAATATTTCTTGTACTGAAGATCTACTAGTAGGTATCTTTTCTCTTTGAATCACTGACTATATCTGACCCTTAATATACTAAAATTCTCTAAAATATTACCATAAGGAGTGTGGAATTTATTGTCAATAATGTCAATCTTCAAGCTGCTATAATGACACTTACTAAACTTTAAGGCTTCTTCTCCAGATGTATGTAATGATCTGATATTCCACTACAAACCGCATGCAATTTTTTTTGCTGGGCAGATAATCTGGTACTGTTGTACTTTGTTTTACATAAAATACAAAAATATGAAACCAGTCATGACAGAATGATTATCAATTGCAAAAGGCTTTATTCCCTGTGACATTTCAGAGCACAACAGTGGCATTAATAATGCCTAGCTGGCACATCCCAGAGCCTAATATTGAATATTGGCTTGGTTATCTTTGCAGACATATCAGGAAGGACTGGAAACTCTCATCAAATGTTGGCTTATTGGGGATGTCCCAGAGTCTTGTGAGTTCCTGAGAGGAAATCTAAAGGGCTATACCTCAACTGCTTCAATGGCATTGTGGCATGCAAGAGCATGTTTCTGCCAGCAGTAAGAAGGGTCCTGACTCACATAAGGTCCAAAGTATTAGTTTCAAAATCTGCTGAGAGGAACATATTCCATGTAATTCCCTCCTGTACTTTTCTTGTTTTCACAGAATTGCTTTTATTGAGGTCCCAATTAGATATGTAAGAGAAACCTGTGGAAAGGAAAAGTCGAAAGAAGCAACAGAAAGCTGGATGGAGCTCACTTAATTTTCAGCAAGCAGGAAGGTTGTTTATTGCCTAGATTATTAAAAATCTGAATCCTTTTCTTGCTTAATCATACTTTCCTTACGTGGCCTTGCATGAGTAATTCAGCTACTGCATAACTCCTCCATCTGTTCAAGATACAGAATATTTATCCACAAAGTAGGTACATAGCAAAGTAAAAATCATTCCCACATCTTTCAGAATTCTGAATATCTTTTTTTACCATTTTTAATGAGTTACTTAAAACTCCAGGTTGGTAATATCAATTCCTTTTTTTCACTTTAAGTTAGTCATCATCGGTCTGTTTTCTGCATAACAAAGTAAAACTTTATTGTAGAAATCCCGATATCAAATAAAATTTTTATGCAAGACTACAAAGAAAATGTTTTTCCATAAATGGTTCTCCCTACACATGTTCCTACTGCCTGGAGGGATATTCTTACTTTATTTTAGAAGCTCAGAGTAGTTTTATCAGACAGCTAGAAGCAGGAGTTCAAGTGTTAGTATATTAAGGCTAACAAAACTTCCATAAAACTTGATTGCTATTCATAAATATATATGTAGATGAAAAATTATTCTTTTAATGGCTTGTTAGAATCTACAAGAAAAATAAAAATCACTTTCTGAAATGTTTATTTACATAATAGCTTACATAATTTTTCCCTTTCCCTCTCCTCCCCTGATTCTAGCAAGTGTAAGAGACCCATCTCATCACTGCCCAACAAATTAGAGTAAACATTTTAAACATTTTTAACCCATTTTACAACGTTTTAAATGAGTACCAAGATAAAGCAATGATTATTCTGGCCCAAAGTGATATTTGCTTCAGTTGCAACAAGACTGTAAGATCATTATAAGAAATGCTGATGCAACTGAAACTCTCGGTGGGAGTCTCAGAGACAGAAGCCAATGAGTTACACAGACATACCCAAGAACAGAATGTTGTCTGGAGGCTTTAGCAAACAATCCAAGGAAAAGGTTAGAAACTATTGCCCTGTGTAATCTGCTTGCTATTGTTAAACTTCTTACTTGTTAGACCTGATTGCTCTTTTACCACTTTACTGGTTTCTGTTGTTTTATTTTTAATAGAACTAATTTTCTCTGTGTTTTAGTTCACTTGCTTTTATCACTGCTTACTCTGTAGTACTAACAATTGCCATTAACCGGAACACAAATGTATTCTAAACCACACTCCAAATTGTTTTGGTGTTACCAAAACATTTTAGATTGTTTTATTTGGGGGTTTTTTACTTAATTTGCAGGAAACAAGTAGAAGACTGTGTACTTAATAAGTCTTAAAAGCCATTCCTTTTTCAATTCTCAGCCATCTCTCAGGGGGCAGCAATCCACTTTCCGAGTAATCTGTAATAATTTTTCCTGCAATAAGACTACTTAAAGAGGAAAATGGAACATTTGTTTTCTGGGAAGAAAGATCTTTAAAATAGATTTAAGTTGGTGTTTCTAGTATAAAAGGCTTGAAGCCTAGGTATCCTTACACACAGATCCTTTTCCCTGCTCTGAGAAGTGACAGACTCTAAACAGTCAAGAAGAAATCTGTACAGGCAGAAATGTCTTTTTGAGAACCAAAGGTAAGTATTCAGCTTTGAACATTCCAAACGAGATAAAATATTTGGATTTGGTCTTGTCTTAATAATCAGAGTGTGGCTATGACAGAGAAATGTGCCTTTGTTTCCCAGGATATACAAGGCACAGAATGAATCTGAGAAAGTGCTAATGCTGTTTTGTACTTAATCTGAGTCTAAAATAGGATATGGGTAGTCACAGAATTTCTCAATCTAGTTATGTCTGACTATAGCGAAAATCACATTTCCTTTCCTGCCCTCATCTTTATATCATCAGTAAATCGAATATAGAGATTTTCTTTTTAATGTAGTGTTGGGAGGGGTAATATCTTGGAACAAGTTCTTTACTGCTTGTATAAGAATTAATTATTTACTAGTGTAATACAGTATACTACAAATATTATACAAAAGCACAAAATTGAAAATTCAATTTTTCAAGAAGTGGATCATCTTTAAGAATGGGATCAAAATCACATTACCTCAAATTAATAAATTTTTTTGGTAAAAAACAACACTGTCCAGGCTACTGTCTGCTCAAACCAGAAATTTTTCAACAGGCTAGATTTTCCAATTGTGATGGTTAAAATCACTGGCAGAAAAAATATAGAAAATATTGACTTAAAAGTTGTGATTTACATGACAAAATATTTTTTTCTATTTTTACATGATTAAATGAGACCTTTTTATTTCAATTTCCTTTGCCTGGATTTGGTTACAGGCACTGCTCTTGGGGCACAGGCACTGCTCTCACTAGGAAGGCACAGCTCTACAAGATCTGACCACAGCACACAGAGCAGGCTACTCATCACTAGATCCATCAAGAGACCTGGTTTATCTGAGCTCTTAGGTTTTAGTAAATAGAAAATTATTCCTATGCTAATAGCAATTCATTAAGTTATAATTTATGATCATTAAGTGTTAATTGACCCTCCTGCGGTTCACATGTGTGACTAGGAACATAACAGTGTGATCCAGCACCACAAAACATATCACCTGATACACACAAACAAGTACAAAAATATTAGTGTAAAGCTTTGTTCCATTAGCCTTCCCATCTGGATTAAGCTGTAATGCTCAGATGCCAGCTACCACCTAATTCAATATATATTGAAATTACAACAGAGAATTGGATTGACCTGTATATTCCCATGATATACATTTATTTGTATATATGCTTTTCTAGTGCACTTGAGAAATATAGTTCCTACCAGTTGTCATGGTTGCTGTCTGCAATCTTAATAAACTTAAAGTGTTTTGAAGAGTGCACAGAAATACCATCCTAGGCAGTCTGCCAGCTGGAAGGATATTATAAAATACTGCACTTCCTCACCAGGGGTTTCCCACAATATCTCTCCAGCTGACAGCCTGATCTGCTAGACAGGAGCCTCTAGAAGAGCAGCACTGTACCTGTTGCTGGCAGATTTTTTCACACAGTAGGGGCAGGAGTGTCCCAGGAACAGCTTTTAACAATTTCTTCAAGCCTGGACATTTATGTGGTTTTACTGCCACTACACCTTTGTGCTTGATAGAATTCTGCCTGTTAAAAAAAACAAAAAAACATATAAATTGAAAAATTCCCCAGGTTATAGAAATATTCACACAGTATTAAAATTTCTAAAGATTGTCACACTAGATTCGGGAATAGTGAATCTTCAATCATTAGAATAAAAAAGCTAGTTGTGTATCTCAACAGAGATCTGTAGTGCAGATGTCAAATATATCACTCAGATTTCATTGGCTGACAAAATTAATATGGATTGTACAGTGATATAGCATAAGCAAGAGTTGCAGCCTCCTAAGTAGTTTAAAGCCATAATTTTGACTGTAAAAACAAAAAGTCACACAAACTCATTTTCAATATCTCACTGAAGGACCTGAAGACTACATTTTTGTCTGCTTTTTAAAATGGTCTCAGATTGCTCATGTCTTCAGGAGGACCATAAAAGGGACTTCTTGTGAACGAATATCCCACTTCCTTAATAGCTTAACGCATATTAATTTATTGAATGAACATTCAGCAAACTAAATTAAAAGAGAGAAATTCATCTGAGAAAAAATCTTTTAAAATGTAAATCGGAACTAGTAACTGTAATTCAGATCAATCTAAACCTTTCCACCTCTGCCTGCTGAAGAACACAAATCTTGATAGAGGAAGAACACAATGTAACAGCTAAATTTTTCACTTTCACGCATAGTTGTAAAGACTGCATCTAGATGGTTCCCGAATATCTCTGGTGAAGGAGACTCCACCTCTCTGGGCAAATTGTTCCAGAGTGCAGTCACCTGCACAGTAAAGAATTTCTCCCTCATACCTGCAACTTCCTGTGCATCAGTTTCTGCCGATTGCCTCTTCTCCTTTTGCTTGGCACCACTGGGAAGAGCCTGGATCCATCCTGCTGAAACCCTCCCTTATGTCTATCCACATATGGATAGACACTGATGAGATCCCTTCTCAGTAGCCTCTTCTCAAAGCTGAACAAGTCCAACTCTCTCAGTTTATCCTCCAAAGAGACATGCTCCTGTATCTTAAACATCTTTGTCTCCCTCCACTGCACCTGTTCCAGGAGCTCCTTGTCTCTCTGATACTGAGGAGCCCAGAACTGGATACGGCACTCCAGATGTGCCTCACCAGGGGTGAGCAGAGGGGCAGGATCACCTCCCTCAACCTGCAGGCAATGCTCTCCCGAATGCACCGCAGGACTCCATTGGCCATCTTGGCCACGAGGGCACTGCTGGCTCATGGACACTTTGCTGGCCACCAGGACCCCCAGCTCTGCAGAGCTGCTTTCCAGCAGTTTGGCCCCCAGCCTGGGCTGCTGTATGGGGTTACTCTTCCCCCAGTGCAGTACCCTTCACTTGCCTCTGTTGAATTTCAGATGATTCTCTGACCGTCTCTTCTGTTGAGGTCCTTCTGAAGGGCTGCAGTCTGAAACACTCTGCAGATCCTGCCAGCGCACTCAGGGCCCTCACAATAGCTGCAAAAGCCTACCAGAATAAGGTGTAAGATTTTAAGTCAGAGCCCTGGAATCAAGCTTTCATGTAAGTATATCCACAGGAAAGTACACAAAAAGGAACACAAAAAGTTTCAAGAAAATAATGAATAAAAATAATAATAATGATCATTTTATATCAAATTAAATTAATTTGGTCTTTAAAATGCATAGGATAGTGTCAACAAACCAACAGTGGGCTTTGCTAGAGATTCATTTTCAGACTTGCACTCTTTATCATACTATAAACCAAAGTCAGACATACACCTTGGTGCAAGGGCTCTCAGTTTCATTTATTTTCAAATGAACTGTGATGAGAAGATATTTATACCATGTGATATAGTCAACCCTTCACTTCCTAGCGTGTAGTGTCTTTCAGATAGGTTTAATTAACCAGATTAAAAAAATTATCAGCTCTCAGTGTTATAGTCACAAGACTTTCACTTCAGGATGAAGAAAGGTAGTCCCTTCAGTATAAATAAAATTCAATTTTCTCCTGAAAAAAGGCCAGGAGTAGCTTTTTGTCTGAAGGAGAAAAAAAATATTGATACCACACTACTTGAGTTTTCTAAATTTTATGATCTGATTCAAATCAGTAGAAGAAAAGCATTAGATATAAATGTGCAAGTCTGAAAAGATACAGCCTTTGACTAAGAAAAAATTTCAACTCAGCTTCTTGGACCTTGTGCTTGAGTATGACTTGAACAGACACATCCAAGAATCATTTCAGATGGAATAGTCCATAAGTTCTGTTGCTAGTTGAAGAGCATCATATCGTGATAGTAAATATGACAAATAGATAGAACAGAAATCTCTTTTCAAACCCAATAGGCTGCATCCAAAAATGTAGAGAAAATTAATTTACGTTTTTGCAAAGTTGATGACTCTGAAAGGTATTAGAAGAAACTGAGTGATGCTTTCAGAATGAAGTCTCTTACTCAGATGATGTAAATTCAGGTATGTGTGTAGCTTTCCTTTGGGACAAGCCCTTTGCAATGAAGATGCAAGCTGTGTTGATCAAATGCTAGAACTATCAGCCCCGTGATGTATTCCTCTGCAATTTGCTGTAGAAGAATTGTTATGAGTGAAGGAGCATCAAAGAAGACTCTGGAATTTGTCTTACTGCAGAGAGTTTGTAGAATGGCCATCAGGTTTTTTATTTTCTTAAGTCAGAAAAAATCATATTAGTATGAATAAGTCATAACTTTCATAAGTCTCTTTTTCATAATTAACATTCTCATGGTTGTGATCTATCCCACATTTTAAATTTGTACCTTTGGTCATATCTGATTTTATTCTAGATTGCAAACCATGAAAAAAAGATTATGTTTACCATTATCAAAATTTATGTTTACCAGAGGTATGTACTCTGTATGATGTTAGCTGTGGTCTCTGTGGTCTCCCACTAACAGCCATTTTTCAAAACCTATTACCTAGGAAAAAATTAAATAAAGCTTCTGATTTCACCTACATACTCAGTTTAATTCAGAGAGCTCAATTAAACTATTCTCATGTCAAGTATATTAATCAAGATGACATCCTTAAACCCACAAATAGTTATATTGCTGCTTATATCTGACTGATATGGAACATCTGGAGATTTTTAGTTTGGGTGCTTTTGCTACTTTGAGAATTCTGTGTGATTACATGAGTCAAAGGAAGATATAGATTTACAAAAATAGTCAAGGAATAACATAATTGTATGACTTCTGGGTACACTCCATTTATACCAATTACTTTATAAGGACACCTCAGGAGTTCTTTTAATGTTACAGAGCAAAGTAGGAGAAAGGAACAGAGAAGTACAAAGAGACCTGTTACTCACACTGTCCATTTTACAGCATTCTACACTGGGACTTACTACACCTTAGGGCAAGCAAAAAATTTTTTCATCAAAACATTAGAGAAGCCCCACATCTGCAGAGGACACTTCCTGAGATAATCTTCTGGATGGCCTTGTGGGCATTGTGATTAGATTCAAAAAAATTTTAATGCAGATTGACAAAGAATGATTTTATTTACAAAAGGCATTACAAATAGTGTTTTTTACTCAAAAAATCTAAAGAAATTGTCCCTAAAAATGTTAGACAAATCAAAGAATATTACCTTTAAACTGCATAAATTATTAATATTTATGAGACAGCAATTGAAACTGAAGCATTTATCTCGATCATATCCAGAAAAAAAAGAGAAGACAAAACAGCTGTCTTTGCACAGCCATTTTCTGTCATTATTAGCCTGACCTGATTGGAAATTCTTTAGAATTTTTCAATGTCATTTGACTGCATATATGTATTGTAATCAGTGGAAGATTGATTTAAGGTAAGTAAGCTTAAATTTAATAAACTCTTAATGATAATGTACTCCTTCAGAATCTCTGTACCACCCATTCTATCTATACAAGGACCAAAATGATGCACTGAATTGACTTTAACCTCCTTACTTATTAATTTATATGCTCTCACACTTACATTTTTCTCTAATATTAACTCTACTTTGTACTTGTTAGAATTTTCTGAGTACCAACACTTTCATAAGCATGATAACATTGCTAGAGCACAACCACTATTGATACAAATCTCAATGACTAAAACTTCCCCCTAAGCAAAACAGAATATACTTGAAAAGTCGTTTTCATACAATTTCCTTTTTTTTTTTTTCAATACAACTTTCTGTATAAGAAGTACTTGAGTATAATACATTCAAGTTTAAATTCAGTCCTGGTGAATTCTAGAGAAACAGTTAGAGATGCATCAACAAGTGTTTTAAATAAATCTGGAAGATTATTCTGGAGGTGATTTTGCTTTCTAAAACTGCTAATACTGAGAAATAGCTGAGTCATCTAACAAAATAATCACAATTATATGGCTTTCTTAAAGGAAAAAGAAACCCAAACACTACAGTCTTTCAGTTATTAGTCAAGAATTTAAAATACTACAAGTTACAGCCTCACTACAAAAAACCCCAAAGAAGCAGACAAGGAAATGATCCCTTAATTTGGATGTGATTATGTAGCTAAAACCACTGTCCTAATTCATAGATACAGGAGGATCAAATGAAGGCTGCAGAGGCATTAGGCCTGAACTTTTCACGTGCTAAGTGAAGGTGCCTAACTGTCATGCTGAAGTGTATTGCTTTCATAGTCTCCAAATCAGCAGTATCTTTAGTATCATAACATTCACCCATTTATTGGCTCTTCATGTAGTTATTTTTTCCCCCAAATTACACAGTTATTTAAGAGCTAATAAAAAGTGTGACTATTATGTCATGGTGGCTCCAGAATTTTGGGGCTGGTAATGGTGTTTTTAAATGCATCATGATATAGAATTTAAAAAATATGAAATACGCTTATAAATGCTTTCATGCAGTAATCTTGGTTTGTGCAAAGTTCGATGTATGTGATAGAAAAGTGATATATATCTTTCAAGTGGCAAAATCAGCTTCTAATGTAATACAATATCACAATATAGAAATAAAATGGGAGCAAAGCATGTTTCAGAGCACCATATCCATACAGACGTAGTTATGATGTGAATTACGTGTGTGGTATAACCAATATTGTTTGTCAGAAATGTAAATTATAAATACATATATCAAAATGAACATATATAATACATTCCAAAAATATAGTGTGTTTGTTTTTAACAGCTTCAGAATGTTGAGAGAATATTATTAAATTGATAGAATACCTATTAGAGTTTTATCAATGACAACCATTTATAAGAAAACGATAAAAATTCACTGAAAACGATATCTAATTGTTGTAAATATATATTACAGATATTAACTTTAGGGTCCTAACAGACTTATAATTCAGAAGCTGCTTGAAGCAATTCTACCACATTAAAGCAACAATTGATACTGAGAGAACTTGGCAAAATCCCAGTATATTACCTGATCAAAGATATCAAAGTATGGTCTTGCCAACATTTGTTGAAACAGAGAGCAATGCTTATTTACTTTTCTACTTTTGCTAAATGTATAAATGTTGCAAGTCCATAACACTCTCCAGTGATCTCACTTTTCAAATATGTGATTTTATTGATTAGGGCCAGTCAGACGTTTCCTGCCAACAGCCTTTCAACTAGAAAACTGTTAATTTGTTTGAAAAAAAGAAGAATTATGGGAGAGAAAACATTTTAGCTATTGATATTTTTTAGTGTAAATGGTTCTGTGCTGTTGCAAGATGCAGTTTTAACTAAAAACAAAACAAAAAAAATTCTATACAGAACAGCAGCCAGATTCAAGAAACACACAAGCAGGTAAGAAGCCCAACATTAAATCGCCTTATTAAGGAAGCTGAGGGTTTAAAAGGTCGTGGGAACACATGAATACTTTAATCACCAGACTTATGAAATGTTTTGTAAAATGCATCTCTCAAACTCTCTTTCAGAGCAAATATTCTCCATCTGTAAAAATAAATACTATTTTAGTGGTTTAAAAGTTTAGGGGTTTTTTTTTAAATATTATTCTACTTTTAAGGCTGAAGTCTCTAGAGTGTTTAATTACACACTGCAATACAAAGTTACAACTGCACGAGGAAAATGAGACAGTAAAAACAGAATAACAAGTAGTTGCTCGACAAACCATAAGAATAGTGATAAGAGCAGGCCCCCAGTTTAAAACCCCTCACTTAAAAGCACCAGATGATTAGAGTGAATCTTGATTTATTTTTTCATGCAGTAGAACAATCTCACCGGAACAAGCAGAAAATACTACAGACGACTTAGCCCTCAGCTGGTGCATCCTTCTCTTAACTTTTCAGGCAAGGTGTGGTTCATCAGTTCTTTACACACCAAGATTTTTTTATTTGCTTGTCCAACGTGGAATTCTTTAATTTTGACTTGGTTAGTTTGTTTGGTTTTTTACCATTACCACCACACTCCCTCCCTGTTTAGAATCACCAGACCTTGGCAGTACAGGGAAGAACAAAGAGCAGGGCCACTCCACAAGGAGCAGCAACCAAGAGCATTCAAAGCACTCACAGGGCAGTGCCCTTCCCAACCAACATGGACCAGTCAGTGAGCTGATAATGGAGTCCAGCATCGGTCCCAGACAAGACAAGGACATGAACCAGGCACAGAGTTTAGCCAAGGATCCAGTTAGGAGCAGAAAAAGACAGGACCAAAGACAAGGCTGGAAGCAAGATATAACATGCGTATGAGAGGTCCATTCAGGAGACGAGTGACCTACAGCCTAGGTTCAAGGTCCGTCTGGATGGCATGAACATAAACAGGATAGGTATGCTTCAGTCATAGGCCAGGAAAGGGGAGTGGTTGATCAGACCTCAGCTCAAGGTAGGTTTCTGGGACCCAAGGCAGATGGTGTGATTGGAAACCACAGGTGAGACTGCTCACGGTCATTAAGACCTATGAGCATCTCAAGAGCCCTGACAAATCACAGCCTTTAAGCTTCTTCGTGGTAACAAAACTTAGGAATGCAGCCAAACAAGTTTCTAGTCAAGTTTGACTCAGAAACAAAATCAGCCTGTGCTATCAGGTTTTTTTGCTCAGGCATGAATATAATATTGTGTAGGTACAAACATTATTTCTTTTAGATCAGCTGTGAAACTCCAAATGTATTGTTTACTACACAGAAATCTGGTTTTGATAATACTGAGATGACTTCAAGTCCAAGGAATGTTAAACAACAAAGGACTGAGCTTAAGTCCAAGGTTTGTTAGTGTCCACAAGATAATTTTATGTCCCTCTTCTGCTGGAATTCTCATGGGTAAAATTAACAGATTGGTCTCAGTTTAAAGCTTGTCCAAATAACAGGGAGAGGAATTACAAATAACATAAATATTTATGAGCTTTCTAAAAAAATGTTGCAGCTGTCTATTTGGACAGTCGGCAAAAAGAAAGGCTATGGGGAAAGTAACAAAATAATTTTCAGTGTTTGCTCGAACAGCAAACTCTTAGATGGCCATAATGTGCATTCTCCTGTTGTGAAAGATGTAGAAGAGGAAGTACAATGTTACTTAGAAATACCATACAAGGAGGTTGACTCCTTCTCACACCCAGCTGGATGACACAGTTTCGTTACAGCAAAGAGTTAATTCCCTTTTGAATTATCTGCTATTTTATTCAGTCATGGGATAGGAAAAGTTGTCATGAAAATCCTTTGCTGAATGCAATACAGAAAAAAAGAATAAAAATCTGCTCTTGATTTGCCATCACAGGGCCTGTCCATTACTCTGTCATATACTTCCAAGTCTAATTATCACCTCTACCACTTAATATTTAGGACATTGGACTAAATATTGTTTTAAGAAATATGTCAAATGCTACCAAAGCCACTACCACAGCTAATAACTTCATACCTAAGACAGAGACACTTCATACACAAAAAAAATTGAGGTGTGTCATTTTTCTTTTTCTAAAGCAGACTACTCTATTTCTCACCATACAAACAAAAACATATTTATGTAAAAGACAGGTTTACATAAAAAGAAGTTTAGAAAAATAGTTAGCATCATTTATTATGAAAATGAACATTTTCAAAAATTAACATTTCCCCATCAAGTTTTTCTTTTTATACTAAAATATAAAGCTTTCTGACCTGACAGAAAAAAATGATTGCCAGATGAGAAAATATTATTTGTGCCTAAGTATAACTTCAGTTTATGACAGTATGCATATTTTTGTCATATAATTCAAGTCCTGTTGCATTAGCTATATGTCAAATGTATTTACATTTACACCAATTTTAAAACTATGACTATAACACAAAAGAACCTTATAAATATTTTATCAAATCCTTTTATGATTGTAGTAACTTCACTGATAATTTGTAAAAACAGATAAATACCAAAACACCTTCTCATAAGTTACTAAAACGAATATGTTACAAGCCTTTAGTGTTTTATGTTTCATTAACTGAAATTAAATTTCTGCATTTCATCCAAATAGTAAAACTGGTACTTTCATCGTGATAAAGGCAACTTTTTTCTATTATGCCTATATAGAATTCTTTTGGCAACACAACTTTCTCATGAATTCTTTTTAATCACTAAAATTACCCAAAAAT
Organism: Origma solitaria; assembly: GCA_013397895.1. Lineage (NCBI taxonomy): Eukaryota > Metazoa > Chordata > Aves > Passeriformes > Acanthizidae > Origma > Origma solitaria. Next base: position 301,431 of record VZRL01005455.1, read on the forward strand.
TTAATGTGGTAAAAAATTTTCCCATATGCTTCTTAAACCAGAAACTGAAATTAATTTTAAACATGTATTTATATCTATATCTATATCTATATCTATCTATCTATATACATATATATCTGCATCTTCACCTTCCCAGAAAAATCTCAGCCATTACATTTTTAGTAAGACGATACAACAATCAGTTCAGCATTTGGCACTAGTGAGGGGAACAAGCATCTGAAGGGGGACCAAGGATTTCCAATAGCAAATCTATAACTAAAATAGTAGGTTTCAATGTCATTAGACACAAAATCACTTTAAAAGGCTCTATTGTATTGTTGTAATGTTTCATCCATACATCTACAAGTAGGCCTGGAACATTTATCAGCTGTGCCTGGGATCATGCTCTACAGGGACAGAAATTTCTTTCTTAAGCTATCAATAGAAGTGTTCACGAATAAACCAGAGAAAAGGTTAAAGCAGTTAGAAAAGGAAAATCTGCGATTCCCTTTTGGTTATTGGAAAAGTGGCCATCATTTAGATGGCCAAAGTTTGACTTTTTTTTTGGTGACAAACAGAGGAAAACAGTAATTCCAGAAGAGCAGAATAAATTCCAGATTAACAGTAATTCCAGAAGAGCAGTGAGGTATGTATCTAAGGGGTAAATTGCTCTGCCAATAACTCAAAAACACCAGTGTCCTTTTCGAAAACTAGAGGCAAGGAAAAGAGATTAATTTAGCAATTTGTTTAGAAGATCAAAGAGCTCATTTCTATTCGGTTTGATTTTTATTTGTCTTGAATTATATACATCAAAAGCATATACCTCAGGCTTATAAGAAAAAGAGAATAAGAAAGCTAAAGCACTGAAATTAACATCAGGGGAACTGATCAGGAAACAACTTCAAGACCAGTAAGTAGCTATGACTTTTTCTGTTATAAAGATAAACATTTTGACCTTTTAAAAATATGACTTCTGGAACTGCAAAGGCAACATAATCAGGTCTTTTTCAAAGGACAGTGATTCAATGTAATAAATTGAAGAGTTCTCAAAGAGCTGGAAAAAAGTGGAATTAATAAAATGTTAAAGCACAATTTACTTGCTTTTAATAATATTGGCCATTTTAAATTCAAGTGTTAGAATACTGACAGGTTTCTGTACATTCCATAGTAAATTTAAAAACTTATTTGAAATTATCAATGTTATTGAAACTTTTTCAAGGGCTTGTAACTTGTAACTTTTGCAGAGTGGCATTGCAAATGTAAATGCAATGTTAATGTAAACTAACTGCTATGATGCCTTAAAGATTCTAGAAATGAAACAACACACTTTCAAAATAATATTAGTATAGGAGATAATATAAGATTGGTCTTTATTGGAAGCCTCCGGGGCAAATATGGAAGAATGTCCACCAGAAGGCCACCCCCCTTAGGGTGAATGCAGTTTTATAAGTTTGGCAAATTAGCATATTTGGCAAAAGTCATTAATTAGGACCACAAGAGATAAGGTAATTTTCCCCTGGTTCAACACTCTCTAAATCCTCCTCCCTCAGATGGAACTAAACCTTGTTTATGAAAATGTGTCTCAAACCAAGATAGGGTAGGGGTCCTATTTTGTCTTTCTGCCTAGGGAAAAGGGTAGGGAAAACTACTGGGACTAGCTATCCACAAGTACTGTAATAGGCTACAGTGCCACATATATGTGGAAAGAATACAGGGAATATATATAAAGGAAAAAGACAAAAATCAATCCAGCATCAGCTAAGTACATATATATTATTAATGTGTACATATATTTTATACATATGAATAAAAATATAATATTTTTAAGCAATGCAGTTCCAAGAAGTCCTTACAAGTTTACAGAAAACCTGTTAGCAGAAAATATGATGCTGCTCTGAAAAAAAGCACAGAAAACTAACTTGTCATAAAAAATAGCATGCAATGTGTCACCTATCTAAAAGGGAGAGCTGTCTGTGAAGCTGAGCTGAATAACAGCTGAGAGTATTTTTCTTTTCCCTGAGGCAAATGACTTATGATTTAAAAGAATCCTTTCTCACCCACTTACAAGTTGCTCTCTTGAGTAGACACATATATACTCTTTATTATGGAGAAGTGCGAGCCTGCAGCTCCCCGTGGGCTGGAAACTGGGAGCCCTGGGGAATCCCCAGGCCGGGCAGCCGGGGCCTGTCCCACTGCCCCAGCCAGAAGGTAAGTAGGGTGTCTCGGATTAGAGACAAATATCCTAGATGGAAAGCACTCTGAACAGGTGCCTCCCCCACAGCAAAGGTTTCTGGCACCCCTTCCCCCCCACAACAACAAGAATATCTCAGCCTAAAGTGGGAAGAACTGTTTAATTAACAGACCACACAGTGGAAGGGGAAAGGGGAAAAGGGGTCATTATACCTGAACAAACAGCTGATGAATTTTAGTGTCCTTTTCCTCAGGCATAGCTTCCCCTTTCCGGGGTCCCCAGAGGGGCAGGGTGAAGTTCCTCCGGTGGCTCCCTAGACGATTCTCGTCCGCTGTCCTCCGGGGCTCCTCAGGTTCTCGGATGAGAAAGCAAGTTGAAGAAAAGGGTTCAAAAACAATGAAAAAACAATCCCAGGGGGAAAAAAGAAAAAAAAAATCATCAAGAAAACCCAAGCTGCAGCCACACCAGTAGCACCAGCCACCACCAGCAGCAGCTGACTGAGAAAAAAAAACAGTAAAACAGTGTCCCTTCCTTCTCACTCCCCCGTAGGAGAGCCAGGGAAAAAGTTTCAAAACATCCCGCGCTGGCAGAGCTTTCTCCCAGCTGCGGGACACAGTTAAAGCTACAGGACCATATTTCTGGTCAAGTATACAAACGATAGGGAATACGAAATATCATTATGCCACCCCAGGACATAGGGTCATTGCGGGAAGCCCCAGGCACCTCACAGAGCACCTTCCCAGGGATGGGGATGGACTAACTCTGGGTTTGAGCAGGTGGGCTTGGTGCAGGGATGGTCAGGGTTGGGGGGCCTTGGAGGCCAGCGCTGGGACAGGGACTGCAGGCCCCAGTGGGCTGTAATGGGCTCCAGAGCCCCAGGCAGGGGCACAGAGGAGAGGCTGGGCAAGGACAGTGAGGCCTGATACTGTCCTTAGGGCCCTGACAGTATTAGCCTATAAAAGTACTATTTTTACATCCAAATGACCTTTTGACACAGCTTCTGTCCTCTCTCTCTTCATGTTTCAAAATTCTTATTATCCTTTAATATTTTCTTCTTCATTCTTCCTCATGACACCTTAAAGTGTGTAGATTCATTGTGGCAATTTACTAAAAAAAAAGAAAACAAACAAAGGAACCAACTTATTATGAAGCAAAAAGGGAAAGGATCACTTCCCTCGACCTGCTGGTAACACTTCACATGATGCAGTCCAAGATGATTAATTGGATTATAAAATAAAACAGTATCACCAAAAATATTCATTTCTGATTCAGTGTTGTTATGTATCCCCGCAATATTTTTAATATAAATGGTTAAAGATCGACCTTAGTAGTGTAACAACTGCTAGTGTGTTATAATTTTGATCTATTCAGAAGGTCAGCATATCTACTCTGCAATGGTTGTCTTGGCATTCAGTTTACAGATTCTTTTCTGTAATTTAATGCTGGCTACATCATCTTGTCCTGCACTAAATTATTTCTCTCTGAATTAATACTTCAATCAGTCAGCTATTTGTAGCATGCCTATTCTTCCTGCCCCTTATTACTGCTGAGTTGCGCTGTACATACTTTCTTCTTTTATCTTTCCTCAGAAATCAATCCCTCCCTCTCCTTGATCTTGGCTTTGGGGTTTTTTGGTTTTGGTTTGTTGGGGGGATTTTTGTTGTTTTTTCTCTTATCCTCAGAACTTCATTCAGTTTGTCAATATCTCTTTTGGAATGTAGCTTCTAATATCAAATGCAATATTTAAGATATATTCACTCCAAAACACCACAAAGAAAGAATTGTATCCTTGGTTGCTGCAACAGTACCAAACTTTTTACTACTTTCTGACCATTTGTGCTCATTATGCCACCTGCAGAACCATTAGAAACATCTTAAGTTCTTCACAACAGATTTGTATCTCTATCTACTCTTTCCCTGTCTTTCCACACTTATACAATGGCAAACTAACCTGGAATGTCAATGAACAAATCTCTCAGAACTAAGCAACACCAATAATAAAGGCAAAGCACAACAGAAAGAAGTCATGGAAACACATTACTTCTCTAACGTTACCTTTACATTGCAAATTTTTATCAGACTTTGTAAGTTTTGCAGCTCTCTTGAAAACCATACAAGTTACTTACATTTGTTTGTAACATAAGATTACTAAGGACCCAACAGGTCAAGCTTATTTCCCCCGCTACCATAAATTATATTGTAAGTTAATTTATTTATGGGTTTATCAAGCTTCATCTTAAAAGTTTCCAGCTTTTCTGTCCTACATTGTAAATTACTCATAATCATAAACTGCATACAGCAATAAAAACTGCTACCTCTGTTTTGCAGACGTGGAAATAAAATGTACAGATTCTAAGAGGTTTTTCTGGTGGACACAACTAGAATAGAGATTGTCAATTCTGAGCTATTCAACAAATATTGCTTAAATTGTTGGCACTAGAGTTGCTATGCTAGAAAAGAATTATAAAGCATACCAAAAATAAGTAATTAACCATGCTGTTCTTATTTTCTAACACCAGTTTACTTATTAAAAAAGACTTATGCAGAAATATTAAAAGAGGTAACATGCTCAAATATTAATAGATACATTAATAAGGAAATGAAAAAACATTTCTAAACTACAAAATTCTAATTTTTTTTATGTTAAAACTACTCTCATTAGAACTGCACAATGACAGTAAGTGTTCTCATAGTTGTCTAGCTAATCAGATTAGAAGATTCTCTATATATATGTAGTCAGAAAGTGACAATACATAATGTGATCTGGTTATTCTTATCCTCTATTTTCTCTGTGTATTTAAAATTATTGTAAAGAAGAAGAAAGCCTACAGGGTAATTTTAATTAATCTGTATACCTCGCAGTACCATGCATTGCTGTCAGGACAAAGAATTAAGATTTTGTTGCAGTTAATAAATTTGCTTCTTTCCTGTACTTAGAAAAAAAAGAAAGCAAATTTTTTTACAAACCTCTGAAGGCCTAAAAACATTTTTCTGTTTTCAGTCTCATTAGAAACTTCAAAGTATAAATCATAAAAATGTTCTTTTTATTTTAAGAAGTCTGTGAGCTTTTTCAGTCAGCTGTAGCCCATCAGAAGGCTATTTTATGTCAAAAGTGAATTTGCCATTTCTTGTTCTACAGGAGCTTCCGTTTTCTTCATTTATCAGCTATGATGATAATACCATAATCCCTACATACCTCCAGGATTGTGATTGCCTTCTGTTAGCTTTCCTTTATTTGTTCCACATGTATAAGGTATTTTCAACTCTTTCACAGCTTGTGACATGCTAAGCCCACTCCAGTTCACATAACCACTAAGATCATTTTTTTCATCATTTTTATATCACTCCCTCATCTTTTCTCTCTATTTCCCCAAACACATTCAACTGCATCAAGCTGAGTTTCTTAGGATATACCTTTCTTTTCTCATACAATTCCATTTCTTTGTACTTTTATTCTCTATGTTGTATCACATCATTCTCTTCTAATAATATTTGGCGCTACCAGTGATAAAAAAATTTTGGTTCTTGTAGCTGCTGTTCATTTCTTTCAGAAAACTGATTTTTGAGCTCCTCTCTTAAGCTATTCTAAGAAAGAAGATTCTACAAGTTATTTGACTTGCAAAACACTTGTTCTAGTGTTTTACTACTTTCTTAGTGAAAATACCATTTTTTCTAATGTCCAGTCTGAGCTCCATGCAATAACTTTAAGATGCTGCCTTTACCATCTGCTACTTTACTCCATCATATCTCTAACTCTGTCAAGAAGTTGTGGTCTGCCATTTAGTTTGCACCTTTGTCACTGTACTAAATAACAGTTATTTCAGTCTCTCCCTGCAGAATTCTGTTGATCAGTCTTGTCAAGTTCTGTTCGGACCGAAGCTCCAGAGTTTGCTGCTTTAGCTGTTTCAATTTTAGAATCACCCACAGATTTGCTGAAGATGTATTTTAACCTTTCACCAAGGTTGCTATTGATGATATAGTATAATATTAACACACTAACCAAGACAAAAATACCCTACTCGTTGCCAATCAGCAAACAGCTATTCAAAGCATTGATTACAACCAAATGGCCTTGCTTTCTGGAAGACAGCTGAACACCTGACTACTCATGGGAAGGTGTGAATGAATTAGTTATTTGGCTTTGCATGAGTAAAGCTGTTGCTTTACCTGTTAAAAAGTCTTTAATGCAAACCAAAAGTTTTCTTGCTTTTACCCTTCTCACCTCTCCTGTCCCACCAGGAGAAAGTGAGCAAACTGCTGTGTGATGTTTGGTTGTTGGCTGTGGTTCAACCATGAGGCTAAGTAACTAAACCTTTAGAACCACAAAACTTAATTCCAAAACAAAACCAAGTAAGCAAAATACGAAGGGAAATTTCCAAGACAAGGAAAATATTGCTGTTTTCCTCACAATGTTTTTCCTTTATCCTTCAGTTACTTTTTGCCTTCTCAATAAACACTGATTCTTAAAATATTGTAATAAACTTCACAGTTAGTGTGTTTGGACATGTGGAATTTTCACACTTATTAAAGCAGATCTATAAAGCTTCCCAGTCTAAATTAATTGAAAAAATAATAGTTATTTTTAACTATGACAGAAGGCTATCAACTTTTTTGATTTAAACAATTTGAAAGCTGAATCTACTACAATACAGAAGCAAAACTGCTACAGTTCAATAATTCTACTTCATTACGGAAAAATAAAGGAAAAAGGCAATTTTTACAAACTTTTCTCTGTGAAGTTTTTAAGTGAATTATAGGTATTACTGCTGTGGCCAACCTTTACCACCATATGAAAAAGATAAGGATATGATTTGCCAGGGTCACTAAGCGACGTCTTTTCTGTAAGTAAGGATTTGTTGATAATATTAATTAAGCTTGGAAATGCAGCTTGAAAGTAATTTGAACTGATTAATGAACATTGTATAACACATATGCGACTGGAAAGAGGAGAACAGAACATAGGTTCAGGAAGATGCATTTCTAATAAACATTGGGAGTATCTACTTAGCTTCATTCTTGGATTAAAAGACCATGCTACATAGACAGCATAAGGACAGTGTCATCTAGCGATTTGACATCAGAGGATTCAACTTTTGTGGCTTCTAAAGAAGGAAATTACTTCAATTCTGTTCAGCAGCCAAGGGATTGTAAAGGCCAGATAGATTCACTACATCTGCTTTCCTCTAGTGTTCTGCAGGTCAGCACTCCTGTTCTGCTCGTGAGATTTGACGGCATCAGTACATTGTTATCTGTATAGCAGATGGTCTTTAGCTGTGGCTTCTTATATTGTGGAATTAGAGCCACAACTGAAAATTTTCTGAGCATGTCTTTGTAAATATTAACTGAATAGAATTTCGGCCACTTATGGTACTTTTACAGATATAAGAAAAGGTCTGTCCACAATGGGTTCCCCAGAATTCATGCTTAGCGCTCAAACCACCCTGACTAAACCTACAGGATCAATGATTCAATGCTCAGTGGTTAACAAAACAAATTATATCATAATATAGCAATATAAGGTGTATGAATGTGACCACATTACATCTCCAAGTACCTTGCATGAAGTAAAAGGTTTCAAACACCTCAAATCAGATACATATTTCTGTAATAAAAACTCTTTTTCTTGCCTAGTAAGAATTAACTAACTTAACTTCCAATTCTTTATTAAGAATTAAAAAAGATACATACTCTGCTTTTTTAATCAAGTTAGAAAACTGGGTAAATACAGTTCTCTGCAGTTCTCTTTAAACTGTTGCTTAAAGGTCCTGGCAGTCCTGTGTTTCAAGGATTCAAGCAGTTTCTTGGCATAAGGATGGATATTATAGTGAAAAGTACTAAAAGAATTTACAGAGATTAATAGAGTATTGGAAATTAGCCTAGGCATTACTTCACAATATCCTAATTCTCATTTAATGCACTGGCACTGCATCCAAGGAATGCCCATGTGAGAAAAATCGAGTGGGTTCAGAATGGATCCTCTTTTTGGTCGAATCTATAAAAAATCCTAATCAGATGGCATGACAAAACAGTCCCTGAGAAGGCATACTGACAGATATAATGAGAACAACTTTAAATTGAAGCATGGTGAAGTAAGGAGCATAGGCTGGGAAAATAATAAAGTAGAGAGAATGATAATCAGCTGAAGATAAAGTTACTTTAATGGACTTTAAGGCTTCTGAAATGTGCAATGAGATGGTGTCTGAATATATAATTATTTTTTTATATACTGAAGAAAAAGGCCCTAGAGTATTATATCATTCTAAGTGAAACCAAACAAGTGAGAGAAAATTATTAAACTTGGGAGAAAAAGAAAATAATTTTATTCTACCATTTTTTTAAATTTCTTTTTTCCTTCCTTATGCAAACTGTCTACTTAAACCAAAACCACTTCAAAGTAGCAGCTTATAGTCTTGCATGACTGTAAAACATCTAATATATTTCTGTGGACCCTACACAATGCCCTAAAAAAGGGCTTTAATGACATTATTTAGACTGATTAAGACAACTATATAAAGTATGAAAATTAACTTCTGGCACCTTTGACGACAAAGAAAAGATTTTGCCCTTGTTTGAGGCAAACTTTCAGTCCAAATATGAAAATATCTTTGCATATGCCCTATAACATGCATATCCCAAATTACTTTACATTTTTTCCCTGTATGTAAATCTCCACATAAAATCTTTTTTTTCCCTCCTGAGAAATATTATATATTCTTTGAAGAATAAACTCAAATGGAAGGACTTCCATCTTTAAGACTTAAATTCCAAAGGATTCACCTTTAAGGAAAGACTCTGTTGTGTCAACCTAAAATACTGTCCCTGAGCAGCCCCAGTAAAGCTACTGGGTCTGTAAGAGACATGAAATCCTTGTTTTTAATATTCTTTCTATGGACTATAAATCTAGGCAACCTTTTTTTTTCTTTTCTGGAGAGTAGGCTTTTATTTTCTTTTCTGTGGAATCCATTGTGAAGTGCTTGTTTTCCTTGCAGTATACATGGAGTGTCGGTGTTCAATTCAGCAGTCAGGAATGGTCAATCCCTTTTTGGATTCAATCTTGAGCACTGATATATTCATAGTGAAAATAAATACAAACTTTTTCCAATATTAGTTTAGAGTTTTCATTAACTGAATTAGGGAAAGCCATAAAACCTTTTTACCTCAGTATCTTCATGTTTAAAATGCATTTTTAATATTCACTTAATACAGAGAAGTATTGCAAAAATTAGTTCTTCCTGGATTTTGAACTCATCAAAGGTTACAAAATGTTGCTACTATTTTTTTCTTCCATTACTGCTCATTCTGTACTTGTTGGCTATAGAAATTAATTGATCCTTTCACCTTTATTTTGTCCATTTATATTTGCTTAGATAGTCATTATAACTGTCCCTGCCATTCTTGTCTTCAGACTGGAAAACCCAGCTTTGTTTTAACTATTTTTTCCAGGTTCAATTGTCAAAAGCTTTCATAATGATGTTTTGGTTTTTTTTTTTCTGTTCTGAGCTGTGTTGAATTTCTGCTATTAATTTTGAGCCACCGCTTTCCTTACTGAATGAAGGGCTGTGACTGAGATCTACCATTGCTGAACAGAAACAGTTTTCCAAATGCACTTTGTTAGACTTTCATGAGCAACCATATATGTTTTAATTGTTAAACCAACACAATGACAGATTAATTTTTAGCTGCATCAGTTTGCTTATCCCTCTTACTGCACAGACACAAGGCCACGACTGTTGACAGAAGAGGTCTACAGGCAAAACATGGGGAGTGGGGTAGGCATAACTGTCCCTTACATAAGTGCTGTTTCCTTGTGAGGAAGTCACCAGTTTTATCTTAATGCCACTTCCTTCCATCTTCCCAACCCTGATTCATCCTCATTGTATTTCTTTTCACTCTATTTTTAATAGCTGAAACTTTTCATAATTCATTTCTCTTTGATGTTTCTATGCCATTTTTTTTTTCACAAACTCGTCCTAGGATTTTCTGCAATCTTTATGGTAATAGCTCAGAAAACCTAAAAGGAGTCTTCTCTGTGTGGAATGAAAGTGTTATTAAATGAGGACAAAGACAGAGGTAAATATGAAAGAAACCGTAGCTCCTGGCTCTATGTTCCTGCTGAGTTTGAAAGTCAGTGGAATGTGGGAGTCCTTCCTCTTCTCAAAGGTAAGATATTTCTAATCAGCACTATCATGCTCTAAGGCAATATCTTACAACACCTATTAGATGTAAACTCAGCAGGAACTGCAACCCCTGCCTCTCAAAGAAAAAAATATTTTTCCTCTATGTGATGCAGATTATCCAAAAAAAGGGAGATATAACACAAATTACATGTGAAAAATTTGCTAGAGTCCCATTCAAGCTGCTGTTGACAATACATTATACAAAAGTCATGATCCCACAAGCTATTGAGTATTTTTCATTTAAATGAATTTTAGTAGGAACAAGATTTGCAGATTACTCCTCCTGTGTGCCATGAGCTCCAGGGATCAGGAAAAGATTGCTGACTGAATTTTCTACACTCTACTGGGTGTGAAAGAGAACATTCTATCCTACAAATTAAAACAAACAATATTGAAAGGGAGTAGACACACACAGGTAGTAAAATGATTGCTTTTTCTGAGTCTAGGAGCCCAAATTACCTAAATACATTGCCGATCTCCTCAGTAGTCTTTTTCGGCAGTCTACTGTAAGGGCTGGCAGAAGTTTGAAGCTGTTCATTTAGGCACAGTTGCAATATGAGCAGGCTTTAATCCCCAATCTATCTTCTCGGAACAAATTGTCCTTTTGATACAAGTATTACAAAAGATTCAGATTGCAGTTAGTCTATTTAGATTCCTAAAAAAACATACAATTTAGTATTTTTATTATTGTTTTCCAAAGAGGTAGACAAGCGACAGACATGGAAGACGCCAATTTCCTTAAAAAAATCAGAGTGTGTCAGGCAACCATATGGACAAGAAAGGAGTCAAAGAAGTCTTTTCTGTGAACAAAATAGTTTTCAATAAAGCAATTATAGGAACTTGAATATTTAGAAAGGGGCCATCACAATCTTTATCTCACAAAATATTACACAAAAATATAAGACTGGAGAAAGTTATTTTTTTTTATGCATAGACTAGAGATAACCATCTTCACCATTTGCCTGAAGAAAAACATTTGATGGCACATCATTGCCTATTTCTGAGACAGCCTGAAAATTTCAAAACATCATACTTTATTTCCCATCTTTTCACGTTCAAATACACCCTTTTTCAGCTACAGCACATTGAACTCACAAGGTTCATTAATTTATAACAATCTTCATATCAAAATTTTCCTCCTCACAGCTCTCTGTCAATTATGTTGCAAGAAAGCAATAGAGTTGACTGAATCAGACTGCATATATGCTCAGTATTCACATATTATCTCCCAGCTACATGAGAATTAGTGAAAATATTTAGATCTTTGCCAAGCTAAAGAAGATTTGTGAGCAAATCTTTTATTTTATCTTATTTATAGGAACTTAATCTGGGACTAATTTTTCTCTGTTTATACTGTGTATCTCTTACCTAGCTGGTCTCTATTTTATGGTAGCACCATCATATAAGTATTCATGAGAGTAAGGTAACAAGAATTCACTTCTAATTGAATCTCAGGCAACATTTTCCTCCCCTCTTATGGGTAAGAGCATTCACCTCTTGCCTCCTTTACAAATCTTTTCTAAGATTAACAAAAGATAGTTGTGTCCTGAACCTTGCTATTGTACACCTCAGTTAGGAAAAGGCAGGTCTCACAGATACTTGTCCCTCACATTGTTCTCTTTTAAATTCTATTAAATGACACACTACCTTTAGTGCTTTAGCAATCATCATTCTGTTTAAAATATTTTCTCAAGTGCAGTGGGGTTTCTTAAAGTTTCAATAACTTAAAGGGATTTTAGGAACATTACACATCTGCTGGATACCCACATGAGCACATCCTTGAAATGAAAATATTAATGTGGAAAAACAGATATGGGGATTTTTTAATTAAAAATGAAAAAAATGTAAAAGAAAAACAATGAAGGACATGTATTAAAATGGAAAAGGGTGTCAGCACAGCCTGTTACAGAGTGGCAGCCAGACTAAATCATTGCATTCTGCATGATGCTCCTTTTGCCACCACTTTCATTGAAAGGCAGAGCACGACTAACAGCCTTGAAGCTGGAAGAGGAAGGAGACAGAAAAATTCAGGTTTTTATTTGGGTTTCTGCTGTTGATCATAAAGTTCTGGAAAACCCATATAACTCAATCTCATTGGAAAAATGTTAAAAATCAAAGTTCACAACAGATGATGTGAAGGGGAACAAGGAGAAAAGTCTCTCTTCAGTTCACATTTTTTCTTTTCTACACTTATGGCAGAGGGCACGAGATCAAATGCTCTTTCCCAGTTACTTCTTCATGTGACTATTTTTCCTTCTCTCCTCTGTGTATTTTGTAAGTGGCAAGTTGCCACTTTGTGTCAAATTCCACTTAGTCTCTTTGTCCATACAAAATCTCAGTTTTGAGAGTGACTTCTAAGTGATATCCTCAGCAATGTGTAAATAAACCCCATAAACAAGCAAATAAAATAAACTGCATGCAAAGGCTGAAGTAAAGTACTGTCTGGAAAAAATTCAATATTTTAACACTATGATGACTATATTATAACTAATAACTGTTATAGAACCTATACTAAATAAAAATTTTTCTACAAGTACAGTATAACTATACTCATATGAGCAACTAGAAGAAAATACATTTTTTCTGATCAACAATATTCTGACTGCCCCAGTTTAAATAAACTTTACTTATGCTATTCCTGGTGGGTTTTATGCTCTCCACCTGATTATGAATACATTTGCATTTCCTATTTCTTTAGAATTTCAGTTTTCTATATTTTCCATAGCCTAATTCAAATTCTGATCATCTTATTGAGAATGAATTAATACATCATAGAGAATATTCTCCACTGCTAGTTACCTCCACATGTCAGTGGGCTGCTGATCTCCTTCCTCATTCTCTCCTGTCACCTTAGGGCATCTCAGTAAACTGCAATTTCAGAGTTATAAAACAAACTCCAAAGCTGAATCACAGTATGGGCCACCCCAGGTTTCCTTATCATTATGCTTCATTGAACCAAAAGTGTACCCTTAAGCAAATATATGTAAACTTTTATAAGAAAGAAGAAAAAGAATAAAAAAGAAAGAGTGGGGGGGGAAGGAAGAAGCAACTATAGTTCTACTTCACTCATTCACTCAGAGGTCACAGATATCTTTCAGCTGCAGACATTTTCTTGTAATAGACTATGTGCACTGTAATCACAAAAGACTTAATGAAATAATCCTATTCACGGAATGCTTGGAAAGGTTCCTGAAACATATAAGCTACATTTGGTCACAGAAAGTTTATACCTGTGTGCTCTTGTGCAAACGTATTTTACCTTAAGTCATCCTTTTCTCTTGTGTTTATTTCTAGAAGGCAAAACATATCCTCTCCCAGATTTTGCCTTATCAAACTTTCGATGCTCAGTAAGTTGCCTTCAATGAAATAAAGTTTCCATCCTTCTGGTCACCTTCATCTTAAAAAACAAACAAAAAAAAATGTCCAGAACAATACAAAAGATTCTAGCTAGGATTTTAACAATACCTTGTAAAATGTCATCGGTACTTCTTTTTCTGTAACAGAAATAATTTTCTGAGAGAGCCTCTGGTATGTCCCACCCCTCACCTCTCTACCTTGACACTCTAGTAATTCTGTAATTACTCAGAATGTTAATTTCTTCAGCTTTGGATCTTTTGAAGTAGAAAAATCCCAGTTTATAGCAGAATTTTTTTTTTTAATATATAAATGGATGATCACCCATATTTCAACCCATTTCTAAGATCATCTAATTCTATCAGATATTCTGAACTACTTCTGTATTGTTATTAACTTCCAATTTTCCATCATGAGAAAATTTCATGAGTACCTTATGGCTTTTTGTGAACATTAATGAAAATCAAATTGCTTTCTCAAAGATCCTATAAGATAAAGGCAATCTAATGGATAAAGTCTTCTTGGGTTTCCAAAGGCTTTGAAAAGGTTCTTGCCAAATGCTTTTAAAGAAACTGATCAGCAGTGACATAAAAGAGCTTTGCAATGTTAAATTATTTAGAGAAAGATAGGAAATGAAGGTAGGAAAAGTCAGTTCTCACAGGAAAGAGAGGTCAGCTACTGGCGACCAGCAATCACTGAGTGATTTGTGGTTATACTGAGATGACTTTTGAAAATGTTGATATACAGCTTACCAAATGTGACAAAGTGACAAAGTTTGCTGGTGACTGGAGTTTATTCTAGATAGTAAGGATAAAGTCTGGTTGTGAGTAATTGCAGAAGGAACTAGGAACTAGCAGAAACTAGGTACTAAAATGGCAGATGAACTTCAATATGAATAAAGATAAGATTAAAGGCAATAATAATTGTCTTTACAATTCTAATAAAAATTTAATAAACCAGTCTAACTTCTCATAAAAAATGATCAGCTCTGAGCTGACAATCAACCCCTCAGAAGCATGGTTTGGGGTTACAAAAGCAGATATCATAAAAATCATTAGCTTGATATTCAATAGTGGTCATAAAAGCAAATCAGGATATTAGGAGTTAGTGAAAAAAAAATTATAAAGTCTCATACTTTTTCTCCTGAACAAACACGATATTATCCCGCATTTTCAGTACTATGTAAAATTTTGTTTCACTCTCCTCAGTAAGAATAAAATAACAATGGAAAAGAACATGGAAACAAGTAAGATCAAAAGTATAGAAAAATCATCAAGATCAAAATCTTAGTATGAGCAAAAGGAAATGCATCATAAATATTTTAAATGCATATACTTATAGCCAAGAACTTTTGTTTATAAAAACTGAGCAATATAATCAGGATAAAGCAAGCAATAATAATACCAACAATCATAGTCTAAATGAATACAGAAAGCCTTATTAATAATAGTACCTTTTGTTGCTGTACAAGAAAACTTGAAATATCTTTCTTCAACTGTTACACTCATCCCCATCCCAGTTCCTGTGTTGACTCTGGTCACTGTGGCTGGCTGTAACAAGCTAAACAAACTCAGCTCATGAAATTTCATTTAAATAAATTTATTGCCAATTATCAGTTTTTAATTATTTGTTCAGGTAGTGAGCAATGAAATATTTAAGGAAATGCCTTCTTTCTCTCTTGTCCAGATTCAATTTCAGTCCAACACCTCTCTTCCCCTTTTCTTGTCTCAACCACTCTGCTTTCACCATACATTGCATTCAGCTCCTCCAAGCCCCTTTGATGAGGAAACAAGCAGTGCGGAATGCTGGGAACAGTACACAGAGATTTCTTTCTGCAACTACTTCTTGCTTCATACTGCTCCCCTGCTCTGGCATGGGTTGCCTCTGGCCCACAGTACCTTCAGAGATGTCCCTGCCCCACCATGTGTAACAGAAAGGGTGCAATCCCTCAGGAGTGTCTCTTCTCCAGCAAAAAGCATTTTCAGGGCTTCATCTCTATATATTTTCCCAAAAATTTCTTTTTCCACTCATTTCCCTCATTCCTTCTCCCCTTTCTCCAAACACTGCCCTTCACATACTTTCTCCTGTGTCCCATTTTGAGTGTCCTCCTTTGTCTCCAGTGGCCCACATGTGCTTCTTGCATCTCCTGCCCCCAGCAGCCACTGCCCTTCCTCAAACATGCCTGAAAAGAAATGGCATGTGGTCCTCTGTTTGGTTGAAGTTTTGGGGTATGATGGACTATTTCCCTCCATTTAGAACTGTCTGGAATCCACTGTGACTGGCACAGGACAAATCACCCACTCCTTTCACAGAAGACACCCTGCAACCTCTGCTGCCAAACCCTGCTTTCTATGCCCAGTGCATCAGGGCTTCCCTTCCCCTTCCCTGGAGCTGATGGGGCAGGCGCTGGCTGCTGAGGCAGTGCCCTGCAGCCCTGTGGTGAATCCTTATGCTTTATACTTTCACAGCCCCTGGGTAGGCAGTGGTCTTCACTATCCTATGGCAGTAACAAAATAAATAGTTTTATGCAATGACTATGTAGATGTGAGACTTCTACTATACCAGGTATGTGCTGAGTGGCCAGTTGCTAAAAAAAAAAAAAAGCCAAAATGGCTGAGGCAAGCTGCCTGACACACTTCTCTCTCTTCATTAGTAATCCTCGGACTCTTAACTAGGAATTACAAAAATTATATTCAGGGGGTTACAGCATAAGGACCAATATGTAACTCATTTTCTTGCCAACTGAAAACTCAGCAAGCAGAAAATGGTAGATAAAATAGAGTGGATGTAGTTTATTCATTTTATCTTTTTAAAAAATGTTTAGAATGTATCAGTAAGGTATTAAGAGTCAGATTTTTAAAACTGCAATTCTTCATGCAATAAGTTGAATTTGCTGCAGGATTCAGAAAAGACAAAAAACTTACTGAGTTTGAAAGTGTCCAGACCTGACCACATTCAAGAGATTCACTGAAAGCTACAAAGCAGACTTTTTATCTGGATGAGAATGTTCAGAGCTGAAAAGAGTTAAAGAATGGTAAGGATTAGGATGAAGCATCATATGTTGGTTGTGTTCGTATTCTGCCCTAGATAAATATACAGTCAGTGTTGAAATGGTACATTTATGAGGAGATGGATATCTCTCACACCTACCACAGACATTCATACAGTCCTGTGTTCTAAGGCTTAGAAACAGTAAAACTGCCTCCTATAATTCTGTCTAATGTAACCATCTCATCCTCAACATTCATATTCAAATCTTCATTTGAAACAGGGACCTCATGAGGCCAAAACTATGTAATTTTTAATTCCACACCGACTCAGTCAATCAATGTCTGATTTTTCTTTCCTTATTCTATAATTATTGACACAAGAAAAAATAAAATACACAAATTCATCAGCTGAAAAAAATATTATCTCTTGTGCTTGTAGGTTGTCTACTAAGATGCTTTTTTCCATTTCAAGGAAGCTCCAAATATGTTTGTAATTTTGATCTAGAGAAATACCCACATTCACAAACCTATTTTTTCCCTTGTCTTAAAATGAGAAACCTAGAACCAGGCTTTTATTTATTCTTTTATATAATTTAAAGAGAATCTTTGGGTTTTTATATAACTTAAAAGGAATCACTCTAATATACTTCAGTAACGGCACACTATCTTCCTCCATCTTACATATTTATTATTTGCCAAAATCAAAATGAAGAGATCATAATCTTTTTGATAACTGTTCTGGAAGAAGTAGATTTTGCAATATTGATAATGTATAGGACGTATCTTATTTCATTCACTCTCTCAGTAAAGATATTAAATGGGGTCTATTGATCAAGTTCAAATTGTTTTGTGTGTGTTTTAACTGTTTTCTCATAGTTTCTTCACTTGTGTAGAATCCTCAAATTCACAGATATTCATCTCTGGAAACAAAAGAAGGGTAAAGACAACCAAACTTCTGAGTAGTCAGAATTGTGTACTCAGTATATTCTTCTTAATTTCATTCGTATTTAGTCTACTTCAGTGTTTAAGAGTTTATTTTGAAAAATGTTCTGATTGTATTTTCTGTTACATCATAGAATCTTGGAATCATAGAATAGTTTGGGTAGAAAGGGACCTTAAAGATTGTCTAATTCTAATACCCCTATCATGGGCAAGGACACCAGGTTGCTCCACTCAGCCTGGTCTTTGAGGGATTGGTCATCCACCACTACTCTGGGCAACCTGTTCCAGTGCCTCACCACCCTCAATAGAAAAGGATTTCCTCCGACCATCTAATCTAAACCTACCCTCTTTGAGTTTAAAGCCATTCCCCCTTGTCCTATCACTACATGCCCTTGTCATAAGTGTCTCTCCAGTCTTCTTGTAGGCCCCCTTTATTTACTGGAAGGCTGCTATAATGTCTCCCCAGAGCCTTCTCTTCCCCAGGCTGAAAAACCCCAACTCTCTCAGCCTGTCTTCATAGCAGAGATGCTCCAGCCTTCTGATCATCCTCATGGCCCTCCTCTGGACTTGCTCCAGCAGGTTCACATCCTTCTTGTGCTGGGGACCCTGGAGCTGGATGCAGCACTCCAGATGGGGTTTCACGAGAGCAGAGTAGATGTGGAGAATCACCTGCCTTTACCTGCTGGTCACATCTAACATTTCACTGTCTGCTCAGCCTGCACTGGGATTGCCCTGACCCAGGTGTAGCACTTTACCCTTGGCCTTGTTGAACTTCATTAGGATCACACAGACCCACATCTCAGGCCTGTCAAGGTTCCTCTGGATAGCATCCCTTCCCTTCAGTGTGTCAACTGCACCACACAGCTTGGTGTCATCAGCAAATTTGCTGAGGTTTCACACGGTTCCACTCTCTATGTCACCAACGAAGATGTCAAACAGTATAAGACCCAATACTGACCCCTGAGGAATGCCACTTATTTCTAGTCTCCCCTTCGACACCAAGTCATTGACTGTAGCTTTTTTGAGTACACCCATCCACCCAACTCCTTACCCACGAACTGGTTCTTCTGTAAAATCCACGTCTCCTCAATTTAGAGACAAGGATGTCATGCAGAACAGTGTTTATTCATGCACTCCGTCTTTTTCGCCTGACTTTGTCTTTGCTGAGATGCAGTGCTCCTGAGGAACTATCCCACCAGGTCTCCATGCTGCCACAAGGTCATATCCCTACAGATGTGCATTTATCTCTAACTGCTCTTATCTTTCCCCATGCTACATCTATTTGTACAGAAGCATCTAAGTTGGGTCCCCACTGGAGGTTTTTACTTTGTACTGGAAAGGTCTGAAAAAACATCAAATAATTACTTAGCACATTTCAGCAGAAAGGCAGTAGTTAATGGGAGCAGCCATTTGCTACTTTAATCCAAGGTGGCATATCTGTGTATACCTTGGTTTCTACCAGCTAAACATTTGGTCTGGACAACATCAGATTTAAGCACAGCAGTGACCTATGCACCTTGTTGTCATATTACAATACAACAGGCTATTAATCTTTTTCACCAATGGTTTGAAGTAGACTAATGCCAAAATAACAAGGAAGAAATAATAATAAAAAAAAAACTGTATGAATTTTAAAGTCTTCAAATAGTTTTAAACTGATCTTAAGAAAAGCAAAATAAATGATGTATGGATTAAATGGTTCACTAACAGCTTTTATGACTATATCAGTCTTTCACTAACTACAAATTAACCTCCAAAATTAATGTGGTATGTGTAGTACAACTCCCTTTCACTCCCCCATTATTCAAGCATTTTTCCTACTCATTCTTCTGAAATAGAGGTAATATCCCTGAAGACAAGTCTGTTTTATTTTTCAATTGTAATTTTTCTTTCAACATTTTTATTAACATATGGGTATTTCCCCAGTGAGGATAAATTTTATTATTGCTTCATTTAGTTTTGGATGGCAAGGCTTTCTCTTGAACAGAGTGAAAGAGAAACACAGTTAATTAGAAGAGAGCAACCTATTTTGTTAATGGGCACAAGGTAGGACAGACTAATTTTTACTTTAAGTAGAGCCTCTCTCTGCCATCACTTTATTGAGTAAAGGACAACTCAGTAGCAAAGTTGGGCTATTAATAAAGAGTCATTCTTCTAATGAAGAAATTTGTTCTGCACAGGATGTCTCAGTAATTGATTTCCAGAAAGCAGTCATTCTGTGGATTTAGCCAGAGGCATAAAGCTAGCAACTTCATCTCAAACTGAAAATCTATCTATCAGGACTATCTATCACCTGGAATGTTAGATACAGTCCAAATCCTGAATCCATCCACAGAAATGTAGGCATTGGTGCTTTAGTAGCATATGATCAGTGATCTTCTTTGATCCATCTTTGTTAGAGGTCGGACCTTGCTTCTGTTTGGCATGAAAATTTTTCAGAGCATTATGCTTAGACAAAATGATGAAAAGCTGGCATCTTGGAGGACCACTTCAAGCCAGCAAATAGTGTTCAGGAAAATGTGTTGACTCAAAACACGTTGATCTAGAAAAAAAGTCTACAAATTCCTCACAGAGAGAGGTATCTTGAATCAATGTGAAGTCAGAATGAGAAGCCATCCCAGTTATGCAGAAAAAGCTAAATGGAGCTATCTTTTATTATTCCAAAATTCAGTCATATTACACAGAACTTAGTGAAAAAATCTTTTCCTAGTATTATTTTTCTTAATAGAATTAAGTAAAATTCAGAAAGAATATTAGCAGCAGAGAGAATAACTCATTTTTCCATCCTGCTGAAGTGTTCTAGCCACTAGTTTGCAGTATCATGCTTCCTTACATTTCTTCTCTTTTTCTCACTTTGCCTCTCATTCTTTCCTCATAAATCTTATACTCTTAACTATGTAATGACAGATTAAACAGGAAAGTTGGAAATCACCCTTTTCCTTTTCATATTTGTCTCTCTTCTTCCCTATCATAGTTGTCCCACACTGCAGGCTGTTGATTCAAGCATTAAGTTTGGGATGAAACTGAATCTGTGTGTCTGAATTTCCTCACTCTGAAAAGATCAGTGGTCTGTCAATAGCATATTTTGAAACAGTTTTCTATTGATCCATGTAATACGGCAGTCTTCAGTCAAGGAACTACGATATAAAATAATCTCCTAAAATAAAAAATATTTTTTAAAAGAACAGTCAAAAATACACTTCCACAGTTAATTTTCTGTGTTATCAGACATATATAAGAATACCTCCTACAGTGAGCCATTCAGAGGATTTAAACAAATGAAAATCTGAATTACTGATTAACTAAATATCTAAGAGTATATTCAGCTGGCAGAGGACATTTTAACAATGCCCCATAATAGATGAAATAATGTACAAAGTAAACATTGTCACTTTGTCTCTCATGCACCACTCTCTGGTAGAATTCTTTGCTCTGAGTTAGCTGAATTGAGGCACAGTTTACATGGAGAACAATATTCATATGTGCTCTTTAGAAAACTGCCTAATTTATTGCACACAAAATGAGAAGACAAATCAAAAACCCAAATCCTCGCCCAAGGAGTAAGGTGGCACATTTTTCCATTCACTGCTCAAAGTCAAAAAATATTTTTGAGGTAAGAGATCTAAACCAAGCTCCATGTATTCTGTATCCTAACAATCACCTAAGATTGTCAGGATATAGCATACACTTTTTGCTTGACCTAGAAATAATTAAATTTATAGGAATATAAATACCACTGAACGTAAAGCCATTCTAAAGAAAGTCAGCTGATTTCCTTTTGAAATTAGCTAAATAAAAATACTTAGCCTTAATAAATATGTCTTAAATATGTCTTAAATCAATGTAATACAGAAAAATATGTTCACTTCAAAACCAACAGACACAGGTTTACAGTCCTCCAAAAACAGACAAAGAAGGAATGATATCAATCTTGTTCTTTACAGACAAAATGCGTACAAATACAAATTCACAAGTATATAGTGAATATATTTACTAGACTGAAGAACCTCTGTGCTCAGATGTCCTCTTTCCTACAGATTCTCACAGATTCCACAGATAGTTTGATATCCATTTTTGTTAATTTTCTGTTTTTCTTATCAGAGGGACACATCTTCATCCAGGCTCTATTTGAATTTTGGGTACCACAAATTCACAAGAATGATTCAACTTTATAATGCAATAGAGAATTACCATAGAAGGAATGTTCATTGAATGTCTAATCATGGCTAGGCAATTCTGACAGTAAATTCAAATATCAGAAAGTATCTGATATATTATAATGTCTTCAAACAAAGGAATTTTGAGTGAGAAATAACTCAGAATTTATTTGAACCTCTTTCTTTGTTTTTTTTATATACTGAAGAAAATACGAAATGCCCATAATATTCTGCCTTTGGATATCTCTGTAATTAATGGACAGGAAAAGAATCACTTATCTTACAACCACTTATGCTAAATGCCATGAAGGACTTAAACAATAGTAGTATGTATAGTCAAACCTTTGAATTTGTGAGTATAGAAGGTGTTATTTTTTAATGTCTTAAATTTTCTGTCATTTTCTGTCAGTCATATTGCCACAGAAATCTATCTTAGTTACAAATAGACAGTTAAGAAAAACATATGTTAGGTGATGAGATCAAGTCCAAAACTAGTCTTATTCTTCTAAAGATGATCTGCAGTACCTAGTAACAGTTCAAGTCCAAAGTCATTCCTTCATAAAAATTCCACTCATCAGGTTCTCTAGATGTTACATACAGTTTGATATATGTTCTTTTTAGATGGCTATCACTATTTTCTTTTTTTTCTCCAGAGGAACAGTCTGATTCTCAGTCTTCTATCCTAAGCCAGCAGAAATCTGAAACAAGACTACAGAGCAAGTAGATGTTGCCAAAGAAAGCCCACCACAAAGTGATTGCACATTGAAGAAAATATAGCTGTGACCATCTTTTTAAAGCATAAAAAAAAGAAGTCTGGAAATGCCCTCAGTGGCATGAGTTAAAACAAAAAATCTGGCAGATATTTCAGGCATCTTCCTAAGGTGAGGTTTATGGAGGTATCATCAGAATATCAGGAATGTTTATTATCTGAATATTTCTTCAGATTACCTGATTTTTGTTTCAGTCACTAAAAATATGTAAAAGACACAGAGCTTTCTCACCCCCAATTTGTTTGCTCTTCTTGTAATTGCCAGAAGTTGTCTCAATCCCTTGAGCCCTTCAATGAGTCAACAGCAAAAATATGTGAGCAGTCAGTGCACAGTGGTTTGTCTCTGTTCCTCGTTCTGTCTCACACTTTTCCTCTACTCTTGTGTGGGTCCTTCATGGACTGCAAGTTAAATACCTACTTCAGTGCCTGGAAAACCTCTTCCTCCTCCTCTTTTCTGTGACTGTGGTGTTGCCCTCTGCTGTTTCTCACTCTTCGTGTTCTCTCTGCCTGTTTGGAATTTTCTTCCCATTCTTAACTATGTTTTCCTAGAGACACCACCAGCTTGACTGGTGGTCAAGCCAGCTGTGTTCTATGGTGGGTCTTCTGAAATCATCTGGAATCATCTGACTGGACCCAAGACTGATCCCTGGGGGACATCACTAGTGTCCCCTTGAGTGGCTGATGATGCTGTGCCTGATGTCCCCCAGGACAGAGTTGGCCCTCCTGGCTGCCAGGACACTGCTGACCCATGTTCAACTTTCTATTGACCAGAACCCCCAGGTCCCTTTCTGCTGCACTGCTTTCCAGCATCTACATCCAGGGTTGCCCCATGCCAGGTGCAGAATCCAGCACTTTCCCTTGTAGAGCTTCATACTATTGGGTGATTTCTCAGCCCTCTAACTTCTTCAGGTCTCTCTACATGGCCTCCCTGCCTCTGGAGCCAACAGCTCCTCCCAGCTTTGTATCATCTGCAAACTTGCTCAGCACCCCTTCCAGTCCTGTGTTCAAGTTATTTATGAAGATGTGGAAGAGCACAAGGCCTGTGCCAGTCTGATGTCACCCCATTCTTTGTAATCCTTTGTGCCTGACCCGTGAGCCAGCTGCTCACCCATCACATTAAGTGTTTATCCAGCTGTGTGCAGGACATTTTGTCCAGAAGGATCCTGTGAGAGACAAAAAGCTTTACTGAAATCCAAAAATATTACATTAGCTGGATTCCCTTGATCAACTAGAAGTGTTAAGTTCTAAGTCACCCTTTTTTATCACAAACCCTCTTTATAAGAAGTTTAAGATATAAGTTGAAGCTACGGGAGAGTCCTCTCATTCCCTTCTATTTTCATGTTTGTAATTTCTTTGTCATATTCCCTAGAGTAATACCTTGTTTGAAAGTACTTTGTAGTCTTTTAGAAAGACTAGTAAAGTATTTCATTTCCCTTGCTCCCCTGATGATCATTAATGAGCAGTAAAATAATTCAAAATACTACAGTTTGGTAGAATATCTTTTAATCCTTTCCAAGGCAAACCACAAGATGTAATTATTCTCTTAGCATTACAAGTGTCTGATTGCTAGCAGTCTCACATCTCTAGATGCCTGTAATTATCCACAGTAATTTGTTAGCTCATTTGATTAATTCAGAGAGACTGTATGTTTCTTCTCATACAGAGATATATGTGATGGTATGGCCCTCTTACGTCACACAGTATACTAATTGCAAAATTTTGGTTTCTGTAACAGCAAACAACATTTGAAAAATCAGTGAAGTGATTAACTCTCCCAGCCCAATGACAGAATAATAACTCTTAGAAATTAACTAGCCCTGTCTCCCATGAGTGAAGAATCAAATTAATGGTCAGTTGACATATAAAAAATTAGTATCAGCTATTCAACCATTATTTGAATATGTTTGCAGTAACTGATATAGTTTATCTTAATTTTAAATGCAAAATAATGTCAGTGAGACTGTAAAATATATTGAGCATATCATTTAATAAATAAAATTTCTGAAAATTACTGTCAGAAGCATAATTGATTGTATGACAGAACACAAAATGTATTAGATGCTAAAATCATAAGCATCACATATTACATATTTTTTTACTGGAGTATTAGGTTTTTAATCTATAAAATGTTTCAATTAGATAATTTAAGAGTATGTGCAAGAAAACTTAGCAAGTAAATGCAAGTATATATGCTGTAATTGGTATTGAATTTTTGAATAATTAAATCTAGATACATAAAAGACCTCAGAGATTTAGTTAGAGTACAATTCAGATGGAACTGAAATATCAAACTACAAACTGTTTTTCAAAGTTCCATGCTTATATATTTCTCTCTCAAGTAAAGTAGGTTTCCTCTCATTTGGGGAAGCTAGTCAGTGCTTTGGTGACTATTTTATTTCTACTTATTTTATAAACCAATTGTTAGAAAGCTGCATCAATTATTTGAATTTTTGTGTTATTTTTTTCATTTTCCCAGCCACTTTTTATTTTCTCAGCCAACAAATAGTCAAAAAAGAAGTCTAGAGAATCAAACTCACTTTTCACCTTCTGCTGCGGGCCAGTCAGTGTTTAATTACTTAATGCAAGACGGGAAAAAATGGGTGAGCTCCACTTAAAGCAGGTGGTTAGGCAAACACTTTTAAGAGAATTCTGATAGTCAAAATAATTTGCATCTCTTACATTTAAGGTGCTCTAACCTGTATAAAAGCAGAAGGCAGTGATCTAGCTAGCTATCTATCTCTCATATTTAGCTGTGATCCAAATGTCCAACTCCATCAACAGTAAGTTTTACTTGGTCAGATAAGTAGTGTCAATGTGTTTCCTATTCCTGATAATATGTCGGATTTTATTTAATAATGTATGGATTTTTCCATCAGAGATTAAAGAAAGAAAACTTTTTTGGATTTGATTTTTTTTTTCAGGAGAGAAAAACAAAGAAATAATTATAGTCAATAGTTACTATTATTAAGACCCATTTGTTTCATTTTATGAAGATATTAGAAAGAACAAATATATTTTTTCATATGGCTTGATTCATGTTAAAGGAATGGTACATAAGCACACAAGCATATATAAATATAGAAACTGTTTATTAAAAATTCAATTGCAGCTAAATATCTAGGAAAAAATAAAAATAAAAATTAAAATTCTCTTCTTCTATTACAGATGATTAGTTAAACAAAGTAGTTAGTTTTAATCATGTCACTCAAAATCGGTTAAACTCCTTAAATCATTTTTGTGCCAATATCATGATTACCATTATCTCTGGTCTTTTCTGGAGTATATTAACTTACTTTTACAACTGTTAAAAATATGATTAATAGATCTATGTTAACACTGAGTTACAAAATTTGCATGTGACAAAATGCTTGAGCATTTCCTAGTGAGGAAGAACTCTGTGTCTCACAATGACTTTTTAACTTGTTAATAGCTCAAATAAGGACAAACAATTATTAAATAGCTGCCATAAATTTTAAATAAAAATTGCAATTAGTATTTTCAAATTAAAAAGTAGAAAAATGTGGCTTTTTGGAAATACAGACAAACACCTTCTTGAGTGAAAGAATAATAAATAAAGTGCAAAGGGAGAAAAAACTGTTATTAATCCAAATAACTTCCAGAGTGAGAAATTAATTACAAAGACATCCACATTGGGAGACTTATAGGTTGAAGGGCTTATATAATCTTCTTCTCCAAGTCCTGTGAAATACATGCCAATTTGTCACATGAAACTTGAGTGGAATCATATTTTGCATCCCTATTTATTCAGCTGGCTTATGTGGCTAAATGCTCATTGGGTAATTCTTAAAAATTCTTTTCGTTTGAGCAAACAATCCTAATATTTAGTTAAATTAAACATTTTTGATAGTGAGAAAAATAGGCTGTTTGCTGGTATTCAAAAGACACAGAGGCAAATTTATGTCCACACTACCAAGAAAAACATGGGGTCATTTTCTGATGTTGAGGCCAGCTATGGAAATAGCTCACATTGATACTTTCAACCTGGTTACTCTCCAAAACAGGTGTCTGTCTTTCGGGGATTTTTCTCTGACCTACATTAGTTTCCAGACTGTGCCTAGAACTGCTACATTTCACAGTGCAAAATTATTTCAGGGATTATTCTAGCAATTTTAAATTATGAACAGCAGAGTTTCAGACTTTGGAAGTGTCCCTTTACTCTGTCTAATTTACCAGAATTTCTTCAAGTGATCTTGCTTCATTAGCTAGGAAAATCCTGTGACATGAATCAAAGTCATGAGAAGTCAGGCTGCACCCTGAAAGTGCTAGGAGTCACGCAAAATTATTACATTCTGTTTAATTTAAAAGGAAGACTTATTTTACTGGGAGCTCAAACACTGAAGAAATTTTTAGATGGTTCTCTAGCTACTAGATTTTGGGGTGCAAATATAAGCTTTTTCCCAACATAGGTAAATCCTGGAAAAAACTATAAAACCACACACTTAATGAAGAATTTATGTTATTGAATATCATTGGAGAAACAACACAAATATCAGGGTAAAATTAGAAATGCTCCATTAACTAAATTTACTTTGAATCGCAGATGTTTTTTCTTTCTTTGAAATTCAATCACAAATGAAGACAGTAGGTGTAAAAATTATATATATCTTCAAAGAAGAGAAAAAAATTAGAGAGACAATAATATAGCTAGGCTGCCTTATACTGGGTGCCAATGTCAGTAAAAGTATCAGGAAAAGGAGAATGTTATATTATTTGAAAAACAGCAATTTAAACATCTTCTAAGTCATTTCTTACTGTTGGACCATATCTTTTTTATGTATGTACATTTATGAATTAACTTTATACTGTCACACACCAGCAGCAGTATCAAAATCAGTTTCGGTTTTCAAGTGAACTAATGTTTTTTTGCTAAAGAAATACAGATATCCACTGTGTGACAACACATGGCTTAAAGATGCACTGTTGATAATGATTTCCCTAGAGGTAATATTATCTGGTAAAAAAAAAAAGACAAACCAAACTATCTATCACATTCTAATGGGCAGAGGTCAGTGTAACATCTGCCCTGTCTATTTTCAAATTGTTTCTGAATTCATGAGCAGTATTCCTCTGTCCCAAAAGTTGTTCAAGCATAAAACTGCAGTACCAATGAACTGAATCTTCTCTTTTTTTTTTTCAACTGATATCGTGGCAAATTGCTTTTCAGCTGCAAAAGCAGCTTATTTAAGGGTTTTTTCCTAGCATTGTTAAGAGTGAATAAAGTGGCCAGACACTAAGTACATTACAATGACCTTGCTACTAGAAGTCAGTGATAATGAGCAATTTATGAAGTATGATACCTAAGCTCTAGTATCAAAAGTAATATTATCCAGTGGATTTTTCAATTTGTACAGCAGCTTTTTTTTCCTCCTTTTTCAGTTTTACTTTGCTGGTGGCACTAACTTTTGAAGCCACCCTCACTTTTAATCCTCTTTATAGCAGGAATCAACTAGTACTCAGCTTGCCTGTCTATTGCATTCTATTCCTATAAGAGAACCTCTGAGAAACATTAAGAACTCTGGGCTCAGCAGAAGTTCCTGTCTGCAAACGTGCAGGCTGCAACAAACTAAGTGCCTATCTGAGTTTCATTTTTGCAGACACTGGAAGAAATTTTGAGTAACTGGAACCAGAACAGAAGCTTGCTACTATAATGAATTTTATTTGATCACTTGTTACATTGATGACTTGTTACTTGGTGATTTTGGTCTTTTTTTTCTTGTGTGCTTTACTAACCTCCTAAGTGAGTTTGGGGACTGAACCAGCTGCTGACCATACCATGTTAGAATTTGAAAATATATGTGGAGAGGGGGAAAAAGAGAAAATCTCTATAACTATTGGGTGGTGTGAGATAACTTTATATATAAAAGCTAGCAATAGTGCGCTACTTTGAAAGGCATCACTGTTTTCAGCACACATCCAAAGCACAGCCCCATAATAGCTACCATGAAGAAAACCACCTCTATCCTGGACAAAAACAGAAAACATGATCCATATTCTATCATATTTGATTGTATTTTTATTGTGTATCATATTTGATACTGTGACGGAGCACTTGTAAAGCTCAAAAAAACTTACTCAATGAGACTTTTAAAAGGAGCTTATGGGTGTCCATGTACTCTGAGTTAGACACATGGGAGAAATACCTACAGGATATTCTCAAGACATCAAAAAACCAGAAAGAACTGCATTGGCACCTTTGGAAAATCAGAGGATTTTGGCAAAATGTTTAGAGCAGCATTCAATCGGCATAAAACACGACCCAAAGCATTAATTTAGCCCATTCAACTTAGCAAACACCCGGCCCATTTGATTTTAACTTACTTAAAAATTCAAAGAAGAGAGAATTGGAAGAAGAAAGAGAAGGAGAGAAAGATGGAAAAAGATATAGAAAAGGACACATACAACTACAAACTCCTGGGTTCCAACAGTGTTCAGCAGATAGAAATTCCAAGAGGAGGTAGTGTGAAGACATGTGCTCACCTTGTGTTCAGCTTTAAATAGCCCTTGGCCTTCCTGGGCCCATCCTTCAGGTAGGAATTCCAGTCATTTGGCCACTCAGGAGCTGGGCTGGGGGCTCCTGGTGTGGAGCATTGCCTCTGGTGTGCCAGGGATTGATAGCCTCTGCAGGGATGGGACACAGGCTCTAGGGATGGGGGGTGCAGAGCAAGGCACTGCCTTGCCAGGGTAAGACCTGACCTGCCTCTTCCTCCACACACATGCTCCACAAAATATCTCGAGACATTGATCTTTACAGTCTCTCACAGCACTTGTACAGTTTGCCCAAAGAGTCTCTGGAATCTCCACCCCTGGAGATTTTCAAAAGCTGTCTCAACACGGTCCTAAGCAAATGGTTTTTAGTGATCTAACCTGAGTAGGGCAGTTGGATGAGATGACCTTCAGAGGTCCCTTCCAACCTCAACCATTGCTGTTATGGGAATGGAAAATTTGAGAACTGTACTGTATACACTGCATACCTGCAGAAATCCTATCTCATGTTCTTCTGTTGGCATCCAGCCTTTGAGGACTCAACTTTAGCAGCAATTTCCAGACACTTCTGCAGTGAAAATATGGAGACTCTTAAGCTGCTTGTATGTGGCTTGGTCCCACACACAGCCACTCATTCACTATGCCAAACTGGAAAAGTAGACAAGGGTTCAGAAACCACTTCTTGAAGGTATTTAAATATAAAATTATATTTTTTTTTTAATATTGCTGTGAATTTTGTTATAAAATATATGAGGTATGTCTCATAGGCAGAGAAACTTTCAGTAACAGAAATTGAAATACCAGCAAATTAGAAAACATTTAAAGAATATATCACTGAACATATGACAGGGGAGGGATTTTTTTCTTTTTTTTCATCCTGAAGATACTAAAAATTGCAATACACATCTGATGTTAAAACAGATCTGGTCTAGAAAGGTGCAGCACCTCTGAAAACCAGTGAAAATTTTTGGAGTCAAGGGATTCAATGTATATTGGTTTTATAGCATTTATTTCTCCTTTGCAAGCAAGTAAAGGGATATTCTGCTGTCAGCGGCATGGTGTAAGGAGTGTTAAATATTAGAGATTAATAGAAAACTAAATTGTATCACTGTTCTATTCAGTTGTTTTGTGATTACATAGAATTAGATGACAATGAATTTATATCTTAAGATAAAAAGAGGTGGTTTTATAAATCAAAGTTTTTGTATAAGCAATAATAATTAAATAAAAGTCTTAAGTATTACGCTATTTAAACTAAGCTTCACTTGCCCTTTATATTTTTCTCTATATTCTTTATTCACCCATCAAGAAAATTTTGACTCCTGGTCCACCATTCTGGTACAATGACTGACAAAGTGTTAGGGACACCTAAGTCCTCAAAGGCAGATGGGGTTTTATTTCCAAATGCCAGAAGAAATAGGGTTCCTTTGCATAGATGTACAAATGAACAACAGATGTATACAAATGTACAAATGAGGGATAGAAACTCTCACTGCAGCCTGCACCAGTCCCTATACAGAATATAAAGGTAATCAATATACTTTACCATAACAGTAGTGTAGGAGGAAATCCAACTATACCTATGAAGTTGTTTCTTATTCATTTTGTAAAATCATGCTATGTTACCAAAATATAATGTATGTATATGTATGTATTACAGATTTTAGTCACCTTATGTTGAGACTTCACAACTTCTCCATACTTCACATCTTATTCTATAATATGTCTGTCTCTAGAATATGCATCTTTTTATGACATTTTACACTGAAGATGTGAGAATTGAAACACTGGTGTTCTCACCATGGAGAAACTGGGCCATACACAAGTATAATTAAATGAAGTATATTATTCTTGTAATCAAAGAATGAAGTCTTAGGAGAATTTGTGTTGGAACAATTGCTTCCATGACAACGAGAACATCATAAAGATTTTAAGCAGGACTGTTGGTACCACCTATTATTAAGTGGTTCATATTTTCATTTGATTGTTACTTTTCTTAGGTTCAACACTCTGAACTCACATTTTCCATGCTGAGTGAACAACTCAGGATGGAATAATTTACCCTTTTTTGGCATTTCTGCTATAAATGTTCAATCAAACAGATCTGCTATACCCAAGAAAGTGCCTAAAGAAAATTAAGCAAAATTAAATACTATTTCTTTGCATAAAACCCTGCAATGCTACACATTTAAGAAAAGAGATTTTTACAAAGTCTGTCAAGAACGTGCCTGTCGTTATCCCATTAAAATCTTCAAACCTGCTCAAGATATGACTTGAAAAAACTTTCACTACAGAATGGATAACAATAAGAAATATGGAATTGACCAAATCTTTCCTCAGAAAACCACTATTGCCTGGAACTCCTGATAGCCGTATCAGTACCAAATACAGGAAGTTCATTTTTTTAGGCCCTTTTTCATTAGAAGGCATCTGAGACTAAGACACTGAAAGTGAAAAGGGCAGTAGGTGGACAGAAAGCAAAAACTTGTGATGGTAAACAGAAATGACAAGGAAAGATCTGGGAACAAACAGAACAAAAGAAATTGGGTTGACAGGTGAGGAGTCAATGTATTCCTATGAAGCCTAAATGATTACACAGAGAGCCTAGACGAAAGAATAAAGGGAATGAGTGAAATAAGATGAGCTGTAGGAGAGAACTGGTAGAAGGCAGAAAGGTTAATGACCAAATTATAAGATGGAAAAACTGTGACCCTCTACTCTTCAAATTATCCATGAAAGCCAGAGATTTTTATTCACATTTTGTTGATGAAACACTCACTCTAAGACTAGGAAGACTGTGATTTCCACAGTTCTATGATGAACGGAATTATCTGACATGTGTATGCATTTGCATGTTAAGAGACAGGTTGGATATTAGGAAAAATTTGTTCACTGGAAGAGTGGTTAAATATTGGAAAAAGTTCCCCACGGAAGTGGTGGAGTCACCTTCCCTGGAGTGGATGTGGCACTTCATTACATACTTCAATGTACCTGATGATCGTCTAAGTCTTTTCCAACCCTAATTATTCTATGATTATATATTCTTTCTATAGGGGATGGTTGAACAACAGGGAAAAATGCCACTTGCCCAGGTTGCTGCCTTGCTCGTTAAAAGGAATACTTATGAGAAAGGGAAGACTGCTCTCTTAGGCTGAACATCTGGTCAGCTTGAAAAATATCATTTGAGGCAGGCGTGAGGGGTGGCCTAGAGCGTGAGGGAGATTGAGACCTTGTTCAAAACAAAGGGCTTGCTGTTAAGTAGAAACAAAAGCCAAACTTGTGAGAGATTGTCAGAGACTGAAATAGTTCATGCCTCAAACATTGATACAAGGTTTTGCCCATTATAGCAAAAACTATATAAAGAAGCTACAACCACAGAAAACCTGAAGAACTTTGGAGTATAAGTCAAATGCTGATTAGACAAAGGGAAAACCTATTCTTTAATCACCTCAGGCCCAGGGAGAAGTAAACAAGTAAACAAGGAAAAAAAATGCGAGCCAAACCCAGCAGCTGTGGTAAGTATCACCTCTGGCTTGCTTCAGAGTGGGGGAAGCCATAGGCCACAGACCCATTTGCAGGGAGCAGGTTTGCACAGATTTCTCCCCCAGCCGAGGCGAGGGGAAGAAGTTTCAGTGTGTTGTAACCTCTGCTCAGGGCAGTGAACCCATCCTCCCTTATGCAAACTGGCTAAGTAGACCCCAACCCCACAGGCCACATCCACATTCATGTGGGGAGCAACTGAGGGATTGCCTTAATCCACCAAAGGCCTCCCCAGAGTCATTCCTGAGGCCTTACACCGCATGATTCAACAAATCCAGAGCATGTTGTAAGGGAAAATGGCAAACTTCAGTTTATGTATTTTTATATTTTAAATAACTCATCTTTAAAGACTGAGAGCCTTTAAAGTCTTTTGGTGTGCTCACTTTAAAGAAAGGAATGTGGAGACCTACTTCCCTCAAGGTTTTCTTCTAGTTGAGTTTGTCACAGCCCAGACATGCAAAAAAATTGTGATACAAAGTAGAACAGCTGAATCCCACCATTTGCACATTTCTTTTTCATGCAGCCAGTTTAGAGTTCCTCCTTTTCTGGAGTACAATGACTACCATGAATAGCTAACAGCTGAACTACAGGGTGCCTGCAGCTACATTTGAAGCTACTGGGAACAGTAGCCCAAACTGAAGGGCTAAGTACTCTAAAAATAAGTTTCTAAGTACTCAAACCAGTCTTTGATTTATCAGATAATGCATCTCAGTGTCCCAGTCACAAAATGAGGATAATTCTACCTCTTCAGTTCTCCAAACCATTTTGAAAATAAATTCAATATGATGTTGTGAGGCAGCAAAATATCATAAAGTCATGGGTGGTGTAACAGATTATAAGATTACCAAGCTTGTTAACAAATCAAATCAGAGCAGTTTTTCACTAGTGTGAATTGAATAAAACATGTGCCTTACATTGAGTAATGCTCTGCTCAAAGGATTGCATATGAACCCTTTCATGAAGAAGACAAAAACACAAGAGGGAACAACAGAACAAGAACAACGGGACAAGAGCAGAGGTCTCCTTCCTAACTGATAATTTTCATCACAAGATGGCAAACCCACACATTATGCATTCAAAGTGTAGAGTTAACTTTAAGTGCCAGCTACCTGAAAATTTCATCCATCAATTCATGCTAATATTCAGTCTATACTTCATGGTTACTAGAGTGTAGTAATTAGATTTGTAACTTTAATCTTCTGCTCCAGATAATTTTCTTTAACAGAAGTATATTATTCCATTAATATATTTCAGAATTCCAAGGAACACAGAAATGTGCATTCTCTACTGTTCAGTTGGTAATACATATCTAACTGGTCATACAGAGAGACTTTCCAGAATGGACCTAAATAAGAAACAAATGTCACTGCTGAATGGCATGGGGAGAGTGGAACAATGTCAGCAACAGTTATTTATTTCTACATACAGTAAATTACGACAGCTAACATATTTTAAGACAAAGTGAGACAAAGCTATACATGACCACTATGATTTATTTTCCTATCAACTTCTTCTCGCAGTATAATTTAGAAAAATAAAATCTTTGTATTTTTGTTAAAAAAAAACTTTTGGGGGTGGTATGTGTACCTTCATTTCATGTTTGCTTTCTATTTCCAAGGGAATTTCAGAAGGTTTATATTTATACAAGGCTTTATATACTTTAGATGAATGATATTCTTATTGTAGTAGTTCTTTATTTTCATTTCTGTTTGATTTCCCCTAGGCAGAAATTTGTAAATATTTATCTGAATTTTAAGCAATATTCTAATACAGCCTTCAAAAAAGTTCTTTGTCACTCTTTTCATATCTTGCTCATAGTTACAATACCCTTTCTCAAACAGTTGTGGTATATGTAATCCTGAAATCTGCTTTAATCCCTGAAAGAAGCTTGTTGGAGCTTATCAGTGTGGATTTGGAAGATATGTATAACCAACTATACACATGATTAGAATCTGGATCTGTAGACTTACTAAACCACCTGACTCCCCTGTCTGCAGCAAAAAGCATTTTTAGCACTGGGGCAGAACATGCAGCATCAGAGCCTTACTTAGAAAAACTTAAATCCTTCTACTTTCTGAGAAAACAGTATAATTTTCTTCATACTTACATATATGCTCCATGTACCTGCTGTGGTAACCTGATTTTTTGTCAGTAAATTGTCATAATCACTCACAAGTTGTAGAGATACAGACCTTTAAAATAGAGGTCACAATACTATTAAAATAATCTGACATTTTGTAGAATCTCAAACTGCTGTTAATACTGAACTATAATCACTGTTTTTAAAATATAATAGCAAAATAATTCTATGGATTAACAGAAAATCTAGAAAATATTTACATTCTTAGTCTCTTTGCTTTGTTGTGCAAGTCCCAGAATAAATGTGAGATGTACAAGGTTGTCTCCGTATCTTCCTGATAGACAAAATTTTTTTCTGTGCTTCTGGCATTCAGATTGAATCAAACTTGCACATGACATTATTTTAAATAACATTAAAATGCATGTAAAAGCAGAAACAATGTTGTTACACTATTGAAAGCTTTGCAGGCACAGAAAAAATTATACAGACATGCATTTGTAACTAATTAGTTTTAGCTACTTGATATCAAAAAGGCTTTCTGCACAAAGAATAAGTACATATAAATTATGTATAATTATTTTATAATAGGTGCACTATGTCTATATGAAGTCCAGGTTCAGTCTGTAAATCACTGGATGTGCAGAAAATATTTTTCATGAATTCTTTGCAATTCCTAGTAATGCAATTAACTAATTACTGGGAGCAATTACTTAGAGATGTAAATATGTACTACTTTGTGAAGTTAGTTTACCCTTATAAATATTAAATCACATAAACAGAGTTCTATCTTCAGGCTAACTTCAATACATTAAAAGAAAATTCTGAGCCAATTTAGAGACCTCTTGTGCTGTTTCATTGCTTTTAGATATTTTAGGCCACAGTATAAAATATTGTTATTATAGGGTGAATAGTGGTAGAGCTAAAAATATGCTAATATTCATGACTTGTATTATGTACTTTGTAAATTTGTTTCAATATTTTGCTCCAACTTTCACTGAAACATTTTGAGCTACAACTGCAACTGACTTAAAACTCGCAATATATTGAGCAAAACCACTCAATGCTATGTGAAGCTACATTTTCTTTTTACATATTTTTCACAGTGTGTTTTTATCATTAGACTAGAATTGAATAATGCAATAATAGAAAATCTTAAGGTTAAAGTTATGGAACTGAAAAAAGCTTGATTGTTTGATTGATTGATTGATTGACTCTTAAAAGTTGGATAACGAATGTTTTCTGTTTCACAAAGATTAGGGTTAGGAGAGATGGAGAGATTTCAGAGAAGGAGGAAGCTAAAGCAGAATTGTATTCTTCTAACAAAGATATAAGAAACTAAAAGAGTAAATTATTCAAAATAACCCGAACAAAACAAAACAATTTCTATAAATTCAATAGGAATTAATTAATGGATAAGAACCCCCTAATGCTTAGGCCCAATACTTGAGAAACAGCTGAATTCTTTACTTTGATATGGAGACTTTGGAAGACCTTTTGGATGACATGGTTATATGGTATAGTCATCTGGAATAAAAAAAAAAATTCATGTGGTCCCCTATCATTTACTAAAAAATTTAGGTTCTTCTGGTAAAACAGCAACAATAATAATAATTGACAAATGTAGTAAAACACGTGTCATTTAAACGCATGCTAAAAATATCTGTTCAATCACCAAAGTACCTTCTGAGCACTGTTCCTTGGCCTGTCAGTATTTTGTCCATGATCTTGTTCAAGCCATCTAATTTCTATAAATCTCGACTTTGAAGATGTAAAGCATAAAGTCAAAATATATCTAGGCATTTAATATTTCATGTATTCATCCATATATGGGAGATGCACAGAAGCAGATCTGACAGGAACAGTTTATTTGAGTAATATGAATAAAATTTATGTTTTAAAATATGTTTTATGTCTAATATGCTTAGAAAATTTTAGAGTGGGCATAACAGAACTATTGGAAAAAATATTTTTAGTAGGGAAGTTATACTTGCTAATGAGCCTGTACCTATAAAATAACTCTGTAATGGTACTTTCCATGTGGAAACCCCCTTCGTCCCCCAAAAAGAAACCCTACTAGAACAAAACCCCAAACTAAACTAACCATTAAAACATTAATGACTCTGTTTACTTTTTGGATGAGCTGGTAGCCATCATGCATAGTACCATGGAATATAAAACCAGGTAGTTTTATATTTTATGAGGCATTCTAAGTCTGATGCAGTCTCTGGAAATCTGTTGAATTTTGTTATTTTTTTACTTCTCTCTTCTGAAGTTCTCACATTCAAATTTTCTGCCTAAATCAACGGAGCACTGATATTTGCAGTTCCCTGACTGAGCCTCTAAAGAAAAGGCTATTACAGCTACAAAGACCATGGTACTTGCAAGCACCCCTGTGAAATATTCACTTGTTTTTATTTGCAGATCATTCACAGTGTAAACTCTGAAGTTTCACTTTTAAAATGCCTCTTACATACATCTGATGTAACTTTTATGGTTTATGTAGTCAAATGCCATTATATGTAATGAAAACAAAATCTGCTCTCATATCTAAGTAACAACATTCCACAAAATATCACTTAAATATAATGCCAAGCTTTCTGAAAAGCAGAATTAACCTTGAGAAGTGTGGTTATCATTCAGTAATAAGATGGACTAATAGATTAGAGGGTTTCCAGGGTTTCCAAATTTCCTGTCTCTTTCAGGTTCTTGAAACTGAATGAGCAGAGTCTGGATGTCTTTTGCACTACAATATATCTAAGGGAAGAAGATTGCACACCCCCTGAAAGTGAAGTTCTGAATTACTGTTTATTTAGAGATTCAAAGAGTAGCTGAGTTCACACAGCTTTATTGAATGAACAATCCATTCTACATTTCTCTAAGGGACTGAGGGAATGAATATACAGAATGAAAATAGGAACCTTCCTAAAGCATAGCAAAGAGTTTCTGGGAAACTAAAATATTAGTATACTCACATACTAGCTTGATTCAAATTTTAAAATGCTACAGCAGTTTAAGAAGTTTCACCTGTGTGAAATTCACTGTAGTCTTGCAGCAATAATTTATTACATGTGACTTAGCATTTTAAGTATATACCAAATTTAAGTAGATGCCAAATTTAAGTATATACCAACAAATGTGTTGTGAAACTGCTCCCTAGGACAACCTTGTAAGATGTCTCCACAATGCATTTGTCAGTGATTGTTTCACCTGCTATTCCTTTCCGAGCAAGTGGCTGAGTTTACCAAGGACCAAAATCTTAGCAAATGGAGAAAAACCATACAATACATACATACTAGTACAGACACAGCTATTCAGCCACGTCTGAAACATGTCTGCAGTTACTTTCCAGTACTTCCCTGCTTTCCAGTACAGCTACTGAAATATCCTACTTGGATAATGACAGCATACATTTATTTTTCTTCATTATTATTACTGCTACTGATATTATTTCTTACCTCTAAGATATATAATATTGTTTTACTTACAAAGGGAGGTGAAAGAAACAGTTGAATATCTTCTCCTCTGTGTCTGTTGCAAATGATTCATTTGATTCTGTGCAAATTTGTCTTACCCTATATTATACATACTGTTTTATTCTTCATGTGAATTTTACAACCAGCATTCTATCTTCATATTCTCTTGGGAGGTTATTGTTCGAATTCTACCATTCCTTGATTTTACACATTATTTAGCTCAAATTTTTGAATGCTTTTCTAAGGGGAGGGTTGTGATGTAGCACCACCATACACTTTGCAAGTTCTGTTTTCTGCTTTATTGGACATTCAGTATCTCAAAAAGGGCATATTTCATAGAAAAGCTGAAAGTTTTACTATGCTGTGTATACCAGTTCATGACTTTTTCTATACCTTTCCTCATGACCAATTAGTACTGAGGAGTGCTCTCAAATCAAGGGACCTCAAAAAGAGTGCTCATCTGTATATTCAGTATAAGGGAGGTGTTTAATTTTTCCTCTCTGAAACAATCATAATTATCTATCACTGAAAAAAGAAAAATAATTTGTTTCAAAATATATTCTATCAAATTAGAATTGCCTGTATTAAAAGCTTTGACTGTAAAAATCAGTGCTATTTCTTCCTTTTAGGTTTGTATTCATTGGAAACATGACACCTGAAAAAAATGCATCATTTTTTTATATCTGTTCTATTTAACAATGGAAAAACATGTAGAACAGAAATAGAAGATGAACTATATTCATAAGAGGAAATAAACATTAATTTATCTATAATGAAAAGAAATGTGGTCTTGTGTAAGACCACACTACAAAAAAAACCCAACCAATCAATCAAAATATTGGACCCATAGAACTCATCAGGGGTGGTAAAAATCAAGTGATTTTTCTGCAGCTCAAAACTATATTGACCTGAATTTTTCTGCTGATGTAATTTATTCATTTTTGTTTTGCCTGCTAGAGCCAAATGCTTGTTGCTATGTGCAGCCCTAGAGCCAAAAAGAATGCACAGCTCGTGTAATACAGTAAGTGCTATCTCCAGTCAGGAAGTTCCTCCTGTGATATTTAAGTGCCAAAAAAAGATGATCTGCAAAGTGAAGACAAGTACATAGAATTCCTGAGTGTCTGAAACTGCCAACAAGACAAATTGTTTTTATAGTAAGTGCCTAAGAAACGCATTAGTACCGCTTCCACTTGGAAGCCGTAATGAATGCAACATAAGAGCAAAACAGCACAATCTGTTTGTGAAGCAAGCCTATGGCAGACAATGACATTGTTGGCACATGCAGCATAACGGAGGAAATGGAGAAAAGTTGTCCTGAGTGTGGAGATAACTAATTCAGTACTATTAAAGTAAGCTGCATCTGTGGCTTGGTTTAGTTTTGCAAATAGACACCCGCAGAGGCATTGAATCCTGCAAACTGCACAGCAGGAGCCCAAGACTGTATATTCTGCACTTCTACCCTTTTCCTTATGCAACATATTTTCAAATGATTTAATGTCAGGATGCAACAAATACATTCAGCTTCACTGGATAAATACCTTTGCTTGATTTATGTTTCTCATAATGAGTTCAGTCCAGAAATGAGTAATGCTAAACAATGAGAAAACCTATTATTTGTCTTTAGTTTATGTTCAATCTAGCCTTCACAGTGATTTTATCTATGAATTATCATTCACAGTATTCCTGATATTTAACAGTTAATTAAAAGTGAAAATTGAAGGCATTATTTTTTAGATAACTTCCAACTATCTTCAGTTTTACCTGTCTGAAAAAAAACCCCACAGCCAAAGTGCTCTCTTTTTGTTTATGTATCTTTTTGCAAAGGCCCTAGATCACTTGGATAGATATCTTTTATATAAATTCAATTATCATTGATGCTGTTTCAGCTGATTTTGCTGACAGCTAAAAAGGATGCAATACAGTGTGTGTTTAGGTATCTTCAAAACTAAGAGGGTAAGAAAATTCAAGATTCACCCAATAGGTTTTCCTCATTTAAAAAAAAAAGCAACAAAAAAAACTTTTGAAGGATCAGGCCTTTTAGACAGTTTAATTTGTTTGTTTTCTCATTACGAGTTTAGCACTCAACACAGGTTATAAAGAATTGAAAATCAGATTATAGACTTAGTCCCCAGTGACTAATAACTTTGCATTCCTGGTGTGAAAAAAAAATCCAAAATAATCTGGAAGTAATTTTCTTCTCGTTTTTTTACTTTATAATTTGATTAATATTGTTAATATATCCATTAAAATAATGTTTACGATAAATTTTTACTTATATTAGCAAATTCATTATTTGTCTGAGCTTATAGCAAAGTTCTTGCTCTGTTCATTAGGACCTAATTATGTAATTATGTATATTTTCATAGAAGGTCTTTCACAATGTTCAACAGATTATTCAGAATTTGACAAAGAGTAAAAAGAGGAAGAAACAGACAGACGCTTTCACTGCCATAGAGAAAAAATGCTATATAACCATTCAATAAAAACATGGTAGAAAGCCCAGCTAAAACTTTTCAGTATATCTCTATCTATATATCCAAGTGCACATTGCAAGGTCATGTTGAGATTCTTATTCTCTAATATCCCCAAGGCTTTCTCCTCAGGGCTGCTCTTGATCCATTCTCCCTCCACCCAGCCTGTTATTCATACCTGGGATTGCCCTGACCCAGGTGCAGGACCTTGCACTTGACCTCCTTGAAATTCATGAGGAGGGCACAAGCTCACCTCTCAAACCTGTCAAGATTCCTGTGGATGACATATCCCTTCCCTCCAGCATTCTGACTGCCCCAAACAGCTTGGTGTTGTTGAGTGCTGAGGGTGCACTCAACCCCACAGTCCATGCCGCCAACAAAGACATTAAACAGCACCAGCCCCAGAACTGACCCCTGAGCAACACCACTCATGACTGGTCTCTACTTGGACATCAAGCCTTTGGCTGCAAGTCTTTGAGTGCATCCATCCAGCCAATTCTTTATTCACCCCATACTCCATCTGTCAAATCCAAGTTTCCAGTTTAGAGACAAGGTTGTCATGTGGGACAATATTAAATATTTTGCTTAAATCCAGATAGATGACATCAGTTGCTCACCAGTGCCTTAACAATGTCATAGAAGATCACCAGATTTGCCCTTAGTGAGGCCATATTGGCTGTCATCAATCAGCTCCTTATTTTACATATGCCTTATCATACTTTCCAGGAGGATCTGCTCCATGATCTTTCTAGGCATGGCGATGAGACTGACCAGCCTTCAATTCCCTGAGTCTTCCTTTCACCCCTTTTTAAAACTGGGGGTAAAGTTTCCTCTTTTCCAGTCAGTGGGAGCTTCACTGAAACACCAAAAATTCTGAAATATGACAAGTAATGGTTCTGGCCACTTCATCTGCCAGCTCCCTCAGGACCCACAGATGCATCTCATCAGGTCCCGTGGTTTTGTGCACCTTTAGGTTCCTTAGGTGGTCTCAGGCTTGGTCTTCTCCTACAGCAGGAGATTCTTCATTCTCCCAGTCCCTAACTTTATGTCCTGTGACTCAGGCAGCATTGACTGGGACATTTCCATTGAAGACCAAGGCAGAAAAGTCATTGAGTAATTCAGTCTTCTACATCTCCTGGGTAACCAGGTCTTCCGTTTCCTTCCAGAGAGGGTCCATGTTTTCCCTAAACTTCCTTTTGTCACCAATATACCTATAGAAGCTTTTCTTGTTGCCCTCGATGTTTGTGGGCCAATTTAATTCCATCAGGGCTTTAGCATTTATATTTTGATCGCTGGCTGCTCAGTTAATCTTTCTGTACTCATCTCAGCCTATCTGTCATTGATTCCACCCTCTGTAGTCTTCCCCTTTGTGTTTTAGTCTGACCTTATTCACCCTCGCTGGCCTCCTGGTGTTTTTGCCTGACTTTGTTGGAATGCATCGCTCCTGAATGCATTGGGGAGCAGATCCTTGAATATTAGCCAACAGATTGCCTATAGGCAGGGAGATATAACACATACATGGTAGATAGAGATACAACAAGAAGTGTTAGCTGGGCATTGTTTCTCATAGATGATGAAATATATATTCTTTCACATATATATACATATATATTCGTAATTAAACTGCTAACATACCACCATTTTTTGAATCAATGTGTACTTTTTCATGGCTTTAAAGACAGGAGATTCTCAAAGTGCTATTCATTCTTCAAAATACTAGCATGGGCACAAAAACATATAGTCAGTCAATAGCGTGTGCAGGAAGTCTGTGCTGCAATTGGCATGTTTGCAGTACTAACTCCTTGATTTTGTTGCCGATATGTTAGGAGGCATTAACCTGGAAGGAAGCGCACCAGAACACACAGGTAGGGATAGTTTGCTGAAGGATCTTCCTAGTTGTTTTGTCTGCCACCTAGTGTCAAGCTAGCCAATCACGCTGATGCGGGGCGTGGAGGGCGGGGTGGTGGTTAATATTTTTTTGTTAGTTAAGGGTTCACATTGAAAAAAACTTATAAGATTCTAGATAACACTAAATGCAAAGAAAAAAATGTATTGGGCTTTGATCCAACGTCTTCCGAAATGGATATTACAAATGTAAATTTTGGAAGAATAAAAGAGGAAGGGGTTAAAAAAACAGTAAATATGATTTTGAGGATAATTTTGAAATGGCATTTTCAAAATTTAGGTAGAAAAAGGGGACACATAGACATATGAAAATCTAAGTAGCCTAATTTTAAGGCTGTTGAACAGTCATAAATCTCATTGGCTTCACAGGATTTATGGAGAGGATGTCTGTTTCAGAGCAGGAGAAAATAATGATCTGTGAGAAAGACCTACATTGGGAATTCATATTCAGTAGTTTCTTGTTTTATTTCAGGGCTAATCAGATCTCATTACTTTTAAAGATTCATTATAACTGTTGCACAATGATTAAAATATCTCTTTCATGTTTGGCTGCAGAAGTGGTGAAGAGGCCTTGATGGGTCTGGTCCCAATACTTGTAACAAATACACATCCTTAGTACTTGTTATATGTATAATCTGGTCTCACCTGTTGACAAATTAGGAAGAGTTTTATATGCTGATCAACTCACAGCATAGGCACTGAGGTCTGCAATGTCTAAACTTCTGCCAGTTTTGAAGGATCGTTGTCTTTTTTTTCTTAAAACTTATATTTTCTGTCCTTCTCTTGTCCCACTCTAGTCTATAGAAAACTTTCTTGAAAACTTGTATTTTGGGAAGTTCTGAAAAGCTCGAGAAAGAGCATCATCTGTTGTCAGAAAATAGCCTGGGGTATTCAGATGCACTGTCTAAAGGGTTTTCTCTTCCTCTGCAGCAGGCAGCTGAAGAAATTGGTCTTGATCTAATAGAAGGTTCCCAGTACACAAAGCTAGATACATTTCTTTGACCAAATACAGATGTCCCTTGGTTTGCACCTGCCAAAAGAGCAACCAACCATCTTCTGTTTTTCATCAAGTCATTCTAGTAAGTTCATGAAGAGAAAAATTGAAAGTTAATCTTTTGTTGTGACCTCCAAATAAGCTATCCAAAACTTCATTCAGACTTTTGTGAAAGCATCGTTTTCAAAAGACTGGGTCTCCACTGGTTATTTTTAGGTCAGAAGCACAAACTTTGTGCTTCCAATATATACCTCTTATGTTTCCAAACACAGAATGAGCCAACCTCAGGACTTGGCACCTGTAAGGCTGCAAGGAGTACGAGTATCCCAAGATTAGAATGTGCACCTTTCTGAAAGTAAAATATTATTTATTTGCACGCAGAAGGGATATTCACTCACAAGAAAAAGCAAAACAAAGCATGCATACTCTCCTGCATATGCTTGGCATTTCCTTCACATCTAGATGAAGATAACAGTTAGCCCTGCCTCTGTTTTTGTCTGCTGTTAGACCCATTTTTTTGTTATGTTTCTCAGCTGTATCTGCCATCCACCTGACTGATTCAGACTAGTCACTGACAGCTCTCC
This sequence comes from Origma solitaria, assembly GCA_013397895.1. Lineage (NCBI taxonomy): Eukaryota > Metazoa > Chordata > Aves > Passeriformes > Acanthizidae > Origma > Origma solitaria. The sequence continues at coordinate 345,541 of VZRL01005455.1, forward strand.
CTTGTCCCATCCTGCAGGACAGATCTGTTACCTGAGTGAGCCTTTTGGTTTGGGTGGTATTTTTATCTGCTATAAAGTGATTAAGTCATAGAGTCAGCTTTCCACATCTGTTACAGTTGCTTTCATGTTCAGATGATTGTCTATCTACTACTCCTCAGTCAATCCTTATAATGCTTTATGTATCTCCAGATTTTCCACATTATGTGTGAAATGCCATAGGAAAAACAAGTGATGGTATAAAAAAATACTATTTACCATGAATGAGTGTCTGCTAACTGCTGTTACAATAAACAACTGATAGCAACCTTCCTGAGTTAAAATATTACATTATTTATTGTATTTTATTCAAAAGCTTTTCTTAAGAAAGAGCAATACAACATTGATTTGAGTAATTCATCCATCTCAGCTGTAGTTAAACAGTGACAATTCACTATTACTAGAAGATAGTTATACATATAGATAAATTAAAAAAAAAAACAAAGAAAAGAGTTAAACTGGTATGGTGGGAATAAATACTATTTTGAGATTGTCTAAACATGAAATATTGCCTTCCTGACAAGATAAGACACAGATCCAAACAACTTCCCTCTTGAAGGGAATTCCTCTTTTAGGAGATTTTACTGCTATCTGACTTGAATAAAATAACATTTTCAGTAAAAAGCAGAGGATATAGATATTTCATGCTTAAAAGTGAATTAACCGTAATATTGAATTAGTTCAAAAAGATCATATTCTACTACAGTCTTAGTTTTTTCTTCTTGCTTGACAATAATTGCAATTGCAATTGACCAGTAATAAATTGGCACAAACAACAAAGTCAAACGCAAGAGTGAGATAAAGATTAAAATTATTTCTATTGAGTTGAAATGCAGGCAAAGCAGTTATCTGTGTATTATCAGAATCACTGTGATAAAACCCTGGACTATTTACTTTATAGTGAGTGACTTTTCCTATCTGAATTATAATAGTATATTTTTGCAAATTCTAAAACCAAATTCTTATCAAAGAGAAATAAATACACCCCGATTCAATGCATACAGGATACATTTGTTTTAGAGTCCCTTTCCTTTCCTTTCCCTTGCCTTCCATTCCTTTCCTTCTGTTTCCATTTCCATTTCCCTTCCC